>VZRN01000714.1:543849-608445 GCA_013397935.1 Dasyornis broadbenti
GAGTAAAAAGACCGTGTTTGAAATCATCCTCAGACTGTTTCTGTGTTTAAGCCCTGGTCAAGTAGTGTTCTTGAGAGAATTATTCAGAGCTTAGAGAGTTCAATGCATATTCAGTGTCTTCTAGAATGAGATCTCTACTGATTGAAGAATGGTTTGGTCTTTGGGACGATATCTGTAACTACAGATATTTTCCTTCTTGGGGATTGTAACTGCTGAAGTCAAATCCATCAGTATTTTGGGTTTGACCCACCCACAGGGTTTGATCTTCGTACACATAAAGGCCACTTTACACTCTTGAGACAAGTGAAAAGATCTTGAACCAGGCATAAATCATACAGTTCATTTTGCCGTCTTCCTTTTTTCATACTGATTAATACATTAGGCTGTCTAAACATAAAATACACAAGTAAAATGTGTGTGGGAAAACACTGTGTAGGTATATAGCCTTCAATGATTGGGTAGCTATTTGTAAGCTTGAATTAATTAGTTGGGCTGACATGCAATCCCTTCAGTTTTGTGGGGGCTGGACAGTTTGTGGGCAAGCAGGAGGGAAATCCTTTGAGGGATGTGTCATTGTAGGACATTCTTATACTAAAGTTTTTTTGGAGGGGGGGAAGAAAAGTGCTACTAGAATATCTGGTCATGATCCTCCATGCCATGAACATAGTTTAAAACCAGAGCCTATGTTTCGAATGGTTCTTCAGTTGTCATCATGTTTTTCAATTCTGTGTTATAAATGAGCACATTAAGTTATTTTTAATACAATATATAGAGACAGTGCTTGAAATAGTTTGTAATCAGCTAGATCAAGTCCTGGATGGTGCTTTCCTGTTAGTGTTTGTAGAAGAAAATAGTGGTAGCACAGTTCAAATGCTTTTCATGCCAGCACTGATCACATTTGTTTGCAGTCTATGAAAACAGAACATTAAGATTTCACCTCACAGTTATTCTAAGAAAACTTTTTGATAATAATTGATTGTATTTCAGAAACATGGTAGTTCTAAAAATATTACCATAGCTATAGCCATGAAGTTAGAACAGAACTGCTATTATTTTTGGAGTGTATCTATATCAGTAATTTTTCAAGCAGAAAGATTGGCAGAATTGCTTGTAAAAGTCAAAAGTTACTCGCTTCTTTCCAATTCCTCCTGTGTTACTTATCTGTTTGGTGAAGAGCAGAACACAGAAGTGTGGGATATGCTTTCCAGAGCCCACGTAGGGAGCCTGCATGCAGCATGTCAATAATTACCTGAGCCTCTCAGGCTTCTCTGTGTCTGTCCCAGCTGTGCTCTCCTCAGACGGGGAAGGTGTGGCACCTCCACTGCTCAGATTGCAGAGTCAAGTCCGGAGGTAGGCTCGTGGCCCAAAGGGCAGCATGGCAGAGAGCTGAGGCTGCATCTCCCAAGTCCCACCCAAGGACTCTCAGCACTGCACCATCCTTCTTCTCTTCTGCAGTTTAAAGACCTGTTTGATACTGAGTGATGCTTGTAAACGTGCTTTTCAATGCCATCGACTTGCATGAGTGAAACTCTGTGAAAGGATGCTGTGAAGCTGCCAACACAACTTGTCCAGGAAGTTTTCTTTACTGAGGAGTGTTAAAGTGGAATTAAAGTTTTCCCTTTGCTAGGGTGCTTTTTTTTTTTTTGCTATGTGCATCAGTGATGCTTGGGTAGGTGTGTTCCTTTTTTCAGGCTGGAATTTGGAGCTGTGCTGTTCATTCTTCACTTGCACTTAAATAGTAAACCAGTGTTTCATAACACCAGTATTTTCAAATTCTGTGATAACTGAAGTTGCCAAATGATTATGCATCGGGAGTAGAGGTTTGTCATTGTATTATCTTTGGGCTAAATTGGAAGAATAGTGCTTCAAGATTTTTTTTTTAACAGAAAAAAATGATAATAACTTGATATTCCAGAGCATACATAAACTGTTGAAAGTCAAAAGACCATTTGCTTTGAGGCTGTGCATAATGATCTCATTTGTTATTATGTTGTGTGCACAGGCTACTCTCAAGATATGTAGGATTTTTTCTTTTCTAGTTTTTCTGCATCAGGATGATAGAGATGAGTACTCCATAGATATATGGCTATCTGGTTCTCCTAGTTCCACTAAATTTACTAGGATAAAAAATAATGTCTTTCTAAATACAGTTCTTTTTCCATGATTGAAAATTGAATCACTTATTCTATGAAAAACTCTGATATATTCTGTAGTTTCCTTTGTTGCAACTTGAATATTCTTAGGAAAAGTAAACCCTTGATTCCTTCATATAAGTATTGTGGGGTTTTTTGAAATTTTTCTTCTTTTGCTGTCATTTTCAGATGCAGATGTTGTCCAGCTATACAAACCAAGTAAAGGTATTAGTGATCTCTTTATTTTTGCTATAATCTGAATAATAAAAGATCTTAAAATGCCTTAAAAGGAAAGGAAGACAGTGTAAAAATTAAGCTAGCCTGCAGGGAAGAATAAGAAAGAAATTTGAAGCACTTCCGTAATAAATCCCAAACTTAATAAAAGTCTTTGTGATTGGGGTTTGGTCTTGAAATTGTATTTCTAGTTTGGAGCCTTCCACTGGCACACTGTCTTCTAAGAGGGTTTGGTATGTGTTTTGGGTTAGGGTGAGTGGTTTCAGTTGCTGAATCAGTTGCAGGAGCCATGTCAGAGGCAGTTCAGACCTCACTGTGAAGCTGTACAGCAATGTCAGTGAGTGAATATGAATACAGCGATCTTGGTGCCACTAGGAAAAAGAGTGGTATTAATAACAATGAGAAGAAGAGGGCCCAGCACTTGATGTGATGACAGTTTTTGTTTGCCAGCCAAGTAAATGTGTCAGAAGGTCACCAAGGGGTATCTATGGCAACCAAGGGAGGAGGATGGCTCTGCTGGGTCAGTGTTGCTTGTTGGGTAGAACCCCAGGCAGTGAACTGTGATATGACCTGATTAGGACTAAGCTACTGACTAGAATTGATAGTATTTATCAGCCACAGTCTTCAAAAATCAGTGAAAAGCAGAAAGAAAAAATTGGTTGAAAGCAGAAAAAAAAAAAAAAGGACCAAGAAAGTTTGTCAGGTATCTTTCCAATTAAAAAACTCAAACTGTTCAGTACACGTGAAAGTGTGGTAAGCCTGATCTCTGGAGAAAGGAAAGTTAGTTGTCATTTCTGCTAGGAGTGTTTTTACTCTGTAAGGTCTTATTTTTTCTTTAATCTTTTTTTTTTTTTCTAAGAAGTCAGGTTTGTCAGGAATCTTACATGCCAATGACTAGACTTGCCATTGGGCTAGCCAAGAATTTTGTCAAGTGACATTTCTTGTGTGGTTTTAAAAAGTAAAAATAAATGAAAAATCACCAAGTCTTTCAAGCCTTTGATGGAAATCCAGCAGTTTAAATATTGTTGAAATCCAGTCTGTGGGGTGGGTTAACTTAATTCCCAGTGCAGTACCACTATTAAAGCAACTGTCTTAGATAATAAATGACAATATGCTCTATGACTCACTTGAGGGGTCATTATTTTTGGCTGGCCTGAAAGCCAGTGTTGTTTGCTGGGCTGCAGTGAGGAAGGTGTCAGCCTGTGCCATGTATGTGATCAAAGCTGCATAGTGGAAGAGTGAGGGGAGGTTTCCTCAGAGACCACTCAGGATGCAGGTTGGGGAGAGGCAATGTTTCTTTGGCCTGTAACCCACAGTATTAAAATCTGCTATGAAAGTGCCGTATGTTCCTTTCCCTTCACCACCCTCCATTTTGTATTGCAACGTGGAAGCCTAAGGAGTAGTACTGCATGTGGTACTTCAGGGTCTGAAGGGCTACGGAGTTACATTACTGAGGGGAATAATAATCTGGACATATTGTAATTTGCTTCATATTAATGAACATGCATATAAATAAGGTAGTAAAAGTCTGCACATAAAATGGTAAAAATCTACAGCTTGCCTGGGTGTTCCTTTTTTTTTTCCTCCCCCCCACAGATCTACTGTATCTTTTAAAATTCAAAACTCTGCATCTGAAGCACTTTTTGCTGCTGAGATGGTCTTCTCTAGCATGACCCCATGCTCTGATCCTCAGTTTGCTCAGAGCCAACCTCAGACCAGCTTGTGAGCACTGCCTGCTCCTCTCAAGCTCTCATTTTATTTGTCATGTTCCTATGTTTTGTCAGGTGCCAGCTGGCACCGCAGCTGCGCTGGTGGCACTCAGTGGAGCCCAGGGTCACTGTGAGCTCAGCGAGGCCCTGGCTGCTGCAGGGGTGGCACCAGCAACCACAGGGAAGCTGGGAGGTGTTTGTCATGTTGCTTGTGAGGTGATTCCACTGCATACTCATGAAGCAACACGAAGAGACTTCTAGTTCTTCTGTTTCTCTGCCAAGCAGAACATAACTACAGAGCACTGTCATTCAGCTGGAATAAAGGAAAATACAGGGTGAAAACGTTTGCAGGATTGGAGAACTATTGACTCTTTCAAACCCCTACAAAAGTAAATGATTGAACAAGTCTACAGCTTGGGTTCAGCTGTGGATGTGCAGCTCAAGCTGTAATTTTCTATTCCAAGATAAAATCTGGTTATTGTTTAATGAAATAGAAACTCAAGGCTTTAAATTGCAAGCAATTCAGATGTTTTTCTTCCACAAGATTTTGTAGCATTTCTTGTTTTGTTTTCTGTCTTCTTGTGTCAATATCTAAAAGTTTACTGTCGTAAGTCCAAGTGGCAGAGAACATGGTTTGTTCTGGCACGAAGAGAACAGCCAGGCAGTGTTTCTCCAGGTTCAGAAAACCTGAAAGGAGGAGAGAAGTAAGTCAAACTGATTAGTCTGAAATAATTTCAGACTGATGCTTGTAGTGCTGTTTGCATCCGTGCTTTCAGTGTCTATGAAATGCATTATAGTGGTGATTCTTAAAAACCTAACAAATTCTGTTCCTCATAGTACACAGAAACTGCCCTAGAATTTTCCTTGTTATCTGTTTTTGGATCCTGTTTTGTTGGCAGCATGGTACAAGCTATAGCTGGCACCCGCATGATGCAGTGCTAGGCTTTGTGTAAAAATACACTAGAGTGTATGTGGGCAGGGCCGTAGCCTCTGCAGTTGCTCTATTTGTAGCACGGCTCCTTCATCTTTTGCATGTTTCTGTATGTGATATTTGGGCAGATTTTAACAAACCTGGCTTAGGATCTGAAATAACAACCAGCATCGTATCAAAGCACTTAGTGTATTATGAAAGGAACATGCTTATACAGCATGAGTATTTATAGCTAGCCCTTTTGACTGAGGTAAGGAAAAGGTATTCAGAAAGTATTGGAAATATCTACGGATTTTTATACCGTGTCAAAATGCGGTGCTTAGAAATCTTACCGTGAAAGCCTATATTGATAAAAACAGCTTCCCCCTCAGTTTTCAGGGATACCTGTGACCTGAAGGCCATTATGATCAGTTGTTGTCACTCTGTGTTGATGTTGGAACTACAAAGAACAGTCCATGGACATGGTATGTTCACCAGGATTTAGTGCAGAGGGTCTACCCTTAGTAATGGCATGAAGTCTTTAGGGAAGACGGATGAAGTGTTTCAGCAGATATGCCGTGTGAAATCCATGCAATGTCACAAACCTCATCTTATGCTAAATTGGACAAAACTGCTTTAAGACGTAACCTGGGTTTTCTCATACTTAAGCACTTGAAATATTAGGGAAAATAAAAGTGGATTTTATTCCTCCTAAGTGCAAAAGAGCCATTGGAAATTATTTTAAACAGGCAAACTATAGATTAAAAAATATGTGTAGCAAATTCATCACAAGAAAGACATGTTTATTTCCTTCCTCACTTGCTTCAGAGACACTAGCTTGTTTTCTGAGATCATAAGTTGCAGACATTGTAGAGTAGAAAGCAGAAGACTAATAGCAGTGATGGCAGAAACACCACTTAGCTGCTTATTAAATAAAAACTGTTTTGCTTCCAAGTTCTTAAGTGCTATACTTATTTAATCTGCTTTGCCCAACCTCTCTTTTTAAGTAATTTGTTCTGCTCAAAATTGCAAAGAAATTTTTTGCCAGAACACTTTGTTGGTTTAGATAATAACACTTTTTTTCGGTTGCTTTTGTTCAACACATGAAATAAAACATTTTCAGATTGAGGGTTGGCCCTCATTAATTGGAGTTTCAGGAAGCAGAAAACGGGAATGCTAACAGAGTATCTTCAAATAAATCATGATTAATTGCATGTAGAAATACTCTGACTTCATTTCTGTATGTTTAACAAGCCTTTACTGACTACTACAGTTTCTGCTGTTCAAGAGTAAAACTGAGAGTATGTAGCATCAGTATCTGTTTGAATATACCCCTGGTCCTGCTTTCACTGCTAGAAAGCACAAGCACTGGTTCTGCTGCAGTCTGCTGTTGGCAGCTATAAAGAGCTGTCGATGAGAGCAGACTGGATCCTGAAAATGGACATCCTTTGTGTACAACATGGATACAGATCTTCTTCTCCAGAACCAGGGAGCATCAGTCTTTTTTGACAGAGGATTCTGCTTTGTTCACCTTTGTTTCCCTGCTGAATGCCATTTCCCTTGCTGTCTCTTTCAAAAAAGGCTTTTTCCAGTCCCCTGCCCATTGCATTAAGGTTTTCCCAGCACTATTTGGCCATATGTGAGATTTTTGTTGCCATTAGAGCAGCCTGCATGATACATCTTTCTGTGCTGTTGAAGTTGGTTGTAGTATTTCTGCCTGTGCCCTGCCACATTCAGGACTTTGGAGGCCCAGCCATTTTGCAAGGCAGATTTCTTTCCTGCTCACTGCTGCCAGTGTGCAGTTCTGGTTTGCCCAAGGTTCTTCCTTTCAACAGTCACTCTTGCCATGCTGGCAAGGGAACGTGCTCATTTGATGGTGAGGAAGAGGATAAAGGGTCAAAAGAGTAATTTTCATTCTTGAAGCTGTTATCATTGAAGTGATGCAACACACTTGCTGTATCAGCCATCGGTTAAGCTGTTATACCACTTTACCGTTCATCAGCTTCATCCATGTGTTTAGCATTTGGTGATGGAGGTTATCCAGGGAGAGGAGATTGCAATTTGTAGAGATGCACTCCTGTGAAAGTGGTGGCCAGAGGAGCCCAGCTCCCCAGCCTCAACAGAAAATGAATCCACAGAGAACAGTTCCCCTGGCTCCAATATGTAGAGTTTTTCTTTAACCAAGGTTAAGTCAGAAAGCACAGCTGCCTTCTACTGCTTTGTCGTACTGCACAACTAAGGAAGGAGAAGAGCTTTCCTCTTAACAGCTTGATGCAGTCAAGATCCAGGAAGCCCCAAATTCTCTGTAGTTGTGTTGTTGCTGCCAACTTGCAGACTCATTTGGGATCATGATGCTTGATTGATCTGTGCCTCTTTTCCTTATGCTGTAGGGTTTAAATCCCTTCCAGTTGTGCATGGAAAAGCTTCTTGTGGGAGTCAGCTATGTTGGTTTTTCCATGCTCCATTCTGAGCAGCACAGCCTGAAGATCTCCTAGTTTTATGCTGATAAAAGTGTCTTCTTTCTGAAATCATGTAATAGTGAGGTTCTGTGAGCCCAGTACTTAGCTGGATGAGATGAGGTGTCAAACCAGCTGTTCAAGTTTTTTATAAATTTCATCTGTGCCTTTGATGATATTTTTCATGTCCTTCCTTCTAAAGGAAGTAAAGGCAAAGGCAATGCTTTGATCTGTTATCAGTTCCATAGATTTCTATAAAGGTTTTTTGAGTTTTTGGTATTAGGGAAAAAACAATTCTTAGGGCCTATTATTAAAAACAGATTATCAGCAGAGGGAAGGAGCAGTGGGATGGGTACTAGTGTTGGGAAGGTAAATGGGAAAGCCAAGTAACATGGGAAGAAGCTACAGGTTGTGGATTGAGTCGGGAAGATAGTGGAGATGGGACCTGGAGCATTGGTGAAGCATGTACAGGGTAACTGAAAATGTCAGATAGGAAAGAGTGAGAGGGGAGAGAGTGGAAAGCAGTTGTGTTGGAAGACGCTGGCACTGGATTTGAGGAGCAAGAGTCTCCTTTGTTGTATATAATACTTCAGCAGTGTAAAAGACTGGACTTCATTCCTGTTGACGTGCTAATAAGAGCTCAGGGGTTTATGTCTTACCTCTCTGGAAACTGAGTAGCTGCATAGTGAAGAGATCTACCACAGCAGACATAAACCAGTTCTTGGAAAGGTCTCACCTTCTGTGCCTCTTGTGCAGTCAAGGGACTTGTAAAGCAGTGTGAGCATTCAGAGTTGGATGCATTTCCTGTTCTAACCCTTGTCCTACACTATTCTTTTGAGTTTTCTTAAGCTTAACTAGCTAATGCTCCAGTAGCAAAATACATAAACTATCATGCAAGTTTCTAGGAAAAATGATGGTGTTTTTAAAGTGTGTTTAAGGTAATGCAGTGGTGCGGTGCTTCAGGATAAAGGTTTAATTCTCAGTTTATTCCCTCTCAGTTATGCTCATGCAGATTGCCTTTCAGTAACGCAGAAGAAATTATGATCAGTTCTTTCACTCTTTCCTACTTTAGTTCTTAAATTAACAAATTGACTATCTAGAAACACATTTTGAGGGGAAAAGATTATTTTTCTTGGAATTTTTTGTGATATCTGAGACTAAGGTATCTCACTAGAAATTAAGAAATAGCATTACTTTTCATAACCATATTGTACTTCTTTTTGTGCTGTACATATATCCCTTTCCAATCTTTATCATCTAGCAAGTTTTCATGCATTCAAGCTTAATTTAATACTAGTTGCATGCTTTTACATAGTTATTCTAATCTTAGTTCTTTCCAAAAGAAGGGCAAATTACAGAAACTGCCCTTATGAGAAACAAACTCCTAGATGATGATACCAATTTGCTTTTCACATTTAGGCACAATAAATTACTTTTCATTGCAGGTGAAATGAGCTGCACTGACATGTTTCTTCCTTCACAGAACATGGTTGGGTTCTGGGACAGGGATGAAGAGCTAGCAGTCATGAACTGAAGCAGCATTTAAGTTTTTATTTAACTTCATATTTATTTGCTTGATAAGCTACATGGAAAGCTGTATGGACAAGTTATTTTTCTGTTGTCTTTTAATTTCCTATTACCTGTGATGAATTTGCACTTAACTTTGTGATGAACCCAGAATCCTACTCGCATTGCTTTTTCAAAAATTCCTTACATGAAAAAAAAGAGTGTGTCTGCGCAGGAAACAAGGAAGAGAAATCTCTTGAGTCAACTACATTTTTGATAAAGCAAATGTAGTTTGATTTAGTAAAATCAAACTACAAAGCCTGATTCAGTATTAGATTATTGCATTCTTATTCCATCTTAATTTCATCCATCAGTGGAGTTATTTCAGCATAAACCTGGTACACGGGATGGCAGAATTAGCCTCTCTGTGTGTAATTATTCTCTAGTCTGCAAGGGTAAGAAGTACCTTCTGGAGGCCAGCAATACTGCCCTATTAAGTCTGCTGCAAATGTGATCTGAGGCTTTGAACACTGAACTTTAAGTACTTTAAACAAAACTTTGAATATTTTTTGGTTGATTTTTTTTTTTTCCTGCAAATACACCAAGGATTTGTTACAAGAAAAAGGGTCTAATGCCCTTTGCCTGTAATGAGCCCCACAGAGGCAAATCTTGCCTCGCTATTTACTCCAAAGCCAGGGATTTTGCCTGCCTCTTGGTGAGAGACATATGAGTAGGCCCTATCAGAAAAATACAGTTATTAACTACCTTGCCCTAATCTGAAATAAAAACTTCTTCTTTAAGGTGAGTTTGTTGTGCTCTCTTCTCTGATGTCATGTTTTACTGACTTCTTGTGTTAAAGACAGCCATGTCTCTGTATTTATAGGGAGAAGACAGAATGATAGGCATTAAATATCCACTGTGTGTGTGTATCTGACAGTAGAAGACAGAGAAGGTTGCCTGTCCTTCAGGCAACCTACACCGTGCAAAATCAAGTGTTTTAAAAGCCAGCATTTTAAATGGCCAAGTCAGTTTTTGCCCTTAGAGGCGCTTCAGGACGTGTACCTGCAGTGTACATATTTGCAAGAGTCAATGTTTAATTTGTGTTTTAGAAACCTCATATTATTTTACTGCTGGTGCTAGTATTGTCTGTGTTTCACAAGTGTATCTGTTTAGGTCAGAGCTATCAAATCTGGTTAGTCCCAGCCTGATTTTCAGAGTAGGCAAGTCTCCTGCAACCCGCCATTTCATTTTAATGGGCCTCTGGGTGCACACAGCACTACTGTGAAGGAGGTCAGCTATGTAGGTCACAAAACATGGATTGGTACCCAGTTTAGTGTATCCAGGGGTGAAAATGTTGGCTTAGTATTCTCTCTCCTTGGGACTTCTGTTCCATGTATTGCTCTTTGTATTTGAGATGGAAGCTGTGATTCACTGTGTGCCCGTACAGAAGCCAAGTAGGTCAGTGCCTCTAGGTACTGCTGTATATTATACATCTGCCCCCATAGGTCAGCTACCACCCTCTGTTGAATCTTACTCTAGGTAGTTTGCCGAAACATTTTAGTGGGGCTCTGCTCAGGTTACCCTGCTCCTGAGGGCTGCTTGAGCCCTGGATGAGCAAAGGTGAGCAAAGCAAGCTCCACCTCTTCAACAGGTCCCTGTAGAGAGATCGAAGGAGTTGCCCCTTCTTGAAGGCTTAAGCCAGATGAGGCAACAGTGGTAGAAGCAGCCAGAAGACAAATTGTAAGGCCAAACTGCATATAAATCTCCTCTACCCTAAGCTGATTTGTTGTTTGGTCCAGCTTTCCTCTCTTCCCTGAGCCTCTTTTACTCAACTTCACTCTTAACTGGATCATCTTTATCCTCTTTCCGTGGACCTTCCTTCGTGCTCCTTTCTTTCAACTGATCTGTCCTTCATGGAATGCAGAATGCCCCATTTCACTTCGAAACCAGCTGCAGGGGAGCAGAAGACCCAGGGGCTGTCCTTTTGCACATCTTCCACTGAGACACAGTAGCTTGCTGCTTGCTTTCTCCAGGTCTGTTTCAAGGCAGAGGGAACTAAAATAGCTTAAAACACTTATTGCTGTTGAAGATGAACATGTGACTGCCTCAAACTGCATTGCCACTAAAGGCTTAAAAATAACGTGGTCTGCTGCCATCTGCTTACACATCTTTCCTCCACCCTCCATTGCTTGTGTCACTTCAGGCTGCTGTAAGCTTTTCAGAGCAAAGACCATCTTCTCTGCCATTGCAAAAGGCATGCCACTGTGGCACCTTCCCTACCCCATCTTTGCTTAGCTCTCAGTTTGCACTGTACTACAAATAATAGAGTTGATAGTTTTGTGATTTAGTCTTAATGGGGATGTGGATTGAGGCAAACAGGAGTTTCATTTTGTGGTATCTGCCCAGTTGTAACTCATCCTTAACATGAATTTGTTGGTCACACTAAGATCTCAGGTATTGATCAATGATGTAATTGCCATCCTATAGTAGGACAGATTATGTAATTCTTACCCAGTCACTGAAGATAGTGACCTTGAGACAGATCAGTTGGCTGAGCAGCATAGATGGTTCACTGATTATAAGATGGCCTTGTTTTAAAACTAAACTGTCATCTGTTAATTATTGGGAAGGAACAACTACAACAAAAATGCCAGCATGTAACAAAAGATACAGCATATCTTGACTTTTACCAGCAGTTACATATTCCTGTTTTGACAGGTGACTTTTGATGGTTTTGTTGTTTTGGCCATCATTTCTGTTTACATTAGGATAGGATAAAACCAGACTTCCGTGAGCGTAAAGAAGATACGTGGTTTGATAACCAGTCACATATTTAAAAAAAGAAAAGAAAAAGTAATGGTGTATGTGATATGAGAAATTCTGGTAGATGGGAGGAGAATATATGGGGAAGTTTTGCCAATGGGAAAGCCTAGTTCCTCCCTGCCCAAGTAGAGATGGCTTAAATATACATTTGAGTAAGAGGTAGCATCACTTTTCATTTGAATACTTAATAAAAGAGAAAAGTGGCAAGCATTGACCACCAGCTTTTGCATCTAGATAAACAGTAGGCAAAACTCAAAAAAGTAATGGTGAAAAAAGAAATTAAACCACTTGCTATGGCTGCTACTATAGGCAAAAGGACATATTTTTCTCTCAGTGGAAAGAGGTTCTGAGGGACCCCAGTACAAGCATAAGAAACATTCAGTTATGAGAAGCATGGATCCTAAGAAGGAAAAACAGGTTTGAAAAGACAAATGGTTGAAGAGCTATTTTTGGTTCTACTGCTGGTATTTTCTTCTTAACAACTAATGTTCTTCTGGCCTAACATTTGCTGTTTCAAGTCAGAATTTTTTTTAATTCTTTTGTTCCTCTCTTCTTAGTAAACTGGCGCATTTGCAAGATAAGTATTAAACTGAAGAACTTACTGAAGACAACTTCTCAAGCAGATCATGACTAAAAGTAGTGGAAGAAATTAATAATTTGCATGGATTTGTGACCTAATAAAGATGACTACAAAAGAGTGATCTGACTAATTAATTACTGCAATGAATTGATCTTAGGAAATCATAGAGGCATAGCTCAGTCAGAATCTATATTTTCCCTTTTTCTTTGAGCCAGACTTTTCTCTGGTAGCTTGTGTTTGAAAATAATGAATATTATGGGCAAGAATTTATTTTTCTGAGTTCTATGGAGCATGTACTTTCTATTGTCGAAATACACTTCCATGCTTTATGGACTTTTCAGATTTTCTGTTTTCCTACAGTATTTGCTTATGGATAGTATTATCTAATGTCTAGGGGACTCCTAATGTGTAAGATCTTATAGTCTGCTGAAAGCAGTTAAGATGTTAAAGTCTGTCAGGTTCTTTATGTTCAAAGGACCTTGTGCTTGAAAATACTTCATACTGTGTCTTAGTGAGAATTTCAAGTTTCAGAGGGATGAAATAAGAACGCTGATGTATGTGGTCCCTTCAGTAGTGTTTCTTTTCTAAATGGGCAATAAATCTAGATGTGGCTAGTTGAAATTGTGAGAAAGTCATGAAAAGGAGGAAATTACTTTAATTCTGTAATGCCAAAGGAACCAGAAAACTTCTCATACACACTCTGCCTCAGGGATTAAGCATGAGTCTTCATTTTTAAGCAAGCTTCTGTAGAGGGATGCAACCACTTCAAAAAATAAGTTCTTTGGCAGGCAGAGGTTCCAGTTATGAGGGGAACCCTTCTTCACTGATCTGTGAGACCGACTTCTGAGTGTTCTGCTCTCCTCTATGGTTTCATTACCACAGCTTTGCACTTGAGCTGTGCAGCTACCCTTACTCATGTTTAGAATAAAAGAATCACTACCATTGGAAAGGACTTTAAAATCATTGAGTCCAACTGTTAATCTAACCAAGTCCACCACTAAACCATGTTCTTAAGTGCCACATCTGTGTGTTTTTTAAATACTTCTGGGGATTGGTGTCTCAACTACTTCTCTGGGCAGACTGTTCCAATGCTTGGTAACTCTTTCTACGAAGAAATTTTTCCTAATCACCAGTCTAAACCTCCCCTGGCACAGCTTGATGCCTTTTCCTCGTCCTGGCACTTGTTACCTGGAAGAAGAGGTCAACTCCGCCTGGTTATACCCTCCTTTCAGGCAGTCATAGAGAGCAATAAGGTCCCCCCTAAGCCTCCTTTTCTCCCAGCTAAACAACTCCAGCTTCCCCAGTCTCATCAGACTTGTGTTTCAGACCCTTCCCCAGCACCATTGCCCTTTTCTGGACATGCTCCAGCACCTCAGTGTTTTTCTTGTGGTGAGAGGCCCAAAACCAAACACAGCACTCGAGGTGTCGCCTCACCAGGGCAGAGTCTGGGGGGACAGTCACTGGTCTAGTCCTGCTGGCCACACTATTTCTGATACAGGCCAGGATGCCATTGGCTTTATTGGTCACCAAGGCACACCTGGGCACGTGCTGGCCCTTGTTCAGCCAGCTTCTGACCAGCACTCCCAAGGCCTTTTCCATTGGGCAGCTTTCCAGCCACTCTGTCCCACACCTGTGACATTGCATGGGGTTGTCGTGACCCAAGTGCAGGATCTGGCTTTTCGCTTGTTGAACCTCATAAAACTGGCCTCAGCCCATTGATCCGGCCTGTTGTGATCCCTCCAGCAGATTAATACTCCCACCCAACTTGGTGTCAGCTGGGAACTGACTGAGGGTGTGCTCAATCCCCTTGTCCAGATCATTGATAAAGACATTAAACAGAATTGGCCCCAATAGATGAACCATTGTCATCCTTTTTGTTGTTCAGTTCCACTTGGATAACCCCATTCCAGTTATGCCAGGGCACTTGGGAAGGTGAGGCAGTCACACAGGGAATGCACATGCTGTGCTGGGCAGCAACTTGTCACCATTGCCCTCTATCTTTCACATCATCGTGTTCAGCCAGGTGGAGGGAGGACTGGGAATCTTCTGTATCATGTATCCTGACTGCCTGCTGGACCTGTCCCAGGGAAGGAAGGTAGGGTGCAGTTTCAGTATTCTCTCTTTCTCTCGCTGATGCTCCTCAACCTATTCCTCCTTGAGTTCTCTCACTAAGCGGAGGAGTTCCTCTACCTGGATGCTCCTCCTACAGCTGTTATCACTGCTGCTGGCTGCTATTAGCATAATTCTGCAGATGAACTACAGAAAGGCTGAAGGACAGGCTCATAAGAGCTCAGTGATGCTGAGGGTTGACTTCATAAAGTTGCCAAATCATTTGCAACTGTTTTATCCTGTAGGTCACCCTTCTGCTTGAATCCTTTATCCCATTGTTTTCAGTTTTGCTCTTTCATTCTTTTGTCATTCATTTGCTCTCTCTGCTCCTGCAATTTTTTCAGTGTGGTCACAGCTCAGTTACCTCAGCTAACTCGCATCCTTGACTTGGAGCCTTTATATATTCAGAGACAGTGGCACGTCACTGAGTAGTTTCTCCCTCTGTAGTACTGCTTCAGAGAGTGAAATTTGCCCTGGAGCTCTAGAGCAGACTTCAGTCTGTGTATCAGCTCCTAAAGTCCAACTGTTCAACTTGCAGCACACCCCCTGCATTTTGCTTCTGCTTTTAGTCGAATTGTTTTACTGTTTTAAAACAAAATGAAGTGACAGTGCTTGTCCATGAAGCTTTCACTTGATGCAAATTCCTTTTTATTTTCTCATTTCTCTGTCAGCTATTGCTTTGCCCTCCAAGTTTAGGTAGCAGTTGTCAGGAGATTCAGAGCTTTAGATGACTCTTTACATTAACTATTTTTCACTCTTTTTCTCTCTTTGCTGGCTAGGGTGCCTGAAAAAATCCAATCCTCTAGCAAAATCATGCATAATAAATCAAGCCATTTGTCCCAAATCTCTTTCCTCTCTACAGCTTTTAAAAGCTGTTGTACAGCATGGAAGTGGAGGTTAAACCCTGGGCTGTTTTTCCTGCACAGGGAGTTGTACATGGATGACTCTTTTCACCTGTGTTTTCTGTATGAGTAGCGACCTTCTTCTTCTTCTTGTTCAAGTGTGCTCCAGGTTATCTGGGAGAGGGGAAGAGCCCAGACCTCTGCTGTATTGCATCCAGTGTGATCTCGAGCTCAAGGGTGCTTTTTCCAGATGCTTACTCACTCTTGTTCCAGGAAAACTCCCTTTTCTTCAGAGGCTTTTGCTCCCCTGCCCTGTGCATATTTCAGACATGCTGGGTAAGCTATCCCTTGAGATGTCCTGTTCCAAACGTCATAATGTTTTAGGGTGTCTGTTGTGGCAAGTCCATAGCCATCTGCACCTTAAATAATTGTGTTTCTTAAGATTGGGAGGCACCTTCTTATCTGATGTAAATTGCTATAGCTCTTCAACCTAGAAAAATTCGTGTAGGTTTGCACAAAGCACTATCTGGTGAATTACGGTGATGGAAATCTTCCTAACACCCCTTGGTAGGCCACATTTTTCATGTGTCAGTTGGGGAACTGGGTCTCTGAAATCAAAACATGTGTCCTCTGCTTCCTAACATTCTTCTTCATAAAACTGTGAAGAGGCCTGGACACAGTCCAGTTAATTCTAGTTTATTTTCTTACCCTGAATTTTTTCACTAGTGAGTGAATTTTTTTCCACATCTGTTCACTGCTCTGCTAGCCAAAGTGAAACATTATGGAGACTTGTTGTGTAGTCTAGAGGGTGATGGATTGTGAGGCTGAGAGATCTGTATATCTGATTTTCCTGGAAGACTCAAAGGAAAATCAGGATGATTTTTAAAACATGAAGAGTGAGTTATTACTGCTTACCTACCTCAGCCTCTGACTTCAGTGCCTGACACTAAAGGATGTGGATGTTATTAGGTTGGGTATCCAAAACTCACATGAATCAAAATTAATTCCTGTATGTCCCATGAAATAAAAATAAGGCTGTACACATCTCTGTCATGTCTTGTGATTTGAGCAGTTAAACTTTTCCAAAAAATAAGCATATATTTGGACTTGGTATGCTTTTTCTTGCAGCAATTCTGCTTGGAAGTGAGAGAATTTGGCTGAACTCTTTGCTCAGCCTGGCATTCACACCAGCTTGCAGCTACATTCTCTTGTACTGTGTTACTCTTTCTCTAGTGAAGATACATTCACCAGATGGAGGAAAGGAGCTCTCCAGCCAGAGCACTCACCACGAGAGTGGTAGAACACTCATTGTTTGGCTTAGTTTCATTTCATCTCCACTTGGAGGAAGGTTTCAATTTTCCTTGCTGCTTCTTCGGTCTTGCCTAACTCTTTAGGATTGCTGTGAAAGCCTGATACTGATACATGCATTTTGGTTTTTCCCCATATATACCTGTTCAGTGGAAAAAAAATGTTCAACTTGGTCCACATAATAGACCTATGTAATAGGTGAATGCAGAAGACAAGACAATGTTTGCAAAGCTTGTTTGTTTGATTCAGATAGGTGAGAGCCAGGAAGTCCAACTTAATAAAGAAGTCAGCAACTTAGAGCTCTGTCTATATGGAATTAAAAAAAAAAAAAAATACACAGGCTTTCTTTACACTACAGTTCTCACCGTGGTGACAAAGATACAGCAGTAATGCTTCAGATGCTCCCAGTGTAGATGTAGTCTGTTATGGGCAGTAAAAGTCAGGTGTTTCTATATTTACTGCTAGAAATATGTGGGGTTTGTGATCTTTGAAGATGCCTGAGCAGGACAGAGTTTGTGTCGTACAGTATGATGGGGTTAGATCCCTGACTTTTATCTTAGGAGGCTTTCAGAAAGTCTCAGCAGTGCTTTGAGTCCCTTTGAAGATCTGTTCCCAGCTCCTTGGTTTCCAGTGGAGCGCCTGAAAGATCAGCCCATCTGTAGCTTTGCTCCACCCCTGCATTTGGAGGCTGCCTTCCTGCTGCACTTTAAGACTCTTCTGTTTTTTAAATCACCCCTGCAAACCCATGCTTAGCCTCTCATTTTGGGGAGGAGTGTAAGCAGGAAGCGCCAAGGCCTGCAAGTCAAGTTTGTGCTTATAGGAAGGTCCCATCCAGCAAAGGGAAGGATTCCATCTAAGTGGGACCTATTTGGTGGGGTTTTTTTCTTCCTCTGCTTGTCTTTCTTAAAATCTGAGGTTTAGTAAAAGGCTTGACAGGATGCTCTGCAAAGCACAAATCTGGAATGTTCCATGGTAGAATTTGCCTGCCTACTTCTCTTTCAATAAAATGAGAAAGTTAGGCCTCTATTTCAAGAGTTACTCAAGGAGACAGTGACTTTACAACTCCTCGCTGTCATGCCATAAAACTGGATGGTAGTCATCTTTGATGAAAAAAGCATTTCATGCCCTGTTGCTCTTTTCTTGTGAAGCTCAGCAGCAGTGGTGGTTCCCTTTGACGAGGGTTCAGGAGTGTAGTTGGCACCCTAGAAAATGAAAAACACTTGAGTCATTTGCATAGTGGATCAGAATCCAGCCCGCCCGGCTGCCGGAGCAAAAACCACAAACTTTCACATTTGAGTCATCTGCTGAAAAAGCTACATATTTTTATGAAGAAAGAGCTAAATGTTTGGTTTAAAGGAATTTTATTTGCTTGCTTGTAGCCAAGTCACCTGACTCTTATTTGGGGAAGGTTATGTATCAACAAGATTTTCTTGCCATCTTTGGTGAACTACAATGATCATAGATTGACCTTGCTTCCAGACGTAAGAACAGTTATTTGATTCAAGTGTCAATATCATTGTGTGTGTCTATAGAAACCAATCAACATTTCCTCCTAATTTTTGTAAATAGGCTGTGACTGTGACACTTAGATTTCCTGTCTCTTGTATATCTGAATCAAAAATTCACTGCACATGGTGTTGTCATCTTCTGTGTTAGCTATCTATTGCCTCCTTAATAGGCATATTTATTATAGTCTATATTTCTCCTGTTGAGATATGTCCAGACATCACTGCAGCCTATAATCTTTCATTTTTATTCTACATCATGGATTTGTTTGAGGGGCTTTGTCTGTAATAGCTGTAGGAAATCACAAGTAATGTAAGAAAAGCAGGTTGAACTGCCTACAATCAGCATTGCGCAACATGCAGGATTTTTCTAGGATAACTTTTTAAAGTGACTTCTTTCCAAAAGCTGTGGCAGTTCAGTGTTGATGTTTCTTTTTACATTTCAGCATGAATGATTCAGGTTGTCTTGAGAACAACATACAAAACTCTGCATTTTTGTATCTTTTTAAAAAATAGGTCAGCTGTTTCATTTGAGTACCTGTGCAGCACCCTCACATTTGGGTGTGAATATTTGAAATTTGGCTTTAGAGTTGCCCCAATATTAGGGATTTGCCTTTTCATTTACAGGAAAACCTGTCCATAATCAGTCAGTATATAAACCCTGAGAGCTCTCACTTTGTACCCACACAGCAGGAGCTCGTTAGGTAGCACTAAGTATGCTGTATTTTAAAGCTGAAGAACTTGCTTTGATATTTCTACATCAGTCTCCTGAGGAGTTCTGTGCTTATAGGAGACAAAAGAAAGCAGACTGTCCTCCCATGTCTTCAGCAAAGCTGTTGTTTGCCCAGACAGGGTGCAGCAGAGGAAAGGATGGAGACAGAACACAAGCTGTGGAGGATGTGCTCAGGAGTAGTAGCGAGGAATATGGCACTGTCTGAACCAGGGGATGGAGGGCCAGTTAAGGCTGAAAACACCAAGTATGGGGACAGCATTTTGGAGCTGGTGTGACTGTCAGGGATAGATTGTATGATGCAATTGGGATTAAGATGAGGAACCAGGAGGAAAGTGGTGTAAAGAGTCTGAGGAGGGAAGCAGCAGAACTGAAGCCAACTGAGAAGGGAAATCTCTGTTCTCTACATTGGTATGGACTTTGTGATTCCTGAGGCTGCAGTTGGATGCTGCTTGTCCTGTCTGGTGTGAAAATACAGGATCATTTCACCTATGGTTGTTTGCTATAGTCCAAGTGCTTGATGCAGCCTCATAGCCCTATGGAGACAGCAGACTGACTCATGCAATCCTGTCCTTCTGCATCAATGCAAAAACCCTGGCATGAAAATGCACAGTTTAGCTTAAACTGCTGCTAAGTCTGTGCAAAGTGTCTAACTTCACACTTGAAGTGGATGAGGAGTATTCATACAGTTTGTTCGAGCAGCTCAGTGGTGGAGAAACAAGCTCCAACAAGAGGATGCAACAAGTATCTTGCTGGCAGTAATACCTCGTGTGAATGCATCTCTTTCCACCTGCTCCTACACCTTAATCTCGCTGTCCCTGTGCTGTCAGCATGAATCTGTGAGTGCAAGCTGGGTGTCTTAATGCTACAGCTTTAGTTCACGTGAAGATCCTTGATAGCTTGCAGTTATCTCTGTTCCTTCAATAGATCTGTTTTCATTTAAAAGTTTCAGCCCTGGTAATGACTTTGACCAGTATAGATGCTCTCTTTTGGGTCTGCCTCTGTCAGTGCAAACTTCCCACATGCTCACTGCACCTCCTCTTGGAAAGGACCCCCTTTGGTGAGTGCTCCCCAGCTGGTTGGAGGCAAAACTAGGTTAGCATAAAAGAGCCTGAAGAGTAGTTTGTAGCTGCTCCAGTTTATTTTCACCATAACGAATTACAAAATGCTTTTACACCAGGCTGCTAGCACTTCTGAAGGGAGACAGTCAGCACAGGAAGAGGGGCAGCTGGTGCCGAGCACATGTGTGGGAGGAAAATCTCATCAAGCAGCATAGCTGAGTTTGGAAGGGACCTTTGTCCACAGTCTCAGTCTCTGAGTCTCAGTTCTGTCTCTGTGATGGTGGAAAAAACCCTCCTCACCGAGGTGTTGTGAACATGTGCTAATTTTAGTAAATCAGGCAGTTAGGTAATATGGTGACAGTCAGAAAATAACCTAGAAGGAAATAGTTGTTCTGTCTTCAAAGCATAGCGTTTAGGGCCTTTTTAAATACTGAGAATGAAGGAAACTACTGAGAATTGCTTATTCAGTAATACCAGCTCTACTATACCATGAATGGCACCATTTCCTGTGGAAAAAACCCCTGTGTGATAACAAAATTAAGAATAAAGATTAAATGTTACACAATTGGCCATATTTTTGGTATTTCCTTGCCTTTTAGTTCTGGCTTAACATTTCTGACATGTCTGTATATGTTTGTATGTGTAATGAACTATTTGTGACCAAGTTCACACTTGCTCATGCTTTCTGTCCTGAGATGTTAAACGCTTTAAAGAGGGCTTAAAGGACATTGAAGTATCTTACTCTTCTGCCATTATGTGTCTTTAAGCACATTTCGGTTCCAAAAGTGCTTACGTCTGGTTCTTAAAAAGGAGTGCAACTTTAAGTGAAGGAGATGAGAGGGGAAATGTTCTTCTAAATCTGATAGAAAATCATGGTTGATCATTTTTTACAGATCTCCCTGATAAATAATTTCCCTGAATTTGTAAGTCCTTGCATTGAAACAGGTGAGTGAAAGGTAAAAAACCCCTACAGTTATGAAACCACAGATGTTGTCAGAAGGAAACAGAGCCGGGTTAACTCTCGTAACTAGGCTTAAATAATTTTGAAAATGACACTACTTGAAATTAACATACTTGCACAGAGTTGGGTGTCTTACTGTATAACAAAGGAAACAGGTACACCAATAAGCAAAAAGTAAAATTGCAGAGTCTAAGGTGCAAAAATAAGTTGATGTGAAAAATTGTTGGTCGCGGCAAGTTTGTTTGCCGCAGAGTAAATGACATGTGAATTCCATGTGTAAGAGCAACCCCTTAGTGACTGCCCTTGGCTGCTGTCTCGGGCCAGGGTGCCTTGCTGTAAACAAGAGGTGGCTCACCACCCTGCCTGGAAGGAGTTGCCCTCCCTTGTGCACTCGGGCTGCCCGTTGGCATACGCCCTTCCGTGCACCACCTGCCTTGTTTGTCACACCGGCTCTGCACTCTGGCTCTGGCTTCACAAGGTCAACTCCTGTCTGCAGTATGGGTAGAATTAGAACAGTGATGGGAAATGGCTTTGGCTTTTTTTCTGTCTTGACGAGGTAAAAGATGATGTGCCTTGTCCAGGAAGTGTGTTTTTTGAACAGCATTGGGGCTTTTATTGCTGGGACTGTGTTTAATAGTTTGACTTTGCTGCTATTCTGTTTTATTCAGCCAGGGACGTATCACAGATCTATTTTTTGATCAGGCAGGATTCCTGTACTGTAATAATTCGAAGTAGAAGTCACACACTAGTTGAGCGAAACGCCTGTTGGTTACTTCTCTACATGTGCTTCTTGCCCTTGTCTTCCCTTAGGTACAGTTTACTCTGTGCAAGTTGTAAACTCCGTGGAACAGGTGTTTGTACAGTGCATAGCACAGCAGGACCCAGGTTTCATCGTGGTGTCTGGACATGCTGTTATGTAAGTAAGGGTACTCTGTCTTGCTGAGCAACTAGAATAGTTCACATTAGCTGAACTTGTAGAGTTTCCTGTGTGCAGGCTGATGAGAAAAGGGATTTTCCTTTCCAGGCTAAGAGGGGCTTTGGAAATGTTCTCCAAATCACAGTGGCAGCTGGCTCTTTGGATACTGGATAAAGACATGATTTGGAAATAGCTTCAAAGTTTAGAGATGGCCCTTCACATACTAACGCTCCCAGATGAGTTAAGTGGGGGAAGTTCACACCTCTTGTGGTGCTTTTGTTTCAGTCTGCCAAGCTGCAGACCCAGCACCAGTGCAGCATGCAGGTCTTCATAGTGAGAGCTTTTGTTGCTCCCAGAAGTGCTAGAAATTTAATTGCTTTCAAAGGCAAACATGGAATCTGGAGGACCCGGTACAACCTGCTGAGAGAACATAAATCATGAGATACTATCACGTTTCTGTGCTTGGGCTTGCGTGGAGTGAGTTTGCTTTGTGAGCGAATGCCTTTGGAATACACTGGTGGGTTTTTTGTTGATTCTTAGACATAGCAGTAATTGTTGTTGGCTTTGTTAATAGGCATCTATGTTCTGTTCTGAAGTTCCTGTTCATGTCTTCTAAAGAGTGTGCAGACAAAAAGAAATATTTGTTCTGCCTTGAAATCATGGAAGCATTTCTGCATTTAAATGGATTGATAGCCTTGATCCAGGTTGTTCTCAGCCAGCGTCCCTTCAAATAGGCATGGAAAGAGAGCTGGTTGATTGTCATTTGAGCACTACTGTTTATCTTTGCTTATAGGCAACGCTTAAAATGCCAGCATTTACTTGTTCCTCTTTTTTACACTAGTTTGCTAGCTACTTTTGTGCCTAAACAAAAGAACCGTGATGGCAACTGAGAAATAACTGCCTTTTATAGATAAGGAATAGAATTTTCAAATGGCCTTATACAGTATGCTTCTCTAGATTTTATTTTCCAAAGTAGTCTTTGTGAAAATTTGTGGAGTGGGTCCTTCAGTTGGTCTGGGAGGTTTTTGGCATTTTTATCCACAACTCAGTTTTAAATGTGGGTTTCCTCATCTCCTTAAATGATTAGTTGATAGGTTCTCCATTCATAGGAATACTGGTTTGATATATTTTGCATGGAAACTGAAGCAGGAAAAGGTTTTAAGGTAAGCCAACCAAATAATCTATGGTCTTTTGATCAGTGTCCATTAGTATTAAAACAGTAATATGCCCTATTAGATGTTAGAAAGGAAGCTTAGTGTTTAAAGAAGATAAACATGCCAATTGACATTCAATATGTCTTCTCAAGTCACCAGCAAAAACCTCATTGAACCTTGTTGGCAGAAGTGCTTTCTGCAAAGGGTTCCTAAAAACACCCCAGCTCTTGGCTTTGTTTCTGAAATGCTCTGGCGCTGCAGTGGGTCTGGTGCCAGTGCTGAATGCTTGGTCTGGCTCCAGTTGGAGCTGAAGAAAGGCTGAGTTTTAAGACCTCTAGGATGCCTTCAGGTCCAGAAGAAACCAAGCACTGGAATAACGTATCATCCAAATTGTGGTGTATTCCTAGAAATTGATGAATATACTGTTTTAATTTGGGGAGTTTATATAGTTGAAGTTACTGAGATCTTAACACTTAGAAGAGAGAGTTCTGCAGCTCTTTAAGATTGCCTGGCACACAAACAAGCAAAGATCTAAATTGCTTTGAGCTGCTGACAGTTATCACAGCTTTGTGCCGACACACCTTTGCTGGTACTGACAAAACACAAATTCCAGTATCACATCACTATACTCTCCTTGGCTGGTGTATATCTTAAAACAATACTGCACCTTCACAACTTCAGCACAGAAAATGGAAAGAAGGGGTCAGCAGCAACCGTTACCTCTTATCAAACAGTTGGTTTAAAATGTTCCGAGTAAAGACAGCATTTTAAAATAAAACTTGATCTGTTGCTTGAAAACTGGACATTTAATGCATTACATTATTCTGATCCCAGCCCACTCTGCCGAAGTCACACTGGATGCAAGAGCAGGCTTTGATCTGTGAGGAGGACAGTAGCAAACGAGGGAAAAACATTATTATTTCTGCAACAGTGAGTTCCTCCAAATATCATAGATAACTGAAAAGTCTGTTTTCAAAACATCTCTGACCCTATATGCAAATAAAATTTCTGTGATTTTGTCTTTTACTAGAAATTGTATCTATTATGCATCTGTGTGACAAGGCACTGGTATATTAGTACTAAATGCTTCCTAAAGAAACTCATTTGAAATCCAGGGTGAAAAGTGAAGAGGCACTGAGAATCCCCTTAATCTGTATCATGGACCACCATATATTTCACACAACTGTCAGTAACAACCTACCTGTTCATACAAGTTTCATGTTAAGATAGAGTGTATTCACAGATTTAAATGTATTTAATCTCCTAAAACCATAGATTGACATTGTGGTTGTCAGCCACTTCTGTGAGCCCTTGCCTGCAACTACAGAGTTAGAAATGTACAGGCAAACTCTGACTGGTATCATTGGTGTGGCAATGCAGATGTATTAACTTTACTGATTTATCAGGAGAAGAGGTGTCACAATTTGACACTCCAATGGCAAAACTGTCAGTGTTCTCAGCCGCTGTTAGCACTGGGTTTACTCTCAATACTTTTGCCATCTGCAATAAAAGAATTGCAGACTACTAGGAGAGTGGGAGCTTGCACTGGATGCTTTCAGCAGAGCTGAGCAGATTCTTTGATTTGCCGTGGTCAAACATACTGATTGGCAGTCAATAACTCTGTCAATCACTCAATAACTTGAGTTCCACTTCTGACTCAGTGTCTGAAGTTTGTTGTGACTTCTTCTAATAATGTGGCTTACAACCTTCTTGAATTAAAAATGACAATGCCTGTGCTCCCCGGGTGCTGCAGACGTGGCACAACAGCAGCACTGACTGAAGTCTCTGCTGTGGGTGCATGTCTGCGGCCTTTATCTGTTCTGCTGGACATTACCCCTGCCCCTGCTCTTAAGGGCAGCAAGGCAGGCCTCACAGCTCGCACTAAGCACAACCAACACCTTTGTCCGCTGGAACATTTTCTCTGTTTCTTTATTAGGTTTCTGTTGCAATGTACAAGGTGCTGTGATGATTCAGGTTATTTTTTTTTAGCCTGCGACCTGTATTTCTACCATTGTAGGCTCTGAACAGTTTTGTCAGCTCTGAATTGCTTTGTGGCACTCCTGGGATAGGTGATTGTCTCCTGCACCTTCATAAGCACTAAGCTCACAGGCATTGCTTGGTAATAATTCCAATGCAAGGTAAACTTGCCTTGCTGCTGTTAAAATTCTCAGTCTTCTGAAAAGCCAGTAGATGGGGTGTGTGCAATTCCTGTGCAAAATCACTGTACTTCTCAACCCAAAGATCCAGCTGTAGTTTTTACATTTTTGTTGCAGAGAGACTTTGTTGTTGTTGTTGTTGTTAGTGATGGCTCTCCACATGAATCGCATATTTAAGCAACCCTGAGTGGAAGCACTAAATGTTCTTGATTGATATTTTTGCATGAAGTACTCTGAGCGTGATCTACTGTGCACCTTCCAACACCGTTAGGTCTTTGAAATCTGGATATGAATTTTTATCATAAGCTTTTAAATTATTTATTTCTTTAATTAAACTGTTCTTCAACTAGAAAGGTACTGGATAACAGACTGGGTTACCACAGACTTCTGCTTTATTTGAGATTGCAGTCTTAGGTATAGATGCCATGGGGACATCTAAGAAATACATCATATTTTGTGTCTCCAAGCCCAGCATGTGAGAATAAACATCTATTTGTAGACATGATTCTGTTGATCACAGATGTGAAAACTAAATTTGCTAGCAGTGTAAATTAAAATACTTTCCTCTTGTTAATAATGATTATGTAAATAATCACGTTAATACAAACCATGGAAAGGGTCACTAGTCACATTCCAGAGTGGATTTCATGCCTATAGGTCAATTATGGTAGACTTGAAGTAGGAAGGAATCTAAAACAGGAGACAAGTGGCTTTGGGGTAGATAGGTCCCGGAGTTGTTTTCCTTAGAGGAGGTCACAGCAAAGCAGAGCATGAACCAACACAGAAATAAGCTGGCCCTAGGTAATTTGTGCCATTCAAAATGAAACTGTCTAGAGATGGAGTCCTGTATAGCTACTTATACCTGACCGGCAGTGGAGAAACCTTCAAATGATTTGGTAATACTTAACCAAGGGAACTCCACAATCCATGTCTGACAGGTATGAATGCAAAGTGGACGTATCTTACCAAGAAATAAGTTAGACTTAAAATACTGTATTGAAATTATCTTATGAGAAGAAGCATGAACACATATGGCAAAGATGCACAGCTGAAGTTCCTTGAGAGATATTTGGGAAGAAATGATGTGCATATGCACGTACACTCTGCTCCAAGCCACTAACTCAATTGTGGGAAGGTAGAAATATTCAAATAGCAGAGTAGCTTCAATTAATTCAAAAGAAAAGTTTAATAGTGGAATATGACAGAGTCCTGAAGGCACCCGTTTTGTTCATGCCTGTGATGAAATGGGCAAATAACATGAACCTGTTACCTGTTACGCTGCCTTTCAGAAGTGAACCACCAGAGCTGTGTTTTAATCTGGTGGTAAAGTGTGCCCAAAATACTTTGAGCATTTAACAGTCACACAAATTATTCACTTTCCTCGCAGTCTGATTTTGTATTATAATCTGTTTTCCTTCTGTCTTTAATGTGCAATTCTGCTGAGCATGCAGCTCACATTGGCTGCCTCGGGCACACTGCAGGTCAGCTTGTGAATGTAGGAGAATTCTTAAAATTTAAGTATTTTGTGTACAGTTAATGGCAGTTACGCAAGTGCAAAGACATTGCTTTATCAGCAGATGTGGTCTAGGTTTACATTCATGTCCACATTCAATCCTTACGGTTATTGCAGTCGAGGGAAAAAAGTCAGGAGCTCAGTGCAGTCTTTAACAATCTGCTTTGGTAGCTGGCCAGTCCACTTACCCTTGAGTGAAGCACATGGTACGGTGGTTCTTTCTTCCATTAACTCTTTGATGGTTAGAAACAGGGATGATTCATATGATGTGACGGGGAGGGGGAAATTAATATAAATGCAAGATTAGCAAAAACTTTGTACTCACCTTGTGCCAAGCCAGGAAGGGATTTGTGTACTGTTGGAATGATTAGATGGCAATGTTTGCTGGACTGCTGTGGCAGACAAAGGGTATTTGAGAAGGTGATCCAGCTCTGCTGGAGTCTGCATGGTAAGTGGAGGGCAGCCTTTCCACTTGGAAACTAGTATTGGGTTGGGCACTTTCTGGTTAAATCAAAAGGGTTGCTGTTGTTTGCAATAGCTCAGCTGTTTTACATGTGACATGGCTGTGTTTCCTCAGTTCTTGCCTGAGCTGGTTCTGGAGTTTGGAGTAGAAGGCTCTTTGCCATTATTGCTCCTGTCTGGTTAAGTGGGGTTTTTTTGTTAGTTTGGGAAGAGATGAGAGGAATAATATCCGTGCATGGCGAAATAGTGATGAGCACAGTGCGGAGTGTAGGCCGCATACCACTCCTTCCCAAGTGCAGAAATAACCTGTGCCGATGCTGGAGCTGGTCTGTAGCACCTCAGCTTGGCCCAGCCATGCATTCGTCATGCAGTGAGCAAAGAGTGGGGTGGGACTTCCTTGCAAGGTGATAACTGCGATTTCCAAATGCTATGGAGGGGAGTCATTCCCAAGCAATAGTAGGAGCTTTTTTCTCAGGGTTAAGGAGTGTGCTGTTCTCCTTTAAACTGTAGAGATGGCAGTCTGGGAGAAGGATATGAAAAATAGATGGGTTTAAATTGAAACCTGGCATCTGGAACAGCTTTGGCAGACCTCGACATAATACTTCAAAGTTGTTCATCCCTACAAGGTACAGTATAATTTTCTGCTCGGTGGAAGTATTACTTGGGAACTGGAGTCATTCTTGGGGCTTCCTTGTGCTTTCCACACTCAGTGGGAAATAACTCCTGACAGAGCTGACTCTGAGCCTTCATGTTCTGAGCTGCATACTTACCTGTTCTCCATCTCCCCAAGTATTTAGCAGTAAACCTTTACCCTGAATTAGTTTTACCACACTGAGTGTAAATATACCTGAGCATTACTGAATCTACATTTACTCTACTGAAACGATCTTCTGTGGTTTAAAATCATTAAAGCTGAAGCAACATAAATATTCTTTGCTTCATGACAGCATGAATGGCCTCCTAATTATCCTGAAATTCAAATGTGCGCAGGGTCACTTGGAAAGCACAAGGCTCCCTCAGCTCCCTGCAGTTTGGCAGGTATCCGTCTCCTTGCTTGATTGGGTTTGGACACTGAACAGAAATGTAGCACACTGGTTTATCTACGAATTTACCATTCTGGCATTGATGGAGTGATTTGCAGAGTTTAGTGATCAGAGGCAGAGAACATCCTTCCACAGGCAGTGAGTGCCTGTAATTCCCACCTTAGTACCCAGACCTGCTTTTACTTTTGGTGGTTTACAAGGGTGAAAGCAGGTCAGCCCAATTCAGTTGTTTCAGCCATGTGCATTTGGAGATCATTCTGAAATATGATTAATACATGCCTGCACATAGGTGGGATTTCAGGTTGTAAGGTTACTAATTGGTTTTGATGCTGTTTGCTGCTTGAATGTTGGCGGGTTTTTTATCTAAGGTAAAAAGAACATAATTATTTTTAACTTATAGCAAAACCCCCATTTTCTCTTAAATGTCTTTATATGAAGTAATTTAAACTGAATTTCTGCACAGATACTTTCCAAGAGATTGGCTGTCAAGTACGATAAAAAAAATCTGCACTTTTGCAGAGACCCAATGAGACTTTGCAAATTTAGATTTATTCTCAATGTTAAATGTGGTTGAAGATGACATTTCTTAAACAGCACTTTTAGAAGTAGTTAGCTTAAAAGTATAGCAATTCAAAGCACAGAGGGAATGATTTTGAAGTGTAAAGTCTTGAAACACAACGCAGAGGTTGACAGTTTCACTACAATTAGAAGCAAGGCAGGCACAACTCCCACTTCTGAAAACTTTCGTATCGCACTGCTTCCTCTCTTGGCCTAGAAAACCTCAAAAAACCCCCTTTGAGTGGCTTTGCTTATTGACTTAACATAGTTATACTCAATAGCATTAGGAGACAGAGCAGAAAGGGCTGCCAAATGTGTCTGTAAAGAATAATCTTTACAGAAAGCTTCACAGAGGTATTTTTTTCCACATGCTTTCAGTCTCCTGAGAATGCCGCTTTTTTGAGGAAAGCACGTTTTAGGGTGGTTTGGCTTTTTTCTTTTTCTTTTTCTTTTTTTTTTTTTTTTTTCTAACAAGGCTTGTTTTGTTAGGAAACCACTCCCTTCTGCTGCTGCATTTAGACTCGCTGCTAATTGCCTTTTGGTCAAAGACATTTTCCATGAATTGCCACATTCCCCCACACTGTTACAACTTCACACTGATTATGCTATGTTATGCAGCACTTCTGCCTGCTACCTTTGGGAGGAGTGGCTGAGACAAGACTATGGTGTATCTGTATCTGGGAAATTGTTACGTTTGCTGGAACCGAGGTTTGTAGCTGCTAAGGCACGGCAGAGGCTGTTCCTCCCAGACTAAGATAGGTGGTATAAGGAAGGCATCCTGTTACTGTGGTGGTTCACGCACTGCTCTGCTGTGTGCCACTGATGAGGATTTTGCATAAGAAGTCATGGCAAGGTGGTGTGTGGTGTGTTAGGCTTTTATTTTTTCATCCTAGTCACACGATGTGGTGGAAAGCCAACCCCAAACTCTGGTACCAGAGAGGGTGTGGGGAGGGGTGATCTTCAAGAACACTGCTGGCTCACTGAGACCCTTGGGATGCCCACTGATTCCAGCTTACAAGCTTGTTTTTCTCCTGTACCTGGGGACAGCATAAGCTTGTCCTTAGCTTAGCTCTGTCCTCTGCAGCAAAATCTCCAGGAGCAGCTGTATAAAAGCTTACTGCTGAATGAAGCTCGAGCAGTGGATAGGAGAACTGGATGTAGCAGAGTTGTTCAGCACCACTAATCCACTTAAACTATGGAGCTCATCTGCTGTTTTGCAGGGGTGGCAGTGCTCTTAGATGTGATAGCTAAAGAGGCTTTGGCTTGAGCTACAGTTTCAGGGCAATCAAAACCTGCAGCTCAGGCTGAGGATCTGGTTACACCAAGCTGGCACTGACCCAACCAAATGTGGTTAAAAGTCAGAGGTTGTGAGAGATAAACCCCTTTACTTAAGCCTTGTCCTAGCTTGGGAGCTGTTCAGCATGTTCAAGTGCTTTTCCAGTCTTAACTGCTTTGATCAAAGGTAGGGCTTACTTGGTCTGTGAACTGGGATGAGCTTTGCCAGTAAAAGCCCTCTTTTTAACCAGGATAATTGCATCCACAGTGCTAGTAGTTAAATTTCAGTAAAAGCCCTCTTTTTAACCAGGATAATTGTGTCCACAGTGCTAGTAGTTAAAGTTCCTGTTTTAATCATGTTACTGCAGATAAGAGTGCAGATCTTTTACATGTAAAACCCCTTTAATTTCTAAAGCAATAAGTGTGCTTGGGTCCCACCTACACTGTGGCTGGTGGTGGTGGAGAATGAACACCTGGTATTGTAACAGGATCTTTGACTACATTAATCTGTTGTCCAGCCTGTGACACATGAGGGTTTTCACCTCAAAGATGTGGTTAAACAGTTCAGGTCCATCATGTCCATCCAATACACCCAGTGTGGCTTTTTCTGCCATGTGACGGTCAGCAAGGGTGGCTCCAGCTCACAGGAGCAGGCACTGGGTACTGGTCCTGCCCTGCTGATGTTTATCTGGGATGAAACCCTTATTTGTTTAGTCCTACCCTTTTTTGCTGTTGAGGGGAAGAGAGGGGGAGCATGAGGAGCAGTGTGTGGTACACTGCTGAGTCCTCTACTATCTTCTTTGCAGTAGTAGAAGTCATTCAGAGAAGCTAAAACCTGGTAGTCTTTTGTGAAAAAGGTGACTTGCTCCTCCTTTCCTTCAGCAGCAGAAAGAGGCAGAAATGAAGGCAGAACTCTAACTCTGAATTTCAGAAAAGGCTGAAATTGGTCTGTTGGCATGGAGAGACGACCAGGAAACAGGAACACCTGTGTTGCATAGCTTTGGGCAGGTCAATTATCCCATCTCCAGTGAAATTCTCTTTTGCATATGGTATGAATAACAGTATTCAATTTACCTTGCAGGAGTGTTACAGAGTGTGCAGTTAATTTTTTTTTTTACAGTGTTTGTGGTATGTAAAACCCTAAATGAGTGCAAAGCATTATTGTTATTTAATTTTATTGAGGGTTAAATATTGGTGATGTGCCCAGCTGAGCACTCGCTGGCAGTGAGCAAGGCAAGTGACCAGCAGCAAGCATGTTTGGCAGCAAGCAATGGACAATAAAAGGGAAACAGTGCTAACTTATTCCAGTCCTACCTACTTTTTTTCTCTCCTACCACTGTACATTTCCCATTAAGCAGATGGATATGATCAAAATATCAAATTGGAACTCTGTGGTTTAATAGACTTACATTTTACTGTTTAAAAGGCAAATAAAAGTCAATGACACAAAAATTTGTCTTGTAGGAGACTGAGAGAGTGGAAGCGTCTCCAAACGTGCCCTGAATGGTCCTTAAATAATTGCTTTCAGAAACAGACCATACCTGATTAGTTAGGTGGCAAATTTTTCACTGGGTTGGTAGTGTGCCAAGGCTGCTGGTTCCTCTACATTTCATACTGCTGCTAGTGAGGGGTTTGCACTGGATTAAAAACATGGATGAAAATCACTTGGACAAGGCTGGTACCTCATGGCAAGCAGCATGAGCCAGGGGATGAGCAGGGTGTGTGGGAGCAGAGGGTTGTGTGCAGGCACATGTGTTGGGGGTGCTCCCGAGTTTGAAACATGAGTCAGTGCCAGACTACAACGTGTGTCTGTGTTAGAGCTGCTGAGTGTAAGAGAGGGACAGACAGCATGTGTGATTTCTCTGGCTTGCTCTGATTTCGTGGGAAATGAGGGCTTCCCGGTGGTGGGGCTACTCCAAGTGCCAGCCCTCAGAGGGCTTCACGTTGCACCTTGGAATCCCAGGCATTTCGTTACTGCCTGCTCACTCGTTCATTTTTATTAGGTGTGAAATGCAAACACTTTGTCTAATTACCACTGGTAGATGATAGCAAAATAGAATAACAATCTTCTGGTAATCGGGGCTAACTTTTGCCCATGGAAAATTGCACTCCAAACATACTTGAGACAGCGTATTCCTGATGGAGAGGACAGACTTGACCCACACTTTCTCTGTATGCATTAATTCAACGTCTTTGCTCTGTGAGTGTCCTGAGAGACAGGTCCAGAGGTCAACAAAGCAGAAAAGGATCTTTCCAGTGTCTTCTTTTAAGCCTTGGGTCAAAGTCTCATCATACCCTTGTTCTCGTGGCATTTGAAAACATTGCTTGGTCTTGGACTTTTTCAGGTTTTTTTTTCACTTTCTTCCCCAGCTCTAAAAGCTGCTAGTCATGGTCACTTACCCAAACAGAGTGATAGCATCACAGTTAACTGTGATGTGATAGCTCCACAGTTAACTTCTCATTTTGTGGTGTTTCTGAAAATAACAATTGCTGCAAGAAAACAAATGGTAGACATACAACGTATGCTGCTCATAATGTTAATTTATTGCCTTTTTTGAAAAAAAATGCAGTATGAAATTTAGGGGGCAAATCTCCAATCCTGTGAAATTCGTGGCACAATGCCAGTTTATTTGAAAGAACCTTACATTTGTCCCTAAATCTTACAATTCCTTAACTACAATTTGCTTTCTCACATGCAACTCACCTTTAAGATGATACTCCTTTTTTGGCATTATTAATTATCATTATTGTTGTTGCTGTTATTATTCCAGGAAATCTGTATGGGAGGAACGTTGAAATCTGGTTTAAAAATAACATTTTCATGTCCTCCTACTCACTGTACTTTGTGCATAGAATGCCTTTTATAAATGCAGACTTGCTGCTTGGCTAGATAAAAGAAACTGTCACTTGATTTCCATAATGAAGTCGTTCCCAGGAGAATTTCATTGTTTTAGCAATAAAATTTTTCTAAAAGGCCTTTTATTTTGCTTGAGAAAGATAACAGAAATGAACTTCTGAGTGGTTATTCCACAAAACAATTAGAAGAAAGCAAGACTGTCCTGATTTGATGTGAGGAGATTTGTATGTGTATGAATTCCGTTTCATGTAAAATGAGAATAAATTCCCAACTGAAAATCAAGTTAGAAACAACCCACAACAACCTTACACAAAACACTTCCCCCCCCGCCCCCCTTGCTCACAGAGACGACACACATCTTTATCAGCACTCTCCTGTATAAATTTGGTCATATCCTTGAGTTCAGCCCTATTTCAAAAGGCACTTGCGTAACTTCTGATTCAGATGCTTTTCTGAATTAGAGGCAGTCATGGATAATCATTGCCAATTATTACAGTGCATTAATTTTGTTACCAGGTATGTTCATATTCATGGGGAGGAATGATCTCTGCACGCTGTGTTAAGGCTGAGCGCTCGCTGAAGCAAGGATGGTGTTTTAGCTGTGGGTGCATACACTGTCGAGCACGGTGCAAGCACAGTCCCTCCTTGCTCACATGCAGCATGCTGCCCTCGCCTCTCTCACCACTTCTCCAGCATTTCTCACCCCTTTTCTCAGCTGGTCTGTGTCTCATGCCAGCATGACGTTCCTTTGCTCTGAATGCTGAACATGCTAAAGCTTGTCAGAATTACAGCAACAAAAAAGATTTAGAAAGCATATACAGTAAGTGAAAGGTCCTACTGCTTGTATTTAGTTCTCTTTTTTTGGGGGGGGATGGGGGATTGTTTCTCATTTGGACCCATTTTAAGCCATGCTTGCATTTTCCAAAGTGTGAATCAATGCAATTACCACTTCAGGTACCACAGACAACCTACTACAGTAGGTAGGTACATGCAATAAGAAGCAAAAGGAAAGAGGAGGAAAAAAATTTTCTTTGTAGTCAGGTAAGTCTTTATGGATTTGGCATCATGCTTAAAATTGCATTGTAATAAAGAAATGCAACAATTTCAGAAATTATTATTTATAGGAAGATTTGTGAATTCAGGATGTGATATTCTGACTCATCCGACAGCAAACATGTTTGTGCTCCGACTGGTATGACTCACGCTGACATTTGTCTTAAGTGTGGCAATTGTTTCAGCCCTCTACTCGGTGCAGGATGAATGAAACGGCTGAGCTCCCCTGTTGCTCCCCGTTGCAGATTTACTACGTGCAGGCTCCGCTGTGGAGTATTTCCTGTCACACACACACACACACACACACACACACACACACTCTCTCTCTCTCGCTCTCTCACACACACACACAAACATGCACGTGCATACCTCCCCAGTAATGTTTTACTGTTAAATACTAGATTCATAGAAAGGAAATGCATAATTACAGCACTGCCTTTTGCACCACATAAAGCAGCCCACATCAAAAGATGTTTGTCATTAATGTTTCAACAGGTAATCTCTGGAATTACTGCCAAGCCATGTTCCTGTTACTTAGCACTCGGTGTCGAAATCATTGAAATCTTTGTTGTAAGCCCTCATAGTCATCTTAATCCTGCAAAAAAGTTCGTCAATAGAGCCTTTGTTTTCCAGCTCTGTGTTTCATGTTGCATCAGCAGTGCAGAAGACGTGGCGGCACTGGAAGCCGGGAGAAGGTTAAGGGTGCGTTCTGGGCTGGCTTCCTAAGGAAGCGAAGCTCACGTGGTGGCATTGTTTGTGCCTGCGCCCGTGTTGTCCCTCCAGCCTGGCAGCTGGTGTAAGTCGGGTCCTCCTCAGCCCAACGTGCTGCACAGGTAGATGAGATGGGGAAGCTGCTCCCTGAAAACTTTGTGTAAGTAGCAGATAAATAGCTGTGGGCACCTGTGGCTGAACCCAGTGAGGCAAAGGCCACGGCCCAAACTCAAATCTTACCGGCCCCAGGGAGTTGGTACTGTGGGTATCTGCTGGAATTACTGCTGCCGCCAGAGATCAAGCCTCTTCTCTGGTTTTGTGGGTTGTAGCATTAACAATCTTTTTCAGGAGGTTTTGTCCCTGGCTACTTAAGATACTGCAATTAAACAGAATCTCAGCCATTGTTTTTGGTGCTGCTATGGTTTGCGACCCACAGCATTTGAATTCCCCCTTCAACACCATCTTTGCAGTAGAGCTGTGGCCATCGTGTGAGAGGTGTCTGTGCGTGTAATGAAGGCCCTTGAGCTTGTTCTCATCTGTAGCAAGTTAATAGGGTGCTGCAGTTCTTCAAATATGCAGGATGCTCATTGTCTCCACTCAGGGATGAGCTGCATTTTTTGCATAACAGCTTCCATAAAAGTAAAAGAGAAATATTTATGCCATGTAACAGAAGTATCCAGAGTGGTTATTTTTATTGCTTATATCTGGTCAACATTACTGGCTCTCATCCTGAATTATTATGGACCATTTGCATTTTTTTACCAATCTCTTCTGCTTAGAAGACCTGTAGAAATGACTGTGTTACAAACAAGCAGGCAATAGAGTTGTTTTTACTTTAACCCTCTGTATGAGAATGAAGAAAGTTGGCATCCTAAGAGAAATGTAGATCTGTGTTGAAATTTCACCCCTCCTCCGCCCATATTCCTGCTTTGATAGCCATGAAAAAGTGGCAAATGGGGGAGCTAATATGAATAAGGTGATAGATTTTTATTAAATAGTACATCATTAACATCTTATAGGAGGTATTTGTGAGATATTTTTCTTCTTACAGGTCTGCAGTGTTGCTGCTTAGACAAAACAACCTGGACAAGCTCCTTTTAGTTTTCACCTGGTGGCATTGTGTGTTGCACCCACAGCCCACCTCTTGACTTCCTTTTTTAATACCTTATCTCCGCTCTCTTTCTAGGGAAAATCACATGAAATTTAGAAACTAAGTCCAGTAAGAGAAGCACAAGGCTAAGCACAGTCTAACCTCAAGCTTTTTTTGAATAATTGGGTATTAGTGAAGTACAAATAAGGAGTATTGTTGTGATTGCTGTTATTTGTGTAAAAGTGATGTCTCTGAGGCCCTAGTCAGATTTGTGTTTGTGTTGCTATTAGGCATCATGCAAAGGGAGAGTGTGAGTTTGAGCTGTTCCACACTTTTTTCCTAAGTACATCTGTGGTGATGAACCTTCATCTGTTTTCCCATCACTTGTTCAAAGCTGTTGAGGTTAGGGAATGGGTAAAAAGAGCAGTGGAGATGACTCTGGGAGCAAAGTTGCTTCCATTGTTTCCAGATGAAGAGGTTTGGAAGGGCAGATGAGTCCAGTGAGTAGGGTTGAAAACTCTCAGTCTGTTTGCATAGGCTGATGCTAAGAGGAGGGATGGTTTACCTGAGCCCTAAGTCGTGAAAAATGTTTGCTGTGGGTGAAGCAATGATGAATAATGGTTTTTAGATTAAATCTCGGGACACTGATCTCTAGATGGCTCACAGCTAACATTAGTTGTGCAGAATCAGTGGCCTTCTTCAGTACTGGCTCCTGCACTGGAGGGTGTGAGCTGCAGCCTTGCCCTTTCAGCCCCATGTGCTAGCCCTGTCTGAGTGCTGTTCACAGATAGATGTTGCCGTCCTGCGTTTTCCTTCTGAGTCAGCACTCAAATTCTAAATGCTTTTCACACAGGAAAGATGTGCTGGGCTGGGATGTCCCGTGTTCACAGAGCTGGGGAAGGTCACATACATGTGACCTCTGCTGCAAATTGTGAGGCAGGATGGATTGCTTCCTTGTCTGAGCCCCATAATCTTGATGCTGTTTTTCTGGTTTAGGACCTGCAGGGTATGCAAAGTGCTGACAACTTGATTTACTGTTCCCATGCACCTAGATACAGTTATTCACCGTGTACAAAGTGGGTGTGACACCTTGTGAAGCTGGGCATTTCACTGTGGACCACATGCAAAGCCATGGGAAATGTTTGTTTACATGACAAAGCCATGGAGGATCAAGCTTCAGATGAGGAATGTATGTTAAACAGAAATCAGAGTGACGCCTGCCTGTTTTATGCAAACAAAACCTCTTTTGTCCTAAGGTGATATTACTTCACCATAGCATTAAAGTAGGCATAATTGGGATTTAAGTAATTTTTACACTAGCAGAACATCAGCAGCAACCTTTGTACACTAGTCAAAACGTCAGAAGATTTTCAGCTAGGCAAAGTTTGGCATGGCTGGTGTAGAGAAGCTTTTATTAACTTGAAATCTGCAAGATAGTAAATTCTTGGGTGGTTTGCGGGTTTTGGTTTGTTTTCTTGGAGATTTTTTTTTTGTTGTTTTTTTTAAATTTCCATTAGAATCTTTTCTCCTTGTGTAAAGTCAGCTAAACCTGTTGAAAATAATTTAGAAGTTTTTTCCTGACATGATAGATAATCTGCACATTAGGTAATTGAAATCACGCATGCTCCAGGAAGATAAAACCTCGCCTTTCCAATTTGCGGTGAGGCAGGATTGAACCTGTCTAAAACTATTTCATGTAGAGGGAGAATAAAGCAGGAAATGAATTATGGTTTTATTTGAGTTGAAGGATTACTTGTGGGATAATAGTGAACAACGAAACAACTCGGGCACAAGGCTGCTGTCTCTTAAACAGTTTTATTAGCTTATGCTGATTTGTGAATTAAGGGAAACCAAATGATGTCATGCAAGAGAGCAAGGGATGACAATTAAAAACCTGCAGGAAAGGACTAGTAAAACAGTAATCTCTCACTGCCTGATCTTCAAAGCAAGATGGGAGAGCATGACCTTTTCTTGGAATAAATACAGGATCTTGCATGTAGCCAACTTCTGGTTTTCAGGTTTTGCCAATTTGCATTTGCACCCTTTTACTGCAGTCCTTGTTTGTTGATTGCCCTAGGGTCCAATTTTAGTCTCAAAATTTTAGTCTCCCAAGCGGTGCTTCCATGTTCTTTGATTTGAGATATGTTCACATCTCAATTACACTTCTAATCTGTCAGCACAGTGTCCTTTTTAGCACTCAACGACAGGGCTATGCTGTGATATTTGAGTAACCATAATGCTGTGGGACCATGAAAAACAGCTTCCTTGGTAACGCTTCCCTTTTATAGCAGAGATGTGATCGGTAACCGTGTATGTGATAATGATTTGTTGATCACATTGAAACTTCAGTTGCAAGGTTTGGTTAAGATCTAATTGTACTGCAAACCAGCTATCTCCGCTGGTCCCTCCAAGTTATGACTGTTTTACATGTTCCACGAAAAACATGTCATCACAGCCCATCAGATCTGCATGGCAGAAAGATTGTCCCAGTTAGGGTCTGAGAGCTCTGCTCTTCAGGTGAGGACTGTGCTTCAAGAAGCACCATCTCTCTGTGCATCCTGAATTTTGTGCTATGCTGTCTTTAAATCTTAAGCATAAAAGTGCCTGGGAACATTTGCAGGCAGACATGCCTTGCCCCTCACAGAGTGAAGTGCCTCTGGGTAAGGTCAAGTGAACAAGTTGTAGCAAATTAAACTAGCTTGTGAATTTATAGTGCATCATCTGCTCCTTAATAACTGGCTGTGCGCATGGTACAAAGGCACTCTGTGGTAAATACAAGGTCTCTTGCCCACTCTTTTGCCTGAGGTGTAGGCTACCTTCCTTCATGTTATCTTTTCTGTGAAATGAGAGTACATGGAGAAAGTATCTGCCCCAGAGTAGCACCACTGCACTGTGTTGCACAGGTGCTGCTTGGGGCCTGTTCCTGTGTCCCTGCGCTGGCAGGGGTCTGCAAAAGACATTCCAGGCTGACAGCAAGATCACTGCATGGCTAGCAAGCAGCCTTGCTCCTGATTCAGTGATCAAAGCCCTGTTTTGGGCAGTCAAACCCAACAGAATCAAAATCCTAATCCCACTTGTTGAAGTTAGTGGAAGGACTTCGTCACTGAGTGTGGTGGGTGTCAGCCCAGGGTTATGCACAGCTGACTCTCCAGGGAGGCTCACAGGAGTCAGTGCAAGCAGGAGCTTGCAAGGAGTAAACTTCCCTGCTCTTACTAAAAATAATTGGAAGCGATCTGTTTTTGTTGGAAATGTTAAATGTTTTCTCATAGTCATTTGGATTCCATTTGCAGGTTCCCCCAAATGCTGAATGACAAGACATAAAGATTAAAAATTGCAATTTTTAGGGTTGCCAAATTATTGGGGGAAAAATCCTGTAAATAATTTGTGAACGCTGAAATATTTCATTTTTACACTTAGAAACAAAATGGTTTGAGTATTTTGAGTTAAGGTGAAATGTTTGCAATTGTAGGATTCACATAATTCAAAGAAAAAATAAATGGCTTGAAAATAAATTCGGGTTTAAGCAAGGTTTCAAGTTTGTTTTGTTTTTGTTTGTTTTTTTTTGAGATAGGTCTGGGTTATTTTTCTTTGGTCTGCTTTCAAAAATTAAATATCTTGTGAGACCATGGTGATGGTCTGTTTCCATCAGATAAGCAGAGGAGTCCCACTTTAGTAGAGGAAAGAAGCTGTTGACCAAAGTCCTGGAAGTGTAGCCAGGGCCCGGGTATCTGAAGGCTCTTGAGGTAGCAGTGCATCTGTCACATGGGAATTGGAGTTCTTCAGAAACTACTGTTTCTTAAACTGGGAAGATTTTTGTAACAGGTATCTTGCATTGCTACAGTCCATCAGGGAGAGTACAAAGACACGTAACTTCAGACTAGTGGTCACCATCATCATCATTGCCAGGTGCCTGCCAGAGTCCCAACCAGCTGGATGCATGTTTGCAGACACTGCTCCATGAGGGCTTAGCCTTAGCCACTAAATCCAGGAGTAGTCTTGCACCAAAGCTGGATCATCTGGGCAGATATTGCTTTGGGCTTTGGAAGATTTTGTTATTGTTGCTTTATATTTTCAACTAAAACCGTCATAGGTCTAAACCTTTTTTTTGAATAGCAGTTTCTATCATTGCATTGCCTTCCTTCTGCTCTTCACCAATGAACTGCAGTTGTCTGTCTTTCTGACTTGTTTCCTGCCTTCATGTAATGCGACATTCATCTGCATTCATCTGTAGCCATCTAATCTGAGCTCAGTGTCTAGACTCACTTTATGGAGAGAACCAGACCTTTCTAGAGAGTGATTCATTCTGTCCTAAAGCAGATGCTTAAGATAGGTCAAATTAATAATTTTCTAGATTGCCTCGTTTCCTCCAACAAGTGAAGAAAGCTTGCACTGTCTGAAGTGTAGACTTTTGTCCTGCACGTTATTGGTTCAAGGACACGGATTCCACCACAAGGCTGATAGGGTGGGATCCATGTGCACAAATCCTGAAATTACATGTGAAGTATTTGAGAAGCCTTACATTAAGGAGATAGGAAAGGTTTGTGGCCCAAAGTGAAACTAAGAATTTTGGAAGCACAAGGAGCCCATGGGAACCTGGCTCAAGGTAAAAAAGTTCAATTTGGGGCCTGTGGAAATACACAGTCTATTTTAAGTATTCTTTGTGGGGTTCACATAAAAATGAAGCCCAGCAGTTTCTTCAGACCCCAGTAAAAAGGCTGAGGATAGTCTGATACCTTGTATAGTAGGTGAAAACAAATTAAGAGTTGGTAGACAAAGGAATTTTATTTAAAAAAAATTAAAGAACCATACAATATTAAAAATCTCAAATACGAAAAATACTTCCTACTGAGGAACACCAATAGTATGTGTATATTTTTGGTTTCAGTACTCCTCTGTTATAATATTGTATATAACCATGGAAATAGATAGATGTTTGCATTCCCTTAGAGGAGTTCATTGAGGACAAAAATCTTCCTGTCTGGATCTCTCTGCACATTGTGGACTTCGTTTGCAGACACTTTTTTAAACAGCAAATCCTAAGTAGTTTTTTCTTCTCTTATTACAGCAACAGAAGTATCCAAGAATTATATTGATTATGTATCGGCTTCAGCAATTCTGAACTGGGTTTTAATTTTTTGTAATAATATGTACAGGGCAAATGACTCTTCCTATCCTAGATCAGTGTTTGCCGTACACTCACTCTGTACTGGAATCTCCATCCTGGGAGCTCATTGAAAATGCAGTTGCTTCAAGGAGATGTAGGAGTCAATTGTTCATTTGTTAAACAGCTTTATAGATTTCCCTCTTTTTATTCCTTGGTTTCCTTTCTGATTTGGTTTTGCTTTTGTTTTACAGCTCTATCTTACCTTATTTGAAAGAGGAAAGCCAGTGAGGACCTGTGAACAATCCAGCAACTTCTGAAAAATCTTCATGCTAAAGGATAATCCAGAATTTCCTGAAGAAGAACATAGTGAATGTTGTGAGTTCCTAGCAGTGATAACAAATACTTCCAATTGTGTCTTTTGGGAGGCAGTATATGCCCTGTAGTGTTTGGTCTCTTCACTGTGATGAACTGAGCACCAAAGGCAGGTGTGTTTGAGCTGGGCTGAAAAGGTAGACTTGAATTTCTCTCCCTCTTACTTTTTTTTCCTTTATTTTAATGGGTTTAAGGGCAGATTAGCTTTGTCTAAGTGGTGGGTTTCTTTTCCTTGGATTGCTACAGTTACTTGTCATACTGCTATTGCTTTTTTAATATGTGAGCCTGCATTGGAAGGCCATGTGACTGTGTAGCCTAACAAGAATGAAAAATACTATTGCTAACAGTTCATCAATCTACAGGTCAGATTCAGGAGTTTTATACATGCTTATACAATGGTTTAAATTACTTGGCTACTTTCAAATTAGAGGAATGCAAATGTAGTTATTTCTGCCTGTTATTCCAAACTCATATTGGTCAGTTTGTTATAGTAGAGTATTTCCAATACAAATACTCCTCTCAGAGGTTTGTGTTCATGGAAATTGCAGTAGCACACCTTTCAGAGGGAAACACAGTCACTCAATTGAGACCTTGATTCAGCTGCAGTATTAATAACAGAAAATATTCCCATGAGAGATGGCTAAAGAGAAGGCATAAATATTTGTATGTTCATTGTTTTTCTTATGAAGCCCACTGTTTTTCTGAGTTAAAATGGGCAAACATGCTGATCAAATGTAAACATTCTCACAAAAAGAGGAAAACAGGACTTCTCTGCCTGCCAGGTTTTAGAATAATCCATACTTTTTTCTTAAGAACGAACCATGGGGATTTCCAAGTTAGGCAAGTTAGTATTTAAACTCTTATGCCCAAAGTATGCAGTGGTCCTTCAAGATGTTAGTAGTGATAAAACAAGCTGCAGATTCTTCCAGTTTGAGCTAACTAGTTTATGCACCTTCCATTAATGTAGTAAATATAAATATATTTTCTGACTGTTGGGCATGCCTTCTAGCTCCCTCAAAGTTGGATGCCCTCCTTTGCTCTGCTTTTCCCTTTGGGTTCAGGCTTCAGGAAGCAGATTGAGACAGAGTCTAAGCACTGCTGCTTTCCCAAGAACCAGTTGCAAAATAAATATTAGAGAAGACACTGCAAATTTTTCATCATCTCTTGCCTTTCCTGCCTGCTTTGATCTACAGTGAAATAGTTAACAAAGCTGACATTTGGAATTGTTACTTACTAGTTACCACTAAGCTGCCAAGTTAGTAGCTCATTAAGAGGAATAAGGGGCCTCTGAGACTTGGAGCTTCTCACTGTCCATGTATCCAAGCAGAAGTGGCCGTATCAGCTTATTACTGTACTTTGAAAGACTTCTTTAAAACCACAAGAGCTTACTTTGCATGCTGACATCCTAGAACAGAAGAGGATAGCCTTAAATAATAATAATAATAATAATAATAATAATAATAATAATAATAATAATAATAATAATAATAATAATAATAATAATAAACAACTGTCCTAGCATGCACAGCTATTGGGGTAACAGGAGATGTTTGTTCAAGATGTTGCAATCACCTCCACTGATTGCAACAGCACCACCACCTCACGTGAAGAAGAGCATTCCCAGGTCCTGTAAGGTATGTGGTGTGCCAGATCAGCCAGATAAACTGAAGGAAGCAATCATCAGCCATTACAGGGGACGGAATATCTGTTGAAGATGTTGTCAGTGTGGTCATTACATTAGGCCCTGGTTCAAAATCAGCCCACTTAAGGCACAGTGTGATGTTCTGCTATTGTGGTGCCAAAACCCTGAATTACACTCAGGAGGCCTGGGTTTGTGCAGAAAAAGCAGCACTCTTCTCACCAGGTATGGATGGAAAAACGTGTTCTTGAGAATGACTCTTACCCTGGCATCCAAGACTGGTTCCTTTTGAGAAGTCATTTGTAGGTGACGGAGAACTTTTTAGCAGTTCCTTGAGAGTGTATTTTGTCGACTGGCTTCTACTTGGAGGACAGTGCTGCAAGGAGGAGGCAGTCAGCCAGACTCCTCCTCTCCTCTTTCCTTTAACCTCTTGTTGAGACAAGAATACCAGAGGTGAGGAGGTACAGTGTTTCTCCTGAAAGGAAATGCTGGCATACAGTGATTTTACTGAAAAATATTGCTCTCTCTTCCCTGTTTGCAGGGTGTTGTCATGTTAAGATGTGAGAAAAACGATCAAACCTTTCCTACTGCAAGCGGTAGCTGTTCTCTTCCCTTCTGCTGCCTCTTCCTGCCACCCAGGCAAATTTCAGAGGAAGGGGGGTGTGAGGAGGGAGGGGTGTAGTAAATTGGGACCAGTGTCTTGTATCCACCTAGAAACTGCCTGTTTACTAAACAGTACAAATTTCACGCTTCATTTTTCCTGCTCTCTTCATTTGGATGAAACGCATTTCTGGAATAGCAGTGCTTGTGCAAATCAAGTCCATATTCCACTTCTGGGGAGAGAAAAAGGGATGTCAGGAGGGTTTGTTAAGGAGGAATGTTTATTTTAGCAAGGGTGAAAATGAAGCAAGACAAGGCTCCTTTGCTCTTGCTGAAGGGTACCTTGTGTATTCCAGCATATAGTTTTGTAATTTTCTGGTAGGATTTAGGATCCTGAGAGGTTTTTTTTTTCTCCATCCTGAAAACATATGCCACAGCTTTTTTGGAGTGTTAGCCACACAAGCACAAACACATTCTAGCAGGAGCAATGAATAAACTCTTCATGTTCCTCACTCGCAGGCATTTCTTCACATTAATTTTTTTCCTGCGCTTTTGCGAAAACCTCTGGCACGGTTTGTGGGAAATGGAAAATAAATCTCTAAATCCAGTATGTGTCAATAACAGAAACATGTTTAGTTGATCTTATATCTATAACTGTTATTTTGGGCAAACTGCAGATGGTAGGATAGTAAACATTCCCACTTCTAGCCCGGACAGGCTTTCTATGCCCTGCCTTCAGTGGGAACCTACTGCTGTAAGGGCTGACTCCGGAGGGGGTCTTGGGGGACTGCAGTCATGCATGGCTTAGCCCCAGTTCCATCCTATTTTTGAGCTGCTGCCTTCTTTCTCTGTTCCTTGGCCCTCCTTGCTTCCTTTACCCTGGGTCCTATCTCCTATGTACTCCCCCTCTGGCTGCTGGCTGTTTTTCCTGGCACGTGGAGCTGCGACGGGTCTGGGAGTGACAGCTCCTGGAGCTGATGTCAGTGCTGCTTCCTGAGCCGCCTGGCCAGGCTGGCTGCAGCCCAGGCACACCCTCTCCCCAGAGCATCACCTTCTCTGCCTGCCCATCCTGCCGCTGCGGCAGCTCCTCAGGGAGGAGGCTTGTGCAAGTGATGGAAATTGAAGGTTAGCGAGCCTTTCACGGCAGTTCTCTGTGAGCAGCCATCTCCCACGCCTGGAGCCTCAACACTGGGTTTGTGGCGTGGTTGGAAGTGATGCCTGGTTTCTGTTCTGAGCTGTACACACCTTGGAAGAGCAACGGGAAGCTTTGACACATGCAGACTTAATGTTTCTGGATGTCTTTGCTTTGTGTTGCTTTGGTATCCGTATGCTAAATCACTTCATGGTTTTCTATGGAAATTACCAGGCTGCTGAGAAAAGAAGCAGAGCTGCATGTGTCCGTTCTTTCAAACAACAGCCCAGTACATGCCACTCGGTATTTATAATGAGAGGGAAAAAGGGAAGAATTGCTTTAATTTGAGAAATGTCTCTCAGAAACAGCAGTAATTTATTCCTAGGCATTATTCTTCATTAAGAGCTACAGACAGCTGCAGCTTCCCTTTAAATAGAAATTGCTCTCTGCAGGCATGCTATACATAGGGCTTCAGGTTTCTGCCATTTCTCTGCCAAAAAATCAGAAGTATTTCTCACCAAATAAATGTTTATTCAGAAAGTCATATTTCCTGGCTTTTATTTCATGTCACAGGCTTCCGGCAGTCAGGCAAGAACAGCTCAAGGCTGTCGTTTGGGAGAGGAAGATGAAACAGTTTGAGTCTCTTGTGGGGCTTCAGAAAAAGTCTCTGACCATAACTCTGGGCCTTCAGTTTGGCAGCTTACTTTAGCTGTTGAACACTGGATTAAAATTGATGTTGCAGAAATCCTGCAGGGCGAATGTGCCTGTTCAGATGCGAAGTGGGTGGTGGCAGGCGTTTCTGTGCATCAGGTCTGCTCACCCCCTCTCCCGGCCTTGAAGCCGCCATATCCTCAGACTGCACGGGTGGCAAACTGGCCTTGGCAGCTGGCAGCAGCTGAGCTGTTTTGTTGGTGGGGGTCACCCATACGGTCAGTGTATGGACACCTAAGGACAGCAGGTTAGAGCTGGGTCGTGCCTGCTTGCACCTGCCACCCAGCAGAGGTGGCCATGGTGGCTTCAAGTCCTGCAGAAAGATGTGCAGCGATGAAGCTGTGAGCCACCAGTGCTCCGCAGGACCAAGTGCCTTTTTATTTACATCTGTGCAGCTTCCTTGGATTTACCTTTCTCTTCTCCACATTCCTGCTGGCTGGGTCCTCAACTTATCCTCAACCTGTCTTTTCCCCCGCTGTCTTTTCCAGCCTGAACTGCTGAGCTTTGCCTTTTGTCTCCAGGGCTTATCTGCTGGATCCATACTTCCCATTTAGTGTGTCAGCCCTTACCACTCCAGTAGATGGCTTTGCTGTTGTAGCAGCCCCAGCTGTTTGTCTTTTGTCACCTGTGGCTATGGTGTTCCTGTCAATATATGATGTTTTCCTTCTCCGCATCTCCTCCCAGTTCTCCCTGCACTCCTAAGTTTATGGCTTATAGTATGCAATCCATGTATTAAAATAATTTTTAGTTAGGTCATTTGTTACTCTCTTGCTTTCCTCTCGGCTGGTATAGGTTCCAGAGAAGTGAGAAACTGTAATTTCTCCAGGGCTAAAATCCAAGTCTTTGATAGGCAGGCATGATGCCTGGGGCCACTGCATGTTGCTACCAGTTGTCAGCTTTGTAAAACTTACCCTGCAGAGCAAAGAAATCTGGGAACAAAGATTGTTCTCTTCTCTACTGTGGTAAGCTGTAGTTTCCCGGTCTGTTCTGCCTTCCCTTCATTGTCTTCCAAGCAAATGGCTGTAAGATTATGACTCCCATGTTTGGACTGAGAACAGCTTTTGCCTGAGCAAACAGATTTCTCTTTGGCAGTCACTTTAACTGCTGCCCCAGCTTTTCGCTGTCAGCTTTGTTTCATGATTTGGCTTTAGAGAAGTCCAGGCGGTCCTAGTGCACAGTGCATTGGAGCGAGTAAACGCAGCAAGGCAGGCAGGTGAATAATGCCTTTGTTAATGATTACAACAGCAGTGGTCCATGAGACCACAAAAGGCATCTCCTGTAGTTCGCCACTGTAGCTTATGGTTACTTATCTTTGACATGGTGGTGTCAACTGGAGAAATTCCTTGTCCTTGCTGGCAACACTACTTGGTCCAACAGACTTCCAGTGGAACCAAGAAGCAGCACTAGGAACCAAGCCCAGCCTTCACAGGTTTATAGCATGGTGTGAAAGCTGCCCTACTATTTACAGGTTGTGTTTGGGGTGAGCCTGATCAAAACACAGGTGTCTCACACCTGTGAGAATATTTCTTCTACTTTTCTTACTCTCTCTTGTGTTTCACTGCTGCTTTCTTGTGCTGCTGTGATGGTTAGCATCACTGGTGAGCTGGTTTGCTGCGCCTGTGATGACCCTAACAGTATCTCATAACCTTCCAAAGCTGATAATGTTTGTGGCAGTAGCAGCAAGAAGAGAATATAAATTAAGCTCTCCTAGAGAGGAGATTTTTTTTTCCATTTTCTGTTTGGAGTGTGCATTCAAAAGGAAAGGCTGCTGATAGTGGTAGGTTAGTAAAGAGGAATCATGAGCCTTTTGTAGCAGAGTACTATTCTGAACAACTTGTTCGTTCATATTTTTTTTCAGATTTGTTTGCAGCTTGCCAGGCATGTTGACCCTGGATGCATATTTTGGGAACAAATATCAGATACTCTTATTCAAACTGGCTGCATTAATGCTATCAGTGTTCCTTCTTAGTGAGTTTTATGTTTCTTGTTGTTAATCAGCTTTGCTGTTTCCAGCTACAGGCACTGATGAATGTTTCAGAGGCACCTGATGGCACAAAGGTCAAGAGGAAGAAGATAAGCAAGTTGACAGGATTGCCTTTAGCATCTTTTCCTGTTGAGGTGTCAGAACTAGAGACAGACTAAGGAAACCAGAGATACTGTTTTTTATTTATTTCTAATAAGTTTTCCTGGCAGTTCTTTAAATAAAAGCAAAGCTGTCCCCACTATGGCAAATAAAGTTTATTGCATTAGTGCAACTTATTACCAAGTTATTGCACTAGTAATAGAAGAAATCTGTTCGGGGAGTGAGGGCTGCATTAGATGAGGGGAGTAACATTATTTGTGGTTTTCTGTGCCAGGCAACCTTCAGTCAGAACTGGGGTGGTGATTTATAAATTCCCTTTGTCTCACTTCCAACATTTGGACTGCAGTGAATCCTGCTAAAGCATTACAAAAGCTGTATCAGTTGAAAAAAGCTGGGAAAAATGTGAGTTGGCTTCCCAGATGGGGGTACATTTGTGAACAGAGCTGCAGTGGTTCCTTGCAACAGAAGTGTCCTTAATGGAGGCAGTGGGAAATTGTGCTTTAAGCCTTCAGCTGCCAGGAGTTTGTCTCTCTGGCAGATAAAACTTGTCTTCTCAACAGCTTGATTTATCATTTCTGATGCAAATAGCTGACAAAAAGAAACTTCAGGTAACATGAATCTCTGGTGAAGTAAAAGGGAGTTTGACACTCAGGGTGGAGCAACAGGAAGAGCACTGGAGGAGCTGGCACTTTGCATGTTCACAGTTAAAGTGTTCGGGGCCTACTTTATATTTTTGAAAGGAGTAATTTTTGTTTGTTTTCTTGTAAAGCTGTGCTCTGCAAGTGACTTTATTAAAGAATCAGCTTCTTATGGGGAAAAGAGACAAAATAATGTCTCTTTGTCACTCAGTCATGTACTGCTGCCTTTTGAAGTGGGAAGGTCCTCGTAACATATTTCTGAGTTAAGACATGTCTGTTAACTTCACAGTGCAGGTTACCAGGATCCTTTTTACTTTTACCAGAGCCATTAAAATCTTTATTCAACCTGAGGGATAGCCTGCAGAGCAGTCAAGGAGATGTAAGTGCAAGCACTTCCTTCTTGTTGTCATTGACCAGTCAAACCAGTTCAACTGAAGGGATCTGGCTTAGTGAGCAGTCCTGCTGCTCCTGATGGCATCCGTAGAAAGGGTGAGTGAGCTGTAGAGCTTTATGTGTCTTCATTATAGAGTGAAGTCTCTTCTTAAATTAAATGAAGCTGTCAGGCTTCATTAGCTCCGGGTTTTCTTGTTGTTATTATTCTAATGTAATTATCACTTTTCTTCAGTCAGCCTTCTGCTTGCCTTCTTACAAATAAACTCTTTCCATCTGGAGAGTATTTTGAGATGGGGAAGGTACAGTGAAGTAGTGAAACTATTCTCAGCATTGTGTTCTTCTTCTCCTTTTCAGCTACCTAGAATGCTATACAAGGAAATAGAAAAAAAATAAGTACATGGCAAACATAATAGGATCCTCTTGCCTCAAAAAAGATCATGCAGAGGAATACTGTTGAGTATCTGTCTAAGCACAAGCAATTGAAGAAAGCATCATAGGTTGATACATAAGATCCCTGCAGTTCTTTGCTTCAAAAAAAGCAGCATTAAGAACTGAGGAATCACCCCACTCTGCTCTCACATGACAAGACACGTTGCTTCGGCAATAAGTAGTTCTTGGGCATAATGAAATACCTGCTGACTGCAGGGAGTAAGAAAGGCTAAGTCACGATGGGTACATCTATTTGTGCATCTGAGCCCTGCGCAGAGATTCCCAAGCTGACAAGGTGCTGTGCTCAGGCTAATTAGCCCTGCTTCTCTCCTTACTTCTTCTCTGATTATGCTAATTAGACTGAGCAGGGTGCTGCCTGACACTGGTGAGAGTCAAACAAGTGTGTCTCTACAGCCTTGCCCTGCAATGTACCCTCTAAATGCCTGAGCCCACTCGACACAAGCCCACGAGTCTGTGCCAGTGGCTGTGCAGCCAGCACAGCCTGCAGCTTTACTGTATGTGCTGTCAAGAATCACTCAGCCTTGGGTGACTTGTTGGGACTGCAGTGAAGGCACTAAGTGGTAGAGAAGATCTTGAAGGCTTCAAGATCAGGCTAAGCCTGTAGCCTCCTTGCTCTCAGAAAATTACATCCTGCTGGGTGTCTTTGGTCCTGTTCATTCTGTTGCATGTGATTGAGTTTCCTGGTTCTGGAGGTGGTGGTCTGGAGCCCCAAGGGAGTTGGGAGCATTGTGTGAGGGAACAGAAGTACCAAGGTAGACAACCAGAAATGGTGAAACTGAGGATTAAAAGTGTGAAGAACTTGGACTTTCTGCTTTTCGTCCTATTTGTGTGTGCAAGACTGACAGAAAAATGGGATGACATGTTGAATTAGATCATGAAACCTTGCTAATTAGCTGTTCTTTTCCCACTCCACGTCTCTCTTCTTCCTTTTCAAGTGGGGTTCTTGCAGAACGAAATGAGTGAAGGGATAGGTGATTTTCATTATTTGGTATTCTAACATTCAGTTCCAGCTAAGGTTGCTATCAAATATTGTTTCAAAGACATTGAGTAAACTTACAGAAGACAGGTTTTAGAAGAAACAATCAAAAAAGACTTTGACAACCCCAAAATGACAACAAATAAAACTGTTTTCCCTCATTATAGCAGAAGTGGCGTTTTACTCCCTGACTGTTCTTCCTCTGACTGGCACTTCCCTGGGAGATGCGGTTGAGAACGAATGCGTGTGTATACACACATACACGCATGCCTATCTATATATACATTGATCTGAGTGAGCCCGGGAATGGAAAAGCAAGTGCAAAAACATATGCTGGGTTTGGCAAGTTGGTCCTTTTAGTTGCACAGTTTCCCGATCTTCTTCGTTTAAAAGGTGCGTTAATGTAGTGTGATACTTAGATCTCTTGTCAAAAGATGGATGTTCATGTTTCATTCCATACTGTGAAATAGTAGTCCTCAAAATATCACGTCAAGCCACTACCATGAATAAATAGCTGTGCTGTATTATTTTGGGGAGTAGCGGTTTCTAAGACAGTCAGTATGATCGCAGCTATTAAGTGAGTAGAAAGTGTTTTGAAAGAGTAGAAAGAGCTTTGTTGACTGAAGTGGCTGGGTCAGAGCTGAAAAGGAAAAGTTTGCTGTTTTAAAACATAGCAGACATTTTAGACATTCTTATCGGGATGCTTCAGTAACGCAGTTGTGCGAAAGACTGATAAGGGAATGTGCAATAGCAGCCCTCATCATTTAAAGTGCCCAAACTTGGCACATTCTGTGGCAATGTAAAATAGCAATAAATATAAATCTTGTGTTCGGGAATTCCCGGGTCTCCTTGTTAGCAGATCAGTGTGTAAACACTGGCTCAGTGTGTCTAGTACTAGAGGGATGTGTTTTGTTCCTGCAAACGGATGTGTGCTGGCTCTGCACCTCCTGGAGCATGTATAAGACAGAGTAGATTCAGAATGAGCTGTACTCTGCATTTTCTAGAGGAAGTCTGTTTTGTATGAACCACACATGAAAACAATAAGTACATAATTTTTCACTGCAATGCAGGTATTTCACCGTTTTTAATCATCACTTAGTTATTGGTTTCAGTCGAGCTGCCTAGTAGAATTTGCCAGGAGCATTGTAACAGGACAACTCAATCAGAATTCCAGATTTAATGCTCCTCCTTGGTCAGGTTGGGACTGGCAGTTTTCATTTTGCTCCCAGATCTGCACCAATTAAGTGCATAAAAATATTTTAGAAATGTTTTGAAACCAGGAAGAGCTTTGTTCACTGAAATGCCTGCACAGAAATTGGAAGTGGGAAGCAGCAGGTGAAAGAGCACTGGACTACTAGTGGCAGGGGACAAATCCCAGTGTCTGTACCCATGGCCCCCACTGTAGACCTGTAGTAGCTGTTTTTTCTCTTACAAGCTTGAGCCCTGAACCTGCTTGTTAACCTGTGCATACTTTCATGGCTGTCTGGCATGTCAGGGCTGCAGCCTCAAAGCAGTAGGGAACGGTGTTTATCTTTGGTCAAAGAGGGAAACCACCATGCCAACACAAAACCTGTTGTCTGATGAGACCAGTGCTAATGGTAGCATGCAAAGCACTGGTGATTGCTTCTTCAGGAAAGCAAATGTAAGTCAGATAAATGGTCCTTAATTGAATTATGATTGGCATTTTAAGGCTTATGATAATACACTTTAGCCCAGTGAAGGCATTTCTATTTACATATTCCTTTAGAACTTCAAAATGTTGCAAAGAGCACAGCAAACTATTTGATTGTGGTTGTGAAAAGCTGGTATAGTATCGGTGCAGCTGAAACTGAAATTGCACTCTGATGAGTTTGGTCTCAGTGCCTATATTGTGCTGGAAACCCCAAGGGATTTGGTTTAGAAAAGATGTGTCATATTAAAGCATCCCTTCTTGGTTCTATGGTTTTTTTTCTTTGTACTTTCCGTTTCTATTTTGGCAAAGATGGTGTGGGGGACGAGGAGTTGCAGATTGATGATTGTTTGTCTGTAAACCGTCTTACTGGAACAGAGACTGTAGGAGGCTTTCTCATGGCTCTTAGTCAGACCACTGCCTTATCTAAACACTGCCTTATCTAATCAGTATGTGACCATCAAAGATGCTACATGTTGCTCTAACCCAGCTTACCTGCCTGATCAGAGTGGGTACAGACATGTTTGTAGTAGAGTGAGAGGAGCACTCATTTGGGGAACCGTTCCCATGTATCAAACTGCTGTGTTCTTAAATCTTTCCTTTCTGACAGCATCCTTTCACTTGATTTATTTTAATACAGTTCAAAGGTGGTATGGGAAGTAGAATTTGATACCTCGATAAAGGAGGTCACAAAATGAGGGCAAGGCTGTGTCCTCCTTTATCCATTATTACCATCACAACATGGTACTTTATTTGACATTGCATTAATGTGCAATAACTTGCAGTGGTACCAATGCAGCAGCTCAAAACAAACACTGCAAAAACTTTAATCTCGGGCAGTGGTTGTCACTAGAAATACAATTGTCTGTGAGGACCATCAGTATTAAGACTAGTCATAGCAGCAGTGTGGGATAGTTGTTGGAATACAGTTTGAGGCATTTCCAGCCAGCGGATGTCAGACAGGCTGACAGCAGGTAGGAGACTGATGGCAGAGGTCAAGACTTGCTGGGCATGACTTGCCTAATGTTTTATGGTGGAATAGGGAAGAAATTGTATCCTTGATCTTTACCTTGATCTGAAAATGGTAAGAAAGGAGGGGATACAGAGAAGGACATGCAGTTAGAGAAATAACCTAACAACTCATGCTTGCACTTTCATACCACTTCTTGCAGTAAAAAGTAAATTTAATAATTGCTGTCTTCTTATTTTGTAATTTTTTTTTGATTCATCTTATAATGATAGGAACATTCTTCCCTTGGTAAGATTTAATTCTGATATGAAGAATATGAAACCTAAGGGATAAGACGAGGGAAATTTTTTAAATAAATAAGGAATAATTTAAATTATTTTTGAGAAACTACCAATCACTTTATCCTTTTACATGCAAAGGGAACAAAGGAAAATGGTAACAATTCAGCTTTGGTAAGGTTTGGCTTAATAGTGCTAAGCTTGGCTGGATTTGAAGAGCAGAGGAAACATTGTGGGTTTTTTTAAGAGTGGGGCCCCCAGGAGTTTGAGAAGACACCCGATCAGAAAGCTGGAGTTTCAGATCCTGCCTTCTCCCTTGCTCAGTCTTCTTTGGGATTCTGCTTTAGTTCTTAATTTAAGCAGTCACACAGTCAGTTTTGTCATATGTTACCTTTTCATTAAATGCATCTACAATTCAAGTGCACTGGACCTGTTTGAGGCAGGTCTTGTCTTTTGGACAGAGAATTGCATTTCATGGTTTTTATCATATTTTTATAATTTTCCCTCTCTGTCCTGTCTGCAGAGGGAGTAGCTGGTGTTTAGATATTCATATAGTAACTTCTGCAGCCCTTTTCTCCTGTGCAGCCTGTGGTTTGGGATGACTCCACTGGTAAGGCACTGACTTGCAGTCAGGAGACAGTGGCAGAGCCAGAAAGAACAGCTATCTGATGGGTGACTTGAGGCATGTCATGACCAGTCAGTGCTGCAGCCATAAAATGCAGATAATGATACTGATATCACTCCTTGGTAAAGCATTATGAAATGTTTTCATGAGTATTTCTTCTCCAGAGCCTGGGTGTTTTTAGTCTGGATTCCAAGGACATGAGGTGTGTGTGGTGGTGATGATGCCTGTCTGTTTGATTGTCCATCCCCATTTCCCCCTGCTCCCATAACACTGACTTGGCTAACTCCCACCAAATCCTGCAGGAAGTAAAAGTCTCAAAGACAACTAAATTCCTATGATTTTTTTGTTGTTGTTGTAGCTAAATTCAATGGGCAAGGGAGGTGAGAGGCATGAGGGGAAAGATACATTGAGGGGAAAGAGACCACCAAGCTCTGCCCTTGGTAGCTCCCCTTGGCGGTGGCTGGCAGTGAGTCCCACCTCTGCATCCAGACAGCTGTGACAGCCCTTGCCCAGGTGCCAGGCCAGCATAGCAGGGGCAAGGAGCGAGGCTGGACTGTTGAAGGACACCAGCGGGAAGATGATGCAGAGATGGGTAAAGGCAGAGGGATGGCAGAGCAAAAATCTTACTCTCTGTTCTTTGGGATGTGTTGTTAGAAGGGCTCTGGCTGAATTTGCCATTCAAAATTCTGGTGATGTTTGTGTTTCTGGCTGCATGAAACGTGACTTTCTCATGATCCTGGGATGTTTTCATTCTTCTGCACAGTGCTGGGTTCCTCTGCCACAAGTGATGCCTTAAGGATTTTTAGCTTCTGGTTTTCATGTATCTGTAGGTTTGGTGTGTCGTTCTAGACTCCATATAAAGTGCTAAAAACCTCTGTTCCCAGGATTTTAGACAAAACAATTCCTCTCAGTTGGAAAATCCAAGGACACTTCGCTGCCTCAGAGCCCCAAAACATGCAAACAACAGTGGATTAGGGGAAGCAAGCTTGACATAACTGACAACATCACCTGAACATACAATTGAAGAATTAAGGCCCGATATGTTAATAGACAGAACTTATAAAATGTGAAGAACTCGTGACTCGTTGACCATTTTGGGTGTAGCCTCTTGAGTAGGCTTTATCTGTCCTGAATGCACCTGAAGGCTTTCAATAAATTTATCTGCTTTTTATTCTCCTAACTTTGTCTGGCCTGTGTTTCAGGTAAGCCCTGTTCAGGCATCACAAGGAGCTCTGAATTTTTGCTGGAACCTTCGGCAAAGTTCTTGTGCTTGTTCCCCTTCATGCTGCTCACGTTTTACTTCTGCAGCAAATGCGAATTGAGAGCTGCCCTCTTTCCTTGTAACTGTGCAGCTTCTCTCCATGTATACCAAGTGCAAGAGCCTTTCTGTTCTCATCAAAAAATTCTCTTTGTCCTCAATATACACATTTAATGTCTGTTAGGCCCTGTTTACAGTGACTGCTGAGTTTCTCCCTTGCACAGCTCTGTTTGTACCTCCAGAGCACTGGTCTTTTTCTGCACAAGGCCTCTCACTTACTTGGCACAGCGCTCTGGTTTTGTATTGTTCTGTACATTGAAGGCAGCCTCACGGTAGTAGTAAATTCACAGGGATGCAAATTTATTATCTCATGTTTAGTAACTCAGTGGGGCACATGTTTATCTTGTATGCTTGAGTGCTGTTTTTAAATAGTACTGTATATACAATAGATAGATTTAAAGTTGACTAACCAAGAAAACATCCTCAAGGCTGAAAGAATAAGCATGAAAGATATGCAAGAGTTGCAGGCTGGTTTTTAGCCCTGCTTTGTGTCTGGTGGGCTGACGTACATGGCTGTAGCAGTTGGATGTCTCATTTACGCACCCAGATAAAGCCAGGGGAGTTTAAAGCAATCAGATTAATTTTATGTCCTGGAAGAACAAGTTTATCTTTTGCAAGAGAGATTTTCAGATTGCTGGTTGTTTGGGTCTTTTTTAACAAGGAATGTTTGCATAAGCATCCTTTCACTGGGAAGAAGGGACAGGTAAACAAGTAGCCAACTGACCACAGGCTCTGTGGCTTCTGCAAAAGCAATTATAGGAAGACCAAGACTCTTAAGCTACCTTCAGGTCCGTCATTTTCAACAATGTTAATTTAGGTAGGTTGAAAGTTCAGCTGCTTTGAAATGGAGAAGACATGACCAGCAAGGAATATGATTGGAAAAGCATCAGTCATGGAAAAATATTGTAGCCTAAAGTCAGCTTTCAAGTCTCCAAGTCTTTTTATTGACTCGATAGACTTTAGGTTAGGCTTTCAGTGAAGAAAGTCAAGATCAGACGTGTCTCTGCAATAGTTTTGAGGGGTTATTTAAATGTGTGGTATATAGTTCTCTTCCATTTTAAAAAGAATCTCCTGTGTTGAACTTATTATTACTACCACGGCTTTAGGTTTGTAGTCAAAGCCTATTTTGGCTAGGCGTTTAAATACATAAATGTAACAAAAGGACTCTCCAAACCAAAGAAGTCATAATGTGAATGTGTATGTTTGCGTGGTGGAGAATCGAGGTTTCAGACAATGTGTACCTTGGCTTCCAAATACACCTACTTTTGCAGTCATTTTGTGGATGGTAGCCTGGGCTCTTAAGCAGTGAATGGACTAATTATTCTGGGAAGAACACCTCTAACTTCTGGCTGAAAATCCCATCTTTGAATCAAAAGGAATTTACATCCTGCAAATAGTGTCTGCATCTGTTTCAGATCTTTGTCTATTAGCTTGTCTGTTATTATTTTTGTTTTATTTTCATGTACCGCCTGTTTGCATTGAAGTGAGAGGTGCAGAAGACCTATTTATGTGCTTCATGCCATGTCTGTTTTCCTGACAGGATGGGACAGGTTACTGCAATGCATTTTTAAGGTTTTTGCCCTATTGAGTTTACAGTGTCCAGACCTCATGGTTTCCTCCACTTCCCTCAAGGAGTTGTTAATAAGTCTTACAACATTCAGCCTAATTTTCACTTTTAAAAAATTCCCTTAAGTTAGTCATAAGTTGCCCAAGACACCATCTTATATAATTCTCTCTAACTCATTTGTGATGTTGGATATAACACTAGGGGTGAAATCAGCAGAAATGGGATACTGGAAATCGACCACTCCTTCAGTACGTGCTTGGAGAGTCTCCTGAGAAGCTGCCCACATGATATGTCAAACCCCAAAGCAGAGGTGCTCTGGGCAGGCACTGAAGCTCTGAGATATTTGGGTTTATCTGAAGCAACGTGACTGAGCCTTTTTTGTATTGGCTGATTGAAGTGGTGTGTTGCTGCACTTCAGAATTTCTGAAGAATTCATTTCATCACCCTGCCTTTAATTTCCTTCTACTGCTCTCAGTTCTTTCTTATTTTCCTGTCAGTCCTATATGCTCTTGCAACACTAAGTTTTCATTTCTTCCTTTTTATTTCCACAGTAGATGGTGTAGTCACATCCCACATGGCTCTGCCATCTGGAACAGCTTCCCTGACTCATATTCCTTTCAAGTTTCAACTTTATCCTTGGCCTCTATGTGATAATCTTCCTTCTAATAAAACAATCACATCTTATGCCCAGAGGCTTTCAGTTCTTCTCTGTTCAGTCTTCTTCCTCAAGACACGTAGCTCTTGCTACCCTTTGATACACAAGTTGTATTGTGATCTGTACTTATTATTAGACATGAAAGACCTATTTTAGAGACACCTAATACACAGTTGTGTCTAATTCTTGTTCAGGGCAACACTTCAGGACACACTTACCTTTTTAACACCCTCTTATCCTTTGATTGCAGTTGGCTTCACTGATTGAAAGTTAGGTACACGTCTAAGTACTGTGAATATGATAAAGCCTCAACTGTGAAACATGTTTTTTTAATTTTTTTTTTAAATTAAACTAAAACGTATTGCATAGTCTGAAAATAATAAAAGATTCAACAGAGAAGATTTCAAATCTGATACATCTCCTTAAGTCTCATCTTGAAAACATCAAACATGCTGTAAAATCAAACAAAAATCCACTTTTCAGTCTGTTGACACAAAACATTTTCTGCTGCACACCAAGATTTTCAGTAGTTGACATAGTATGCAGTTGTTCTAAATTAAGAAAGTCTCATACTTTGTGGGATTCTGTAGTACAACTGCTGAGCTGCAATAGTTGAATAAAAAATGGATGTTAGTTTATTGAGTGGGTGGACACAATGTGCAGTGCTACTGCTTTTCACCTAGTGGCTCCCTGAAAGCTTCCATGGGGTGAAGGGAAAATACAGCTAATAGCAGCTGTGCCTGTGAACCACACAGTCCTGGCTTCGTGCAGAGCACATCTTTGGCATCTGGAGTGGGAGCACAGTGTATGTTAGCAGCGGTACATTCACTGACAGGAATTGCTGTCAGAGCAGTAGAGGGGCTCAGCTGTGTGTTTTGTGAGTACTGGATGTGGTCTATCTCAGACTCACTGTGAGATCATGGAAGGTCTGCTCGAACTTGTGCCTCAGGCTGTAAGGCTTGGGTGTGGGGCATCGCAGATGGATATTCATTCACTTCTGAAATAAATGCAAGCTCACTTGTAGGGTCCTATCCGTTTTCCCCCGTCCTTGCCCCTTTCTTACTATTTTTTTACCTCTTTCCAGGCAGAAGGTCTGTCCAGAGAGGACACACAGGAACACACATCCTTCCTAATCAATAAAAAATGAGGAGCAGGGAATTCTGGCTTAAGAATGGCTCTTTAAAGGAGGCTCATTTAGAGTCCAGCCGGCATTGAAATCGGCTGTCCTTGGGGAGAATGCGTCACCTTCAGTGTATCTCCCACCAAAACCAAGAAGGAGAAATGCACTCCTGCTCACCCCTAGGTGTAAAGCTGCCCTGGTGTGTCAAAGTTGCACCTTAGGAAGTCACAAAGTGAAGTGGTTCAGACTGCTCTTGCAGCCTGCAAAAGCAAAACTACCAATTAATTTATTATAGAAACCTGCATGGTGTCACCACGGCCCAACTTTGGACAAATCACTACAAAGAAGAGAGTAACAGCATAGCCTGTGGAATGTTTTCATAGACTTCTCAAGTTTATTTGTTTTCACTTGGTTTGGGTTTTTTTACTTGGTTTGCTGTCCCTACCTAAGCATACAATAACAGCTCTTGCTGTTTTGACAATCCTCTCCTTGCTCTGGATCACTGGGAAGTTACACAGTGACTTTTTATTTGCTTCTGGAGTGATGACACTGGCAGTGTTGTAGCATGAGAATCTTTTTGAAGGCTGAGTGTGGGCATGTGATTGTCAAAGTCGACAGGTTTTTAATACAGAATTTGAATCAGACTGCGTCATTTATGAGGGATTTGCCTTTGTCCTCCATAAAATGAGTAAAGGAGCCAAAGACTGTGTAATGCCTGGTTCCTTGCAAGTCATAGGCATTGCACAGCCGAAAGTCCTTCTAACATGCATTGATTTTGTGCCTTTCATATATTCCCCTGTCCAGACCCACATGAATCTCAATTTTTAAACCTCTTTTAAATGCTCAGTGGACATGAAAAACCTTCCTCTGTGTGGCAGTGGAGATGCCAATGCAAGTGAAAGAGATTCATGTGTTCCTTTTCCATTCATCACAGTTCTTGGAGATTTTGGTGGAAAATTCACCCCTGAGGACCAAACTAAACCTGCTTCTTCACAACCTGCTATGACTAGATTATGGGATTAAGCCAACCTGAAGCACTGTTTTGGGGAATTTCTGAGAAGTCCGTTGTTCCCAGTGAAATCTCTTTTTTACTCTGCTTCCCATTTTGCAGAAAGAGTATTTCTCACACCAGCTTTGCCATGCTCGTCAGTTCAGCAAATGTTTCCTTGGCATTGCACTTGCTGTTTTTGAACCACGAAATGCTTTTAGGTAAAGTTATCATAATATAAACTGAAAATTGACAGGCTGAATAGTTGTGGTTAGTATGTGCTATAGTGGTGATGACATGGGAAAATATGTTGTTTTTCTCCAGATGACTGTTTGAGGTTAGTTCTAGACCATTTTGTTCATGATGTGCCAGCTAAAATTAAGAAAGCATAGCTTTGAAGTAAGCAGGTTAATTTGATTTTTTTTTTTTTTAAATCTGATAAAGGCCTGTTTTCAAAGAATGGATCTTGTTGTTATTTTGGGAATTAAAAAGAACAGAACCAGCTATTAAAAGGAGTAAAAGGTTAAAAGGACTAAACTTCCCCCTTCCAAGAAGTTTGTCTCGCTGCATAATCTAACCAAAGGTGTCTCACTCAGAGTTCTAGCAAGGGCACAGCGTGGCCTGCAGGGCAAAAGTCGACAGAGTTCAGAAGCCTCTTCTTCAGCAGAAAGTGGCAGTGTGAAAGGGGGATGGGTAGCAGCAAGCAAAGCTGGTGGTGGCAGAAACAGCATTTCACAGACCTGTTCCTTATGTACCCTTCTGGTGTTAACAGCTAGAGTGGTGCAGCATCCTGCCAGGGTGGCAGCTCAGCAGAGCCATGGGTGGCACCTTACACACTTCATCAGTGTGGGACAATCTACATGCACCACAAGATGTCACGGTGCTCAGTCAAGCAGGCAGTGCTCTAAAGGACCACAGAAATCTTGTGCCCTCTTCATAAGATAGAAGCAAAAAAAAGGAGCCATTAGGTAGGAGGGGATATTTGATGTCTTCATATCTAATGAGAAAAACAAAGGTGACTCAAATGTCACTTTCTTCCCAAACAGAAGTCTTTTTGGTGTGGGCTGCCAGTTCATTTCAGGAGTGATATGCAAAATACACAGAATTTGTGTGTGGCTACATCACAGATTCTTTTTCTTTCATCTGCCTCTGTGTCACTTTGTGTTGCAAAGTTGCATGTAAAAGGCTTGACATATTTAATTGAACCCTGAAACAGTTCCAGTGAACTGCAGCAGAAAGAGAAGCAGAGGAAAGTAGAAGGTTAGCAGAAGACTCATTAACCAAACTCACATTTTGAAAAAAACTCCTGCAGTTCTGGAAAAGACCTAACTCCATATGCTACACCAGTGTGTGAGTTTAGTTTAAATTTGCTCCAAGGTCTTTGTGGTGTTTGGGCACAGAGAGACAAGTTAGCTGTGGAGGAGGAGGAGCAGCCTTAAAGGTGAGTGTGCTTGCTTTCACCCTGGCTGAAATGCAGGCCTGAAATAAGACTGTTAGGTCAGTCCACTCAAGTGAATATTTTTCTGATGTTTCTATTTTTTCTTTGCTTGTGTGGGCTAATCTCATCTCTTTTTGGGGTGTGAGGAAGATTGGGGAGTGGAGTGTGTTTAATAACATCTCCCCTGCCCCTGAGCTGAGGACCCTCTGAGGCTTCTTGGAAGTTAGACCACGCTGACTTTTGTGTGATGCACTTTAGCCCCAGCAAACTCTAGGAGTGCACAGTATGGATGGCTTGTTTCTAAAACACTGTCAAAGAACCAGAGGAGGAGATGGTCTTCTAATGCTAATATTCTCCTAATTCTGACAATCTTCTAACGACTCCTGAAGGCACCATTCCCTTTCTCGGCAGTTCTTTTTTCCCTCCTTTGTGTACTCAGTACTGGCTAGTACTCTGAGTAAGGCCACAACTCAGAAAAGCTCCCATATTCCCTACTTCTGATGAAATATCGCAAAATATTTGACTCTGTTTCAGTTAAAATGATGATAACGTATGGATTAATATGATAATATAGTCTGACCAGTACAGTTGTTCAATGAGGTTAAGCATATCAAATATAAATAAAAAGGCCAACTTAGACAAGGACAATTAGTTGTAATGATTGTCCAAATGGTGACCTTTCTGGCTTGGCATTTGTACATCCAGAAATGAAGGCAGGTGGAACAGCTAGCTGCTTTTCTTAGGCAGATATCCTTCCAAGGGTACTTCAAAGTTCACTGCAAGGAAAAAATGCATTGTTGCACATTGTGTATCTAAAATAAGAGGTGAGATTTTGACAATTCCCCGGATCAGTTACTGACACGTAGCTCTTTTCTTTTCTGAGGCCTTTCACCACACGTGGGATTTTTTTCATTCATTGGATGATGGTCCTGTTTATAACACAGAAGCAAGAAAATACAGCAGTAGATAAGAGGGGATGCTTGTGTTGATGTGTTTAATGGTAAAAACCGAAGTGACTTAACTGTCACTTTCTTCCAAAATAGGAATGTTTTTGGTGGGGGCTGCCAGTGCACGGTAGGATGTGGTGGCTTAATGCACCTACATCACTTGTGCCTTTTATTTCCGTGGCCTCGCTCCCTGTCTTCGGGGCAGATACTTGCATAACAGTTTGGTCAAACCACTTCACAGGGACAGGGCCTTTGCCTTGAAATTATGCTGGGAGGACATTCACACGCACCCAGTGGGATGCCAAGCACAGTGGGATTCCGATCCTGACTGGGGCCTCTGGGCACAACGCTGTCATAAATTTTAAGTAATAATAATATTGTAAAAAGTTAAATAAATGTGTCAAGTTAATTTTATGCTCCCCTCCCCTCAGGCAAATTAGCATAAATTGAATTTTCTAATAATTAGTCCAAGCAGTTATCACTGAATGGATATACCTGGTATCTGTGAATTATGCTAATACATGGAGGACAGATTCTGCAAGGAGCAGAGAGGCTCCCAGACTGACCTGTCAGGATCAGCTCCGCTTTTACAGATACTGTATGAATGCATTTGCCATTAATTAGGTTAGTTATAGGCTACAAGTGTATCCCCATACAGTTCAGATTTTGGTCACTTAACATTTACAGCCTTACAAAATAATACACTGAACTGTGTGCACTGGGCTTATTAAAATGTTGTAATAAAGCATTTTACAATTCCAGGCGGCCCTTCCCAAACGTATTGTAGAGCCTATTAACAAACACCTGTCAAGTTCAATTGAAATGTCTGAGTGGCCTGATCTACAGCGTCTGCTGCCGTGCCAGAGGAGGCAGGGCTTGCACAGTGCCAGCCACGCTAAGTAGTGCGCCCAAAGATGGGGTATTTGGGAGCTCAGAAGGGGAGCTTCAAGGAGCTCTTGGCTTTTCTTTCAACCTGGTGGATTCTGGTAGTAAATAGGAAAAAAGAAGGAAAAAATATGTGCCTGTGAGGCAAAGAACCTCTCCGTTCCCTGTCACTCGGCTGTGACATCAGTCTCAGAGCATTTGAAGCTTTTCATTCTCTTGCATTTTTCTCCATTTTTTCAAGTGAGGATACAGAAGCGTAAACAGATCTTTTTCTCTGCTGCTGACTTTAATGAGGGCTGGCCCCTGCCACACGTGTGAAAATTTCTTGGCTAGGAAGGATCTAATGTTCGTTGTATCGTAGCTTTGGAGATAAAGTCCAAACTCCCTATTTGCTTCTCTTGACAGAGAGTGCTACTTACATCCGTTCGCTTCCAGAAACTGAGCTTAAAAAGAGGAGAAAGGGAAAATAAGCCCAATAGCACATCTCAGAAATGTTTGTGGAGGGTTATTTGTTTTGTGTTTGGAGGTTTTTTTTTTCCTTTTTTTTTTTTTTAAATCATGAACGTGGAATCCAAGGAGGCTCAGCAATCAGCGTGTTTGAATGCCAGCCAAGACACTAAACTGGCAGCCATCCATTCTGATATCAGTGTGAGTGAAATGTGTACTCAGTAACTGGATTCAGGCCCTTCATAGTTTGCAAGCAAATAGTTCTGCTTTTGCAGATCAGATAAAAAGCAGAAAAATCTGTGCAGCTCTCTCATGTAAGAGAGGAGGGTCTGCACCTTTGAAAAGGGGCATTAACATTTCTGTGTCCCAGTCAAAGTCCTGTGCCTTATATCATCAAGTTGAAGGCTATGTTCTATTTCCAAAAGGCATTTAATTACCTCTTTCATTGCTTTAACCACTAAATATGCCTTGCATAAAAGCTGTAAGTACCTCACACTGGTAATAAGCTGTAGGAAAGTGAAATAAATTGGCATTTTGCAAAAAAGGTTGTACAAACCCAATGGAAAGCTATGCAAATCAGCTATGATACAGCCAGATTTGCATTTTGTCTTGGGTTTAGTGATGATATGCACAGCATGACTTTGGCAGGCTTGCCTCTTGGGATGATGCATGCACTGGTGGTGTGACCCTGTAGGGTCAATTTAACAAGCGTAACGTTGTGATTTTCCATGCAGTTTCTCCGAACTACTGAGTAATGTGCAGCAATAAATAGTGTCAGAGGAAATCGATTTCTAGGAGTAAATACATTCAGTAGGAGGAAAAAGTGTTATACAAATCTTTTGCTTTGCCAAAAGAACATTAGCAGTTTTGTTTGGTGCTGCTCAGCTTTCCAAAGTAACTCCCTTCTTGCTGTCTTACTTCCTTCTTTGTTACTCTTTGCTTGAGGAAATGTCAGGACTTGGAGGTGATACAGAGTTCTTGTGCTCAGATCATTAGAGCAATATGCAGGGGAGGGCGTCATGCTACAGGCAGCTGGCAGTGCAGTTTCACTGCCTTTGAGTTCACTGAACCAATAGTAGCTCTTAAGACCTGTTGTGCTGCCCAGCTGAAAAGAAAGGTGGGAACCTACTTGAGGTTTCTGGTGATATTAAAGCTATTCTAGGGAGGATGATGTGCAAACAGACTCTTGGGGCACTTTGCAGTCTGATTTATATGAGAGACATGCATGGGTTTTAGGTGTTGGTATAAGGTACCTCTGAAATTACCTTACCTGCCTTTTTCCTCATTTAAGTTTTGGTTCACTTCAGGAATTCATCTTATATGTTAAACTGAAAAAAAAAACAACCAAAACCCTAAATCAAATTAATTGGAATTTTTAGGCATTAGCCTTCACATGCTCCATGTGCTCTCCAGCCAGCTATTTGAACACAAACTTTTTTCTTTTCTGCTGTGAAAATGGACCAAATAAAAAATCCTGTACATGCTTTACTTGTCACAAGATTGAATTTGCTGCAGCATCCCTTCCTTCCCAGTTCTTCGGAGCTGTGTGACAGCTTCATCCTGAGTGGTGCTGGGCACCCAAAAGAAGTGCAGGGTGTTTTAATTTCCTGTGTCATGACCTTGCATCCCTTGAAGTGAATGAAATGTCAGCTGCTAACTTGCAGTAGGGTTTGGGCTGGAGTCCTACCAGGACTGCTCAGGAGCAGCCTGACGGAAGTATCTCTCTTTAAGGCAGTACTCAAGTAGCGTCTCTTCTTAAGGCAGGGCTTAAGCTGGAGTTTGGTAGGTTTTGGTCAAAGCACCTGGTAAAAGGCTGTCCCGAATTCAAGCACAACCTTAAGTACTCTCTTCCTGTGACCTCAGTGCTCTGTTAGTTTGTCTTTCAGAAGCAGAAGGAAGTTTGGCTGCTTTCAAATAAAGTCTGCCAAAAAAAAAAA
>VZRN01000714.1:608557-670305 GCA_013397935.1 Dasyornis broadbenti
TTTTTTTTTTTTCCCCCCCTTGGTTTCTCTATAAATAGTCAAAACATTTTTCAGAGCAAGTTTAGTTAATGTTTTGCAGTGGTGAGTGAACACTGTGATGCTCCAGTATGTTATGTGCTCCTGAGTCTCCTCAGATTCTTGAGTGTAATTTAATTTGCATTTTAAAATGAGAAGAAGAAAGAGTGCTATGAAGTCCTGTCTGAATTTTGTTATTGGCTTCATGAGAAGTCCTTTGAGTGCATTTGGGAACAGTTTGGCTTCATTGGATACACATTGGAAGTTTTCTATTCTTATCTTTACCACACAGACAATCACGTCATTCTTGAAACTAGTGTTCCTTTTGCTGTCCACATGCAAGAAATTATGTGAGCATCTGTGTATGATGCAACACAGAAGAAGGCAAACTCTTGGTAGCAGAGCCCTTTCATACCCATCTGCAAAGGGTCTGTGTGCAGCCATCACCCTTGTTCTTGCACCACACACTGTCGGTTTCATGTTCCACCACTTCACTACAAATAACAACTAGTAGGGTTTATCTTGTTTTTTAGGATTTTTTTCTTCTTTTTTTTTTTTCAAGCACCAAATACATTGTTTCATTTTGGCAGCTGGTTTTGTCAAGCAAATGGTATCAGACACATGTGGGATTTTGTGAGTCATTGGCAGAAATACTGCAGTGGGTGGACTAACCCCTTCAGAGTGTTTCTGGGGCGGTAAGGTGCAGGGAAAATAGGGTCATGCCTTTGATTTTTTTTTTTTGCATGCATCTTTGGGAATGCCCTCTGCAAGGGCGATATCCTTGTTGCATTGGCAGCTCTCTGCTGTTACTTACTGAGACTAGAAGGAAGAAAGGTGGTGCTGCTCAGTCTCCCTGCAAAGAGAGCATTTCTCATGCCTGTCCGTGCATGACAGGATACTGCAGCACAAAACACACGTGTTTCAGTTGTGGGGCTGTGTGACACAAGCCTGTGGTGTGAGAAGCCAGGGCAGCAACACTTGCAGAAGCACCCAGGAGAGCACACTTAGCTGTCTGTGCTTTGGGTATGAAGGCTTTCAAATCAGCATCACCAGCTGGGTTTATTTCAGTTGCAGATATCAACACTTCTTCCTGAAGTGTTATTGCCTCTCCACTTTCAAAATGCAGTCCTGTTTCTGTCCCAGACCTTGTTGGAGAAGACTTTCCTTAAAGTAAGTGCTGTCCCCTCACTTTTTATGGCATGGCCCAGCCCTGTGTATCTGGACTTTTGCCATCAGCGTTGTCTCACAGGAGCAACATATCTTCCCATGAACAGCCCAGTAGTGGGACACTTGTAGAAACGTTTGTTGGTCTCATTATGTGTGCAGACTTCTCGTCAAGGAAACCATTCAGGAATAACGTGCAAGACTTTTTCAGAGTCCTGCTGCCTTCGTAACAGAATTACAGGTCGTCAGATGCCAGCACCAGGAGCTGCAGCTCTGAGTCTATGCTGCCAGGACTCCAAGCACATGGGTTTGCATTAGCACATCCCACTGCCAATGTGTTTCCTCTCTGATGAGGTACTGAGGAGGTATGCACATGTTTGATCTTGTGTGCTTCATCCAAGATTTAGCAGAGAAATTTCTTACCAGAAGCACATTTGTTTTGGATAGGGGTTTTCCTGTTAAGTCCTAAAGTATCATCCTGTCCTGTGCACTAAAAAAAATATTTTCCTTTCCAAGAGACAATCCAAGAGACAACAGGAGAAGAATGATGAAATTGGAGAGAGGGGTTGAAGGGGAGGAGCAGCAGAGACCCCTCTCCACCCAGTATCCAGTTAATGCTTCTGTTGAAGTATAATGCAGTGCTCTGACACACAGCAGAAACCTGCTTTGATGAGTGATAGCTTGTTGGGCCTCTTGCACTCCTAAGCATAATTTATGACAAATAGATACGTGATGGCCTTCCCTGGTTCTTCCTATTGCTTGGCTGCTTTTTCTGTTTCCTCAGTTTGGGAATGTCAAAGGAAAACAAGTAGTGTCTTCATTTCAGGCCAGCTCCCAGAGCCTGGGGGAGCCATGGGGGGAGGAGAGTGTGTATAGGTGGCTGCTCTCTAGCCTTCCTGTGTGAATCCAAAATGCAGCTTTCTCCTCGAAAAGTCATCCAGGTGAGCACTGCTGGCCCCTCAGCTGATCTCTCTGGACAGAACTGCACTGAACGCTGCAGAGCTGTAAGGAGTAGTGTAAGGAGCAGTGACCTGGCTCTCAGTGGTGGAGATGAGCCAGGGCAGAGCAGCCGGCCAGCATCTCAGCTGCCTCCTCCTGAGCATGGTGGGCAATCTATAGCCCTTTGTCTGACACATGTGCATGCCCATAAAAAAGTTATTTGATAAGGTTGCACAGTGTCTAATTGTGCTGTACTGCAGATCCCACGAAGCATAAGAACTGTAGCTGTGGGTCCAAACTGAAGCAAGAGAAGGAGGCATCCCTGGTGGTGAGATGGATTCTCCCCTCCACCCTTGGGCAAACATCATCTCATGCACAAATGTCCCACATGCACCATGTCAAACAGCTGCTCGGTGTATCAGAGAAAGACCTGACTCTTACCCGTACACCACCCTTGTAGCCCCTTTATGCTTCTGGCAGGTCACTGGTGCTGTGGGAAGGGCAGGGTGGGAGTGCAAGGCAGATCCTGTAGCAGCGTGCAGAGTGAGCATGGTAGAGACACTTTGTATCCAGCTCCCATTCCTGCATGCACCACGAGAGGAACTGAAACAGAGCTTGAGGAGGCACAGAAGGAGGATCTCCTTGGTGTGCTGCTGGAGCTTCATGGCTTTGGCTGCTTCACCAGGTCAGGTTTCTCTGCAGCTGCACCCAGTGGCAGTGGCTGGGCAGCAGTTGTGGCATTTCTCCCCTGCCTTGATGCGAGTGGCAGCAAGATGTGGCTGCTGTTGATGGGTGGGGGGGAACAGCTGCCAGTCTGCAAGGATTAAAAACCCATTTTCAACGAGCTGCTGGAGCAGGTGCGGGGATTAGCCTGTCATGGCACGGCTGCAAAGCGAGCTTGGCTGCAGCCTGCTGGGTCTCCTGTGGGTGAGGAGGAGGTACTGATTGCCTATATGCCTGTGCATAAGATTTGGGAACAGTGTTTGCAAACTGCAGATTGATGGGATAAATTCTCCAGTGCCATCCCGACTGTGGAGAGTTCGCACACCAAGGCCTGGGACAGCACCAGCTCTGGGAGTGTGGTGTGGCAGAGAAGTGGTGGCCCATGTGGTCACTGTGGGAGAAGTTTTGAAGTGACAGCAATGGTAACAGCCCACCTGGTGAAGCAAGTGGCAGGTTCTTCAGGATGGCTGAATGGCAGGGCTGGGCCAGGTGTCTTCCTGGCTGTGAAACTAGACCTTTGTGGAGCACAGTCCTATCCCTCGTTGTTACGTGAGGTTTATGTAGAACTTCCATAAATATATTTCCCCAGATGTATTTTCCTTCTCCCTTCCCTTCCCATCTGGACATTGAACCTGCTTGGAATCTGAGGCTTCTTTTTTAGAAAATAAAATACTAATAATAACAGTAATAATGATTTCATCTTTCTTTGTTCTGAGGATTGAGTGCCTGTGGTGGCTCAGTTCAGGATACAGTACAGTGTCTGAAACTGTGTGTTTTCAGATGTGGCAGTACTAGCCTTTCCCCCTCACAGGTACAGACTAACTGTGTGTTGTGTATGTATTGTATGCCTGGTTTGTGCCATTTTTTTTCTAATCCAAAGCAAAGATGTGATCCTGCATGCTCATAAGTAAGGCACATACATACATGCACTTTACCTGGCATATCCTGAATAAAAATAGGACAGTCCCAGAGCAGAGAGTCTCTTCACTGAGTCCAACAGCACTGTGTTCTGGAGCCAGGGAATTCTCTCATCAGCCTCGGGGAGAACATCTCCCGGTCTTACAGCAAGTCATTCCTGGTCCCTGATGCAGAACAGCATTTTATGCACATGCAGACATGCGTTGTCATGTTGCCTTCTGAGTCAGTGCCCTGTTGTAGGGTGGAATATTGCTGCTGTGTTTGAATACTATTCTTAACAGGATAGTCAGTTGCTTCATGCTCAGATGCACAAATGCACATGTGAAAGATCTGCAGAGGCAGGTGGTAGCCTGTATTTTTCTTCTGTTTGCAGTTTTTAAATTAAAAAAAAAAATCTTTTCAAGTTCTACACTGTCAAGAATGTGGGTGTCTGGCTGAATGAAAGAAAAATAAAATATACTTGCATAATAAATACACTAGTAAATTTGCAATTTCCCTAAACTGTTAGTATAAATACAACTACTTTGGGGGGTTGGTTTGCTTGATTGCTTATCCAAGGAAGAGGAGAAGCTTTTGAAGAAACTTTCCCAGAATGTCTTTTATTACTACAATTATGTTAATTACTAGCAATGTACATACTCCAGTTACAGCATGAAGTGCTACTTTCTGACAAAATCAGATCTACTTTCTTTTAAATCACGTCATATGTCAAGTATGGAACAAGACTCCAAAGGCTTTGAGAATATCTGCGTGTGGGGTTTTTTATATTTATTCTTTATTTAATAAGACTACTTGTTTCTTTCTCAGCATTTTAAAAGTTGACTGCCTAGAGGTAAGCACCTGGATTTATATTTAGGGACTGAAGTAAGCGGGATGGCTTTCAAAGGTCCTGCATACCTGCAGCTCCCGGAATTAATTAAAGGCAGATGTTCTTTTTGGCAAGTTTGACAGAAACAAGTAGGAGATGCTGGGTGCCCAGCACCTTTGAAACACTAGCAGCTTATTCAGATGCCTAAAGATGGAGTTAGGCAGTTAAATTTAGGCACCCAACTTGGAAAGGTTTTGGCGCCATAATCATAACAATCACTGTCCCCTCTGTCCTGAAGTGCTGTAGCAGAGATGCATCCAAGAAGCCGGAGGTTCATATGTGGGAGTGAGCGGGGACAAAGTCTGTGTCTGGCTGCGGTGGAAGCGAGCTCGGCTGCCTGCCTTGTAGCACATGCAAATGAGGGTCAGATGGCTTGACAGTTGGTTATGAAACTAAATAGAAATTATGCAAAATGGGATTGATTTTGCACATATTTTTAGGTTTTGTCTTTTAGGAGCTTGAATCTTTAATTAAAATACCAAAGACAAAAAAAAAAAAAAAAGTACAGGCAGCAACTGTTATGTTTCACATATATACTGGATGTAAAGTAATAGCCTGCTATGCTCTTTTTAGGGATCACTTTTATCCCATTGCAACGGAGGATATAAAGCCATCTTACAACTTGCCAGAAGTGACACCTGCTTTCATACTTCTCAATAATTACTTTAGCTTTTACAGAAAGTAGTTGGCAGGGTGCATACAAATTATGACTTGCTTCAGGGTACAAATAATGTCATAATGACTTTAAGAGTTTCTCTTTATGCTCAGGATATTTGCATGTACATGTTTTTTTAGTATAAAACAAGTGACTAGAGCAGAGTTTTGGGTGTCTTCTTAATGTATGTTGGACAGTGTAAGCCTACAAATAGACTAAAAAAGGGAAATAGTCAGGTTTTCAATGGCTATTTGAGCATTTTTGGGGTTTTGGCTTTTTTTTTTGCAACTCTGTTATAAAAATGCCCTAGGCATTTGCAAGAAATAAAATTACTTCTAATGCTAGATACTCACAGTTGTCTTACTAGAGGAAAGAACTTGCCTGCAGGTAAGTGGCATCAACCTGCAAAGACTTGTCTCCCTCTTCCCTGCCTTACAGTCAATGAATGTTCATTTTAAAGTGTATTTGGATGTCACAGGCACTCTTTTACCCAGTTTTTTCCTATTTTTCCTGCAATTAAGTAGAACTTGAAATCACACAAAGTCACGTCTGACAGCAAAATCAAGGTCTCTATTGTATATCTGACTCTAAACTATAGCTAGGAAGTTAATCTTCTGCAATGGTCGGTAGTTACTGAATAGCCTTTAAAGTATTCAGGGTAAAATGGTTTAAAGTATTTATTCTATATAAAAGCCCATTTTGGGAGAAGGCAGCAAATGCACAGAGATCAGTGATACACTTGCCCAAAATCAACCCAGGATCTCTGGTGGAGCAATGATGCACTTCCACATCAGGGTGGCAGTTTTACTCTGGGTCCCAAAGGAAATTCTGCCTTCTCTGCATTGTTTTGTTGTTCATCAGCAACATGAAGTTCTAAAAATCTAAGGAAAGGGAATGTTGAATTGGATTTCTCTATTCACATCTGTAACCTATCTCCCTGACCATTTTTTAAAGCAAATCGTAGGCAAAGGAAGAGAGCGAGGGGCAGGTACAGGTTGCTGTTAAGCAGCTCTCACTGAACTATTCCTGAAGGCGAGACAAATGATTTCTGACAACCAGAACATGAAGTTTTAATGTGAGATTCCTTAAAGAACTGGAAGTGGTAGGCATTGATAAATACGCGGCTTTTGCAAGGTGGAATGAGCAGTTGTGGAAAGCAGTTGGGAGTCAGGCAATTTCTTATCTGAAAGAAAGTACAGTGTGTGACTTTTCCACCTCTGCTAGAGGACTTAAAAAGACAAATGTGTTTTGCTTCCTGCCTGAAAGAAGTTAAGCTCTTTCTATAAAAAGAATAAATTTGGAAAATGTCTGGTGTGTTTCTGTGTGTGTGCATATTAGTTCTATGTCTTTTATCAGGCAGCACTTCAAGAGATACAAAGTTCATATGTGTGTGGGTCTTTCATTACCGGAAAGATTTTGGCAAATTGCAGGGAATTCAGACAGCTGCAACAAAAGTGATTAATGGACTAGAGAGGAAGAGAAAACTTAAGAATTAAATACGTATGGTTTGTCTGAGTAAGAGACAAAGAGGGTGAAGGAACAGGATGATGTTAAAACTACCAGTGCTGCACCTCAGGGGTTATAAATATCCAAATTTGAAAAATTCTTTTGGGTGGTCCAAGTTCCTACAAGTAGGAGTAGTGGGATAAATTTTAGTACAGAAAATGTAGGCTGAAATCCGGAAATACTTCCAGCTAGTAAAATCTATTAGACTGTGGAATAGTCCCTAGTGGGAAGGGGTGGAAGCCACGTCACTCGAGTAATTTGATCTACACTGAACAAAGGCACAGGAGAGGTCCTGCGCTGGGCAGGGGTCTGAGCATCACCTTTGAGGCATCTTTCCCTCCTCCCTGTGCTATCTGTGGGCGGTGCCAACACGGACAGTGTCTGGAAATCGCATGGGGATTTCTAAGAGCACTGTATTTTAGCATATATTTGAATAGGGATTTCCTTGCGGAAACACAAAAATCCCTCTCTGTTCAGCTTTCTGCCCTGTAACTGTCTCTGCTTGTTGTACAAAACCCCAAAAAACTAATGAAATAGAGCAGAAGTTGCCTTACTGTAAAACTACCTAGTGATAAACTTTTTTATACTTCACTTGGAACGGGCTCGTAAGGCTGTTCTGTGGGGCTGAGGAAGAGCTGTTGGCAAGCTGCATACAGCCATTACAAGTGAGAATGACTGAGCAGAACAGGCCTGTTTTACTCATTCACTTTTCTGCTGTATCCAAGCAAGTCATAAGTTCTTGAATTCCACTTTTCATGTAGGGGCTTGGTCTCCATAGTTATGTGTCTTGTTTTTTTGGCCATAAAGCTAATTTCCCAGTGTATGGCTAGAAAGCTGCAATATGTATGATGAAAACTAGGGACTTAACTTTTTTGTTAATAAACCTATTAATAAGCCTGAGATTTTTCTGTCACTTACACTTGCAGCACAATATCCTCCACAGTTTTTACTTGCCATTAGGTTCTCTTTAAAAGAATGGCATGGAAATGTTTATCTCCCCCTCCCCAGGCTGCTGTGGCAGTGGGATTTTGGATTGCTGATTCTTTATTCTCTTTGCCAATCCATGGAGAATCTAAGGAGAAAAACCTTTCACTTCCTTCAGCTCAAGTCCGTGCTATGAAATTTTAGAGAAAGAAAGGTCTGTTCACCTGAAGCTTGCACAGGTTGCATCCTCAGATGCTTTGTGTGGAGAAGGTCAGGGAGTGGGCACACATTCATTCATTCATTGTGTTCCCGATGCAGAGCTCTGCTGTGGTGTGCGGACCAGGCTGTCAGCATCCTGCATCTGTAGCTGCCTGGTGTTCCAGTACTGTGTTTCCTCTTTCCAAGAGCTCCCCGAGTGAGGAAGAGGATTTGTGTGGCTTCATACAGGCTTGGATGCTTCAGCTGGGTTTTCTATTTTTCCAAGTCTCGGAGAAGCAAGGTTAATGATTTCCTGCTGCCAGCAAACTACCAGAACACGGATGCGGTGCGAGACAGAAATATATCAAGGTGTTGTCAAAACATCTATTTCCTTAGCACGAAGTATCGATCCTGAAAACTATATTCTATTACAATGACTTTATTTCTCCTGTATTAAGTGACTAATACGGACTATATTTAATCAATTTGTGTGATGGATGGTTGTGAACCAACTAGCAGTTGGTCACTGTGCACATCGTCTTCTGCTGCTGGCTGGCTGGCTGCTTTCAACAACTCAAAAATAGGGTTTGCTTGCAGATCAAGGTTTTAAAGGTTTATTTTGTCACTTAGTAATACACTGGGCTTTGGTTGCCTGATTTACTCATGTTTTTTTATCAGCGTTTATCAACACTGAGTAATGCCTGCAAATAATGAACCATGCTTCTGCTTCTTAATGTGCTTTTGTTATTTTCATTGTTTGTAAGCCTGTTTCAAAGGAGCAGTCGGGGTCATCTCTCAGACAGCATTGTATCTTCCTAAATGTATGCTTGTAGAAAACAAACATGGTTCAAAACGGTTGGGAACCTTTTGAATTAAAGCCCATGCTTGAGATCTGCGGGGAAAGTAGTGATTTTTTGGCTGTATTTGTGACGTGTTCTTTGCCTTTTATTTGTTTTTAATTTCATTATACAATCAAGAAGTAGCTGAATCGCAACAGTAGTAAAGAATGATAGAAACAGGAGCTGTGTTTCTGCTAAGTCCTGTAGAATTCAGCAGAAAATATGATCCTCCCTGAATTATCTTTGAGCTTTTCTGTAAGCAGACCTGCTAGACTCAGATTCTGAGATATTTTCTAAATGGTGCTGTTGGTCATTACAGTTAGACCTCAGAAGAATTGTGCTGGTTTTGGCTGGGATAGAGTTAGTTTTCTTCAGAGAGGCTCGTATGGGGCTGTGTTTTGGATTTGTGCTGAACACAGGGTTGGTAACACAGGGATGTTTTCATTAGTGCTGGGCAGGGCTTGCACAGCGTCAAGGCCTTTTCTGCTCCTCACACCACCCCACCAGCGAGTGGGCTGGGAGTGCCCAAGGAGTTGGGAGGTGACACAGCCAGGACAGCTGACACCAGCTGACCCAAGAGATACTCCAGACAATATGGCATCATGCTCAGCAAGTAAAGCTGGGGGAAGAAGAAGGAAGGGAGGGACATTCAGAGTGATGGCATTTGTCTTTCCGAGTCACCATTATGCATGGTGAAGTCCTGCTTTCCTAGCTGAACACATGCCTACTGATGGGAAGTGGTGAATGACTTCCTTGTTTCACTTTGCTTGTATGTAGCTTATGTGGCTTTTGCTTTACCTGTTAAACTGTCTTTATCTCAACCCATAAATTTTCTCACTTTTATCCTTCCAATTTTCTCCCCTTTCCCACTGGGGGGAAGGAAAGGGAGCAGCACTGTGATGCTTAGTTGCCAGCTGAAATTAAACCACAACAGAATATTTTATGAAATGCCTGTCTTCCCCATCCTTTGGTGCACTAATTTTAACCTAATGACTCAACTGCACTGCTGCCTTCCTCAGCAGCCATTTCTGTGGCTCATGCTTAACCTTCTCTTTGGAAGTCAACTTGTTTGCCTGAATAAATGAGTTTTTTAGGGTATGGCAAGACTTTTGTTTGCTCAGTGAAATGAATTTCTCAGGTGGAGAAATCATTTAATTGGAAAGAGTGGTTTTGAAGGGTTGTGGGGTAGTAGCTACCTGTTACTGCTCCCCTTCTTGCTCCTCTAGTGCCACTTTCTTCTTCCTGTGGAATTAGACAAGGATTTCAGCATTGCTGGCAGCAGAACTGGAAGGCCAAGATCCTGATTTTTTTCCCCTTCAAGGGCTAAACAGAGAGTCTTGTCCTCCCCCAGAGGGGGAGTGAGAAGTGCGATGCTCACTCTCACCAGCTGTCTTGGCTGTGTGGGCACAATTCAGCCAGGAACGTTCTGCTGGTGTGTCTGCTTGGACTGACTGCTGGGAAGGCTCCACCTGGCCCTGCCCAGCAGCAGAGAAGTTTGTATTTTCTGGCTCTCTGCTGAAGCCTTTCTATGTAAGCACATTGTCTAGGAGTGCCACTGTTCATCGTCTGTGGAGGTATGGGACTGTACAGAAGTAGAGAACAACCTCTTTACCAGTGTAACTCATCCTTCTTAATCTACAGAGTTGAGTCCTGCCCTTCAAAGGGATTTGTGTGGACAGGTTGGATCTTGTACCTGCCCAGCAGTACCTCAGTTTGGTGAACAGGGATTTTTCAGACTGAAAGAGGATGCAGTTTTGAAGAGGACAGAGAGCTCACCTTTAACTTTTCATAGAGGAAGGGAATTGTGCTTGGCTCCTCTCTCTGAAATACCTTGGTCTCCAGAGCAGTCAGTCTGACATCCTTTTCAGCTGAAAGTTACTCAAAATAGATAAGAATAAGGGAGCAAGAAAAATGCTTGTAGAAAAATTGCTGACATTTTGCTAACAAACCACAATGTGCAAGGGATTGGTTTATAGATCAGGGTAAGCACACAAAAATTAAGAAGCACCAGAAAAATTGCAGCAGGTCAGCAGAATATTCAGAGATTCCCTCGCAGATCGAAGAGGCAGAGGAAGTGAGCAACAGACAACTCAGAGCTCATCCTGACATTTGCGGGCGGCGCATCAGTGGGTCTGGGTTGTAACTGTAAAGGTAAATGGGACACTGATACGGATGAGGTGGCGCTAAGTGTAGAGCAATCAGCCTCACATGGCAGCAGCTCCCTTTAGGGCTCATCAGGTGTGCCAAGTGTGAGACGAGCATCTTGGATGAGATATAAATGGCTCAGCGGTAGGTGTATTTCAGGAGTAAAGAGCAGGCACCGAAAGGTTATAGGAGAATCAGGCAGAAACAGAAGGAGCCGAGGGACGATCGTGAGGGGTAGAATTGTGCAGCAGAGGGAGAACCCTGCATATCAGCCTCAAGATGAATAAAACCACATCTCCATGTATGAGAAACAGTCTTTGCCTTTTACATGTGCACATATTAACATGTCTGTAATTACCAGGAGACTCACCACAAAGAAGATGGTGTTACTCTTACTTTCTCATCACATTTGAGTATTCACATTTGTGAGATGAGCTGAGGAGTTCTTCAGTGTTTCCTGACACAGGTGTGTACTGAAGACTGCTTTAGCTGGTCTTTCTATCCTTCCACCTTTCAGTAGTGTAACTGGGATTTCTGTGCACACCTGGGGACAGATTTCTTTCTCTGCTTTTGTCTCTATGACTTTTCTAATAGAAAAGTTTGCACGTGTTCTTATGTAAGGTGTATATGTACGGGAAGTATCATCAAACGTAAATACTACTTTTTGTTCTTTTTCAAGGAGTTTCAGAATTATTTAAAGCTTCAGTGCACGTTGGAAAGATGTTAAAACAGAAAGTTTCAAAATTGTGGAGTTCAGATGTGTTTTTTCTTGTTTGTTTTATTTTTTTTTTTCTTAACCCAGTGAAAAAGTGGAAAAAATCATCATATTTTTTTTCAGTAGGAAAAAGAATAATTCAGTTCCTGTATTTACTTCAGAAAAAACCCAAATGCTTCTGAACATGACTTGTGCAGTTCTTCTGTTCATTGTGAAAGGGGGCTTTTTCAAGCATTTAAAAAGCTGGAGGTGAAATGATTAATGTAGGTGCCATCTTGTAGCTGTGGCATCAGCAGATCTCCCCTTGTAGTATCACTAGGAGCTTGTTTGATGCAGTAAGAAGGGGAGAGAGGTGTTGAGCAAGTGATTTTCAGAGAAAAGGAGATTATCTGTGTAGTTCATGCCAGCTCAGTCCTGCCTGAGTTCAGTAGAAGCAGAAATCAGTGGAGTTTGATGACTGTTCCTGGGCTTGATTCTGAGTCTATTTCTAGGTGGTTTTTACTGATTTGAGTGTTACTGGAGTTGCTTTCCAGTATGGAAGGGGGTGGGCAATGAGCATGCCCACCCTCATATGTGCTGCCAAAGTGAGTAGAAATGTCAGGCGTTTGGTATATTGTAATAGACTGAAATGGACCAGCATCTCTGCCTCCCCACCTGTGGCAGCACAACAAAAAAGTCATAAACAATCTGCCCCAATCAATTTTCTCACAGGAGCATAGTCCACAGGCCCTGATAGGGCAAAAAAAGAAAAAAAAAAAAATCACCTGGTTGAACAGAGCCAGTGCCAGCATGACCTATCCACGTGATTGGGAAAAGTGCCTCAGGATTGAGAGGAGGGAGCATGTTTTACCCCTGACTGCAGTTTAAAATCATTTATCTTTGGCTCGAATGTAAATGGAGTAATCCTCATGGTTTGGCTGCCTGTCCTGCAGCCTCTGTGCATGTCTTGGAGCAGGCAGGGAGGAAATTTGCTCGTTCTTTCTGCATGTAGCGGAGCTGCCTGGGAGACGTCTGCTTGCTGCACATCGAGGGTTAGTGCTGGTGCTGAGTGTGCAGCCCTGCACGGTGGTGTACCCCTGTGCACCCCTCTGCTGCACAGCTTCTTGTGGGAGCCTGGGAGGGGAGTGGGGAGCAGAGGTGTGCAAATCCACATCTGCTTCAATGCAAAACCCAGCGTTTGATTGCATTTCCGGACAGGTTGTATTCTGGGCAGTTTCATGTATTGTAGCTGCATTCTGTGGAGATAGAGTACCCTTCAGGCGTGTTGGACTGAGTTGCACTCTTCCTCTTTGTGCAGAGTTGCCGGTTTGTTAGCTGCAGATTAGAGACAAAAGCTTTTACAATTAGTTTCTTAATGGGAGAGAAGAGGAGTGACATTGTGACCCGCTTACAAATGTGGTTGAGATCGTCTGGATTTCAGCCCACACTGGGGAGAGTGAAGTCCTGTTTCCTGGGGATTAGTCCAGGAAAGTACCCCTTGTTATCAGTTCTCACCATTTCACAAGCCCAACTGAGCATGTTCTGGTATTCCTAGGTCTTTAATTAGCGTACACCTTCCAGCTGTCCAACTAAAAAAATTCCACATAGCCCAGAGATCGTTTCAGAATCTGATGGAGCTGAGATTTCCTAAGCGCAGTATTTACAAGCCCTCCTGCTAGAGAGGTGGAGGAAGGAGCTTCTTTCCAAGAAAAATGTAGGCTGGATAATCTGACATCACTCAGAGCCACATCACCCTACACCCACCAGAATTCAAAGATAGAATGGAAATGGCATAATCTGTTCTCACGGTAACACTAATAGTACTGCTCCCGCAGTTCATTGTGCACTGTCCCCACCCGCCATTGCCACAATTAACATTTCTTGCAGTGACTTTGAAAAGTGTTGCCATAACAAGGTTGCTGATCAGCAACTACAAAAATCTTAACGAGGTACCTAATGGAGCTTTTTGTTTCCATTATTTCTGCTTAATATATTCTGAAAAAGTCAGGAGGTTTTAACCTTGCCTTCAGCTGCAGTACCCTGGCATGTTTAATAGAATACCACTTCGTTTGTACTGAAACTAGTGTACGCTAAAAGGGTTTGCAGAGCCCTCTAATGTAGTCAGTCAAACTGGTGCCTGAAGCCAAAGAAAACGTATATCTGAACACATGTTTTCGGTCTTGAGCTAAAAAAATGCACTTCATGTTGAATAGCCTTCTCCAAGTGCCGCAGTTAATAAGCCATGTTGTGTTTTTACTGGAAAAGTATGCTTCTAGCCAAGCATTCTTTGCATTTTTCCCAGGATTTAGTCATAAAATCACTTTAGACATATTGCAAGTATGAAATGTGTGCACATCAGATAAAGGGCAGCAATTTTTGTTTTGCTGTAAAGCTCCATGGAAACATTTTTATCACCATCAAGTGCATTATCCCAAGAAGTCTGGCCCCTTTCTTTACTGTTAACATCTATCTGTGTAAGAAAATGCTGAACGACACAGACCCTGCTAACAAACTGCTTGGGGATCGAACACACAGCAGCATCTCTGTGAGTTTGGTGGCCTCAGGATCCAACTGCTTTTGCACACAGTCTTAGACTCAGGTATCCAGTGCTAATAGACAGCCAGCATGCAGATGTACATCTCCAATCCTGGCTGCCTAATTCTGCATGCATAAAAAAGCGAGGAACCTGAAGACTTGCTGCACTATTTTAGGCATTATTATTTCAAGAAATGGTTTACGCAAGCGAGAAAAGCCTCTAGCACAGTCGGCAGCCTCAGCCCTCCGAGGCTGTTGCATCTCACAAAACATTCTTGCAGCCCCCTCTGGCTGATGCTCGCAGCATCGTTGTTCTGCTCTGGAGCCAGCCTCAAAGTCCTGTTGATCAGGCTGGAGGAAAACCTTCTCGGGGGTGACTGGGGCAGAGAGGAGTGAGATTCCTGGAGGGAACCTCTGTGAAAGTCAGCAGCAGCGAGGTTTTAAAAGAACAAGTGTATACGCGGTTTTATGTATTGGAATAGAGTGATCTAGCTATCAAACATATGTTCACACATACAAAGTATACAGAGTAATGTGTATATACCACCTCGACGAGCCAATCTGTGTTCTGAAGAGAAGAGATATTTAAAGCAGCTCTGCAAACTTTGTAGCACGGGGAGCGACTAGCTGGGCTTGTCTCTGCGGGGATGTGCAGCAAAGCTGGTCCGATCTGCATGTCTCTGTGTATACAATTTGAGTATCTCTTCATGGGTAGCTATATAAGTGCTAAAACACAGGCATGTGGATGAGGAATACAGAGAAAGGGGAAAAGTCCAAGGTTCAAAGAGGGTTACCCAGCCCAAAATCTAACTTGAACCCCATGAAGATGTCATGGAACAATGAAGTGTGGAAGGAGGTCATTTAAAAGCCGTCCCACGGGCCAAGAGAGCACTGGGAGCACTGAATCATCACTAGCTCACAACTTTGGGACTATCATCTTTCTGCTCACTTCCTGTGGCAGCAGCTGCCTGCCCAGTTCGAAGAGCCAACAAGAGCCAGGAGAAAGGCAGGACTGCCTATGTCATGCTTGGCCTTTGCATGGAGAGGCAGAGTGGAGGTAGCAGGGTGACACGTACTTGTTTGGAGTTAGGAAGCCCTGCTGTGTACCAGTTGTGGTGTACAGTGCTCACCACTAGCCCATGGTGAGTCATACTTTTTGACAGATGAGTAAAACTTCAGTGCTGTGTTATTTGTTCTTAATCATCTTGGGAGAAGATTAACTGATAGGTTTGGAGCCTTTTGCAACTAGCACATTCGTTGGTGAAATTTTTACTGCAGTGCAGTATGTCAGGGTAAATTTTACAGATGTCTGTGGATCCAGGTTATGTATCACCTGGTTCAGGGGTCTGTGATGGGAAAAACGTTGAGTATGCAGGATTCATACAGCATACAACAGAAATGTTGGTCCTAATCTGTTCCTTCTGCCATGGGAGCACCCTGTGAAGGAGATGCCTCTGTGGTTTTCAGCTGATCAACGGAACTGCGCCCCTCTACCCTTCCCTTTCTAGGAAAAAGCTGTTTTGTAAGCCTGGGTCCCCTGAAACATCCTCGAAGGAGAAGAAATGGGACATGGGTCATCAGAGACGAGGCTGGTTCATATCAGTCATTTCTGCTCCCTGGCATCTTGTCCAGAAGCCTTCTGAAGGAGGGCAACTCTCCAGGGAAGATCTTTCTGCTGGCCAGCCTGTACCCATGGGAGCAAAGTACTAGCAGAAGTCAGAATAAGATCTTGAAGGCAAATGACGCAATTATAGTGAGAGTAGTTGGGTTTTACTTCATGGGATGATATGCTGGAGATACAGTTGCAGGTTTGTGTGTGGTTCACCAGAGATATCACACTGCATTCATTCTGGATCAGATGGGGCTGAGGTTTCTCCCATTATAAACAAATCTCTGAATTTCCTTAGTAGTTGAGTGTCTGAAATATTTGAGCGTTTTGCCTTTTTTTGACTACTTGGCATTTTTTGATTGCATGTACTGTAGCAGCTTTCATAGAGGAGGAACTTTATTTCCCTGCTGTCTTTCTAGACGCCCCTTTTTTTATTGTACCTAATCAATCTTGCTGTGTTACTAAGAGCAACATCCCCGTCGGCCAGTCAAAAAGCTGAAAGTCTTACATGGCCTGGTGTGTAGCTGGGCACAAAGCTCCCTTTCATGGCTTCGGCTGGCTGCATTACCAGCCGTGCCGAGATCACAGTCCCGATAAAATGGTGTTGAAAGCACTGAGAGTTTCAGGCTTCGTGCTCTCTGCTGAAGGGATAATTTTAGAATGTTCTTCCCCTTGATAATAGTAATTTTACAGCAATGTAACTGTTGGATTTTAGAGTTAGATCAGTGTAAATGAAGGCAGAACAGATCATTTCTTCTGAGGCAAGGAATAAAACTCTTCACATCAGCAGTTATAAATGTGTAAAAAAATACAAATGTGCATACACACACAAAAATCTACATCCTCTTAAGGCAAGACTGTAAATAATTAATATAATAATGTGCTTACAAATTCAGTCTTGGCATATTAAGTCATCAAGACATTTCAGATTAGTCCTCTTCTTTTTTATCTTGTTTTGCTTCCTATACCTCCATACATACATGTAGCTTCCACCTGCATGAAGAACAAGCAAGTATTTTTCCTTCTGGTTTGAGACCTTCATTTTCAAAAGGATAGTACACCCTTCTTCCAAGTTTCCAAACGTGTTTCTGTAGCTTTTTCTTTGTTTTTCTATTCAGATTTTATAATGTTTCCAAAAAAACCAAATGCAATACCTTGTATCCATATTCCTAGAGGCAATTTTTGCAGCTCTGCAAATAAAGCACTGTAAGGTATCCTGCAAAGTGATTGTACTAAACAAATGTAGTAAATAATCCTGAAATTGCAATGCACCTCATTTACACTTGAACGGAATTACTTAAATGTGGGATGTTGCTGGTACAAGTAGCTGTTCAGTTTTGTGTTCACTAATACAGGCAGCTTTATCACTTACTTGTATAAGAAGCATGACACTTTGAAAAGGATTTGAATCTCATTTGACTCTGCTGTTCTGCGGGTAATTGAAGTTAGGGACCTAAATAAAGCTGGTCCAATACTCAAAGGTGCTGAACAACTGCATCCTCTCTGTAAGAAACAAGTAGGTGCAGCTGCCTGGCACATCTGAAAATCAAGTATTCTTTCAGGTTCCTAAAAATGGGTTCAGAAGCCTAACTTAAGTATAGAGGTTCAAAAATGTTAGTCCACACAAAGTACATTTTTGGCAATGAACTGAGCAGGGACCCAGATGTACTCTGATGTTTGTGAAAAGCTACTTGTAGGCCCTTCATGGAGTACTGCAGGACAGAAAAGGCCTTTTTCAAAATGCTTTATTCACAGAGTTATGAAAATTCATCAGGGGATTTGAGAACCGGCAGTACACAAAATCATTTTGTTTCTTGCAAACAGAGATCACAAGGTAGAATCCCCAAGTCGTGGTTATGGCTTTGCTTCTCTAGAATGTAATGGTTGCTTCTTACAAGCACCCTTTTGCATCCTGGCTTGCATATCAGGGTCATCTTATCAGGGTTGTACAGACAGAACACAGCTACTACCAAAGGTAGTTTAGGTAAAGAAACCAGGTTGAATTTGGCCCCCTGTACCATGATCTGGATGCAGGATCTAAAAAACCCTTGCCACAGTTTACTCTGTCTGTAAAGGCTTAGCAATTTCTCAGTAGATTATTTTTTTGCCTTATTTCTGGTTAGTTTGTTTTTTGTTTTGTTTCAGTAGATGAAGGTACAATATACAGTACCCTAAAACTTCCTTCTCATGGGCAATTCAGTGAGCATTTCAGAAGGCACTGTATGTCTTTGCATATGAGCTGTGGGACTAACATGTTTAGCAGAAACAAGGTGAGCCAGCTGTCAAGCTGTCTTCACAATCTAGAAAAGTGTTAGATCTGGCAGTGCAATGGCAAAACCTTCTGCTGTGTCGGTGATGTCCACCTCATTCCCTGCTACTGCCAGAGGCTTGCCTCAGGCTGGGGACTGTTCCATATGCATTAAGGCAAGAGCGCTGAGTCCTCCAAAAAGTAAGTTTACTAGACACCATTCACGTTTAAAGGGAGAAGAACAGTGACTCCTGCTTGCAGCTACTTGTCAGGCAGCCCTCTGAACTTGTGTGAGATTTATTGCACTTATCTGCAAGCAAACCCTATGCACCAGTGACAGCAGCATTTATGTGCCATTTGCACAGCAGTGAAGTATGAGACAACATGACACTTAAATTAGCATTCTGCTCATTGATAGGTAAGGACAGATGCTGTAGCGTGTAGTAAACTCTTCCTGCATCTGCTGCATTGTAGGATGCTGTGTGTAGTGTTGTTATATGGCTGAGGCACCTGTAAAGTCATACCAGATAAATTTGGTTAATAGCAGTGGCTTAGCCCACCATTCCTTTGGGTGTGTGTAGAGTTAGACAGTATTTCCAGAGGGAGGCCAGCAGGTTTACATCCAGTGGATGCAGAGATGGTCTTTGGGGATGAGTGTACAACACTGACTGATTTTGGGGAAAAGGTCCCGTGGGGATTGAACAAGTCATCATGCACTTAAGCGATCACTGCAATCACCTGTGCATTTCTGAATAAGGGAGCAGAAGTGCTCTTGGTCATGCAGGTGGACAGGTTCTCGAGCACCTACTGCCGGGGTGTTGACATGGGTAAGTTATTCTGGTGGGGCTGACATTGACTTACGACGTTTTATTATGGCAAAAGTCTTCTTGCTTCAGTGTTCCCAGAGGTAGTTCATACCTCCCTTGCTTTTGCCCTTACTGTGTCCTCTTTTGAAATTCATGCCCATTTGTGCAGTTGGGTTTAGACTGGGTAAAATATCCTCAGATCATAGTTAGATTGCAGGGAAAAAACAAACACAGAGTTGCATGCACAGCTTCATTTTAATTTTAGGAAAAGAGTTTGGAAGATCTGAGAGTAAAATTCAGCGCAGAATGTTTAGATTAAAAAAAAAAAATTCTTTGCTTGACTTGCCTTTGAGCATTTTGTTAAAAGTACTAAAAGAACTCTTTTAATGAAGCATAAAAATTGATTGTTTCTTGCCAGGAGGGATCGTCTTCAATCTTCAGATACTAAAGACTTCATGAGAACCACAAGAAGAATATCTTCTTGAATCATTTACATTTTTTCCCTTTTGCAGGCTTATGTAACCATGCAGAAAATCTAATAATAAGTGTGCTATTAGTATCCAGTGTGGCACCTTCTGGAAAGTGAGGTGTCATGTTATTACAAATAATGGTGCAGAAATGTTGTAAATGCGGAAAGCTTCCGTATGTGGCTTATTTGAGTAATCTTTATCAAAAAAGATCTTGGGCTAATTGAATCAGTCTTTGCCTCTGATTTACTATTCTATTTTATTGTTCGAGGGAGGAAGAGCCTGGCTGCTTGCTTTTGTTTCTGTGAAGTCTGGCATGCTATTAATGGTGTTGGAAGGAATAGGCTAGTAGCAGTATTGAGAAACCAGGTGTCTTGCGGTCTTTTATTTTTACATACATGCCCACCCCTTCTTTGTTCACCCACCCACAGGCTCTGAAGGTTTAAACCTGACCTACAAGCATCCCTTTAATTTCTGATCTCAAGTCCCTTGAGCAGGGATTGTCAGCCTTGGCGAACACTCAGAGGCAAGGCTACCAGGCTGATGTGCTTGTATGACCTTACTGCTGGTGAGTTCAAACTCAGCTTGGCTTCACAGTCCTCACTGATGGGACTGCAGGCTCAGCTTGAATATGGGCAGACTACTCAGCAGCAGCAAGCAACCTGCAGGGTCTTTTCTTCTATTGTAGGAGACTGTCTTTTCTATTGCAAGCAACTTTTTTCTTTCTTTTTTGGGTGGGGGTTGCTGTTCCTGTCACCCTCATGCTCTGCCAGCAACAATATCTACACCCAGAGCCTCACCCCCTTTTGCAGCGCCCACAATGATCTGTAGGGATTTCCCCTACCTGTTGGCATCTCTTCACTTGGTTTTGTGCAAATTGCACATTCAGCTGTTTATCCAGGTGGATATTTAGAGCATAAGTCCTTTCCTCTGTGGGTGTTACCATATGCCTTGAAGACACTACGAAAAGCTATGGTAATGAAAAGTGTGATGCTACTGTTGTGTAAATTGCCTCTCTAACCTGACCCTTGAAAGAAGGGAGAGCATAAGCATGCTGTTGATGGCATATCCCTGCTACTGGAGTGTCACTGTGCTTTTGTTATTAAAAAAAATATGTAGAGCATTGACCCCCTCACCAAAAGAAACTCCTGAAACCTCCAGGTATGTCAAATGTCAGTGCCCATGGAGGCTTAACTTCAAACCCTCCATTGTTTAATCAGGGATGCAGTCCTTCATGAATATCCATCCTGGCTTTGCTTAGCAGTGCTGCCTGGCACAGCTTTGTGTCAACCACCCCCTCCTGGCTGCAGCCCTCTCACACACAGATACTGCCAAGGATCATGGGCCATGTCATTCCCCCTTCTTGCCAGTGAATGAGGCAGTACCTTGGGAGCACTGCTGTGGTCATCCTGCAGCCTGTCTCACTCAGTGTTAAGCGTTTACTCTTAAGAAGCTGACAGTCCCAGGTTTAGCAAAACATTTAAACATGAGTGTGGCCCAAGGTACTGCCTCATTCACTGGCATTTCATGGTGCTTTGGACTTGCAGAGTGGTGATTGATGAAGGATGATTTGGGATAGGAGGTAACTCAGCTGTTGCCATCAATGACTTTTGTAAGCAATAAGTCACTGAAAAAAGGATAAAGCCCCCACCCCAAAGCACACAAGTAAAAGCCTGGTTTGCTGTAATCTAGCTTGAAACAGCTAAGGAAAGCAGTGCATTTTCCAAAAGCATTCAGTACCCTGCGTCAGCATAAGAATTCCAGCTTGGGATATTGAATGTATCTGTTATGGTAACAGCTGATAGAGTTCAGTTATATGTAAAAGATTGTGCACAGTGTGATTCTCTGGCATTGTTTTAATGTTTCTTCCTGTGTGTTTTCTTAGACAATTTAGTGCTTTGTGGTAGGGATCGAATCCTGCAAGTTACTGAGCACCATGAAATCCCATTAAAGCCAGTGCATTCAGCTCCTTGACGAATTGTAACAGTATTTGATGCAGGTTGTGGTGGTGCTTTGGCAATAAAAGTAAAGCTATTTTTAAAGGTTGCTATGTTGTAAGCTTTTATAAAGCTGTCCTCACACAATGGATCTTTCTTAAATCTGTACTTCTTCCTGCTAATCCTGGAGACTTATTTCTTTCCTCTTTGGTGTTCTTGCTTTGATTTTTTCTTTTTCCTTAATAATGTATTTTCTTTCATGGCTTCTCCTAGTTCCTTAGTTTTGCAGCCCTTCTCCTACTTGGGTGGGTCTTTTTATGTCTTTGTTAGCTGGGAATTGTTTTCCAGCAGTTGTAACTATTGGACTCCTGAGGTCTCTGCCACTTGAAATGCTCATTCAGAACCATATTGGATAATTTCCTGGCCCATTTCCCTTCTGTTTTACTTCTAAACAGGCGATACGTTTGTTTACAGAAGCTGGGCTGGTTGATGCCAGCCTGAAGGAGGGCTGTATTCACAGGCCACAGTAGCAAACACACTGGGAGGGCTGAGCTGAGTGACCATGATGCTCTGTGGTCACACTAACGCAGAGGGAAGCTATTAAAGTCTTTAGATCTAGAGCCCAGTGCAATCTTGAACCCTTCTTGGGAAAGCTTGAATTTTTCTGTGTAGAATCCATTTAGCGTAAGGTATTTGTACTATTGTCATATGTTTCATTTCACTTTGTTTTCCTAAGAGGCATAGCAACTTACCTCAACATTATCCTTCAGGAGTCACTTAGAGGCTTTTCCAAGCCACTTCTTTGAGAAGAAAGCTGATTGTGAAAGCTAGGCAAGAGAAATTGTTCTGCTGAACTGGCTAAGCCATTTTCCAGTGTCCAGTCTTTGTAAAACTGTCTTTTTAGGGAAACCTCTAGGGGCAGCAGTGTGTCTCTTTCCTGTAGTTGTGAGGTACAGACCTATGCGTGGCTGTGCATGTGTTTGTGCCATGGAGAGCTTGGTCTTGGAAGTGAACAGTGGCACTTCTGCAAGGGAAAAGCCAGCCCCTCGAATGCTGGAGGGAAAACATTGCACTCAGTCATATTTCTTCTGTGCTTGGATTTTTGTCCTTTTTGCTCCATGGTTAGACTTTATCAGCAAGAGGAGCATGAGGTCAAGACCGTGCTGTTTGTTTTGCTTCTTAGCTAACTGAAAAAATTCATCCTTGCCTCTCTGCAGCCTGCCAGGGACCAAACTTAATGGTCTGTGTTTTAATTTAAGTGACACCAGCCGTTAGGCAAGGGGCGTAAAGGGTATGGTCGGTCAGCCCTTCCTTCGAGCAGTTTGCTGTACCTCCAAGGCTATCGACCCCTTGCTCACAGACAGCACATGGCTGGCCAGTGGCCAGAGGGGAGCTCTGTGCCAGGAGACCTCAGATTTAGCTGTGCATCCACGCCCACTGTGCGAGAGGAGCTGCTCTGCGGTGGTGTGGGGATTCTGTGTTGTGTTCTCTGAGGATATGGAGGCCCATCCATGTGGCTCTGGGAGAGGCTGGTGTGGCACTGGTTTAGGTTCAAGGCAGTTCTTCCAAAAACAGAAGTACAAAAACTTTGATCATACGTCAGAAACAGAGGCATCTCAGAAAGCTTTTGTCTTGTAACCTGGTTGTGTTTCTGTGTTGAGAAGATGGCGTGAGACTTGCCATGTGATGGTGCGATGAGCGACACTGTGTGTCGGGAGCTCACGATCGCCACTTGGAAGCTGTGGGGAGGAGCAGCAGGCTCCTTCCCTTCATGGGTTTCACAAATAAGAGCTTTTTTGGTACTTGGTGATCATCACATTCCCTCTCCCGTGACAGGGAAGGAGGCTGCTCCCCTTTCAGCCTCTCCCACTCGTAAGCTGTTTATTCACATTAAGTGGTGAGGAGGCTGGATCAGCCATACTTCTCTGGTGTCCTTAGTTAACACAAGGCTCTGACAATTGTATCTCTGATTATTCCCTCACCATTCCTACCTTTTAAAAATATTTTTCTTTAATTGCTGCTTTGTCGGCTGTGTAATACTGTACTGGGATCTAAAGGTGTATTTTAAGTAAGGGATCTGAGGCTGCAGGGGATTGAGCTGATCATTATGAGTCTGAGAATGGGACCTGTGCTGCATATTTTCTGAGGCCTCCGTGGATAGTTGAATTAAATGAATGCTTTTGTGATAAACTTTTCTTTCAAACCAATCAAATGTGTGAAAGCAGGGAGTAAGCTGTAGCAAGCTGGATGGTGAGGGCTGGAGAAACACAGCTGTTGCCTCTTTCAATTGCAATGCCATTAATGTACACTTAAAGACTGTGTCCCAGTGCAGTGTTTCTGGCTCTTTTGCTTTGTTTCATTGCCCTTGCTTAAAGGTGGCTCAGAAAAGAGGCCAATAGGCAGAAGGCATCAGGAAAATAGAGCAGGGAGCAATGCTGTGAGGCTGTCCCAAGATGTTGTGGGGCTGCCATCAGCCTTTCTGAATTGTTTGCTCAGTGGAGGTGGTCTGTGAGGGAAAGAAATTGCAGGAAAGGGGTGGAGAGTGACAAGGCTGCAGTATGAACTGCAGGTCCTGGCAAAAAGTGGTGTAACAGCTGTCATGCCTGCAAAAGACCATTTCCTTTGAGTGTGTTTTCCTTCCTCTTGTGTAGGGGATGGGTCAGTTGATAGGCATCGATAGCATATTGCTTGGGTCCATCAGATCTGTGCCTTTCCTGCAAATTACACTCTGAATCTTCTTGTGGGAAGCAGGTACAGCCATGATTGTGAATCAGCATGCTGCTGGGTGTCACGCAGAGTCAAATGGTGCTCTAAGGCTTATAGACCCCACTGCCTCTGTCCACCAGGCTGAGAAGGCAGGACAGGCAGGGCAGGCTGCCTGCTGGCAGAGAAGCAGGGAGCCCTGCCCCAACAATGTCAAGGTCCTGCCTTGTTTGCTCTCATAATTAATTTTCCAAAGGTCTGTAAATGTTGTGTTCTCTTTTATTTTTGCTTGACTGTTATCTGTGCTTTAGAAAATAACAAATTATTTTAGTGCCACCTCAGGTGAGGAGCAGCTTGAGCTGTGCCCTCCCAGGCCCGCCTTGGCCTGTACAGCCACAGTGAGAGGGACAGTGATGGGCAATTGCAGCTTCATGCAGCAGGGTGGGCACATCCATAGGTCTGCTGTTTGCTGGGCTTTGGGAGGTCAGTTTTGGATAGGAAACAGGTGAGAGGGAGGCAAATCTGGAAGAGTTCTGGTGGAGTAGAAGACAACAGAGGTTTTCCCTGATCTCCCTGATCTTCCTGATCTCCTGCATAGGCATCAGGTGCAGTGAGCTTTGCAGTACTCACTGATGAGCAGCAGCAATGTGAGCCCAAGGGGAAGGGACCTGGCTCGGGGACACAAATGGTGAGGTGGGATATATAGTACTGGCTTGAGAGTGTGAAGGTGGTCTCACCAGCCAAGGGCCAGTTGGCTGCACAGAGACCTAATTTCATTGACTCTTTGCATTGGGGCCACTAGAATTTGTATTGCCTTACTGGTGGGAGGTTATGGTCAAATCTTGCCTTGTTATCCTGAAGTGCAATGAACTATCCCTTTGCAAAGGGAGGGGGAACAATGAGCAGGGGTGTGGGAATGCCTTCTTCACCAGTGCACTTTGCAGGAAAAAAATCCTATCCCTGTGTGAGGTCTGGACTCCCCAGCGGCTGCAAAGGATGTCATGGGTGGTAACACTTCCTACATCTATTCTCTGTTGCTAATGGCTGCAGTTCCATCATGCACAGGCATGACCCCTCTGGGGCAATAAAAAGCCAGTCTTCTCTCCCTTTAGCTGTCAGCAGTGGGTTTTTTTAGTTTTTGGTTTTCTTTATCGTTTTCTCTGTGAATGTAGAGTATGCAGGCTTTCTCCACTCTAGTCCCTGTACACTTGGTGTGTGGGTCTCATATATATATATATATACACGTTCTCTGGTTATCTCTCTCTTGTATCAGTAATTGAGAGCAGGGACAGGTTTGTGGCACAGCTATGTGAATTCAAGGGGAAAAAATAGTGCTACCTGCCTTGTGTTTTCCCTTTTCATTCTGCACTGCTTAGCCAAGACTTTCATGTGGCTGGAGTGGTGGAGTCTGATGAATGAAAACGTGTTGATGAGATCACAGCAAAGTTTGAATTGACATATTTTTCACCTTCTAGAGATCTTCCAGCCATTAGAGGAAGGTTCCAGGAACATAGTTTATTCTATCTGTACATAAAACTGGGAAGTCCTGAGATAAATGAGCACAGAGCATTTTGCTTCCATCATCTCTCCTCTTTTCTCACTTTGTATGGCTTGGAAGTGGCAGCTGTGGTCAGGCTAAAAGAGGAAAGGTTTTGTGCCTTGTACGTGAACCTGATTTCTGTCCATGGGTTCATGATCTGTTCTCCTTCTTCCTTGCTACAAATGTAGGCCTTATTTGTCTGCTGTGTGTGGCTCTAGAACTATCAGAGGAAAAATGCAGTTGTTGGGACATGTCACCCCACGGCTGTTAGCTCTGCAGGGTATGTCTTTGCTACTCATCACTTGCTGAGGAGTAGAGGGAGTGTTTGACAGTATTTCTCTTCGTCTCACTTCCCAGGAAATCAATTTGACTTGCTATTTTGAATTCTTAAATCTGAAACAATAAACAGCTCCTGCCTTGTACTGAATAGTGAGGGGAGCAAGCATCTCATCCATGTGGTGATGAGGGAGGCGATCAACAGAGGGACAACTTCAGCCAAGCAGTCTGGAGGCAGCACAATTAGTTTGTTTTCTTCCTTGATCTGTGAACTCTCTTGGTCACCAGAACACTGAGACCTTCAGCTCTACAGTGTGTTGGGACTGCCCTTGAACACTCCCCATGATTGCCTGACTCCCGGGGCTTCACTCCTCGCTTATCCCAAGTGCCTGTGGTCCTGTACCTCGGCTGGCCCCAGAAACAGCTCTGTAGCTTCAAAAGGTGATGACTGCAAACCTGGGATCTCCATAATTTATGCTCCCCACACAAACAAACATGCATATGCCATTCACACTCACGGTGTATTAATAGTGACAGAGCAACATGTGTTTTCCACAAGAGCAAGGCACCTGTTGAGGTTGTTCAGGGTCAGCCAGCGCTGCAATGATGCTTTACTGTTTTCTGCAGGCTCCAGCATGTGTTGAGGAGAGAGGGAATGGTTTTTCTTAGGCCAGAAGGGGCTACCACAAGGAGAATCGTCCAGACATCCATACATGGCAAGTCCTCTCACTGGATTCATGCGCGCAGCCCAAGCAGGAGGGCAGATCAAGGAGCTGAGGTTGTTACCTGTTTCAGTCTAAATCTGGCATTTGCGATAAGGTAAATGGAAAGTCTCCTAGCAACTGAGGTCAGCATTTGTCCTGTGGTGTGTACAGCACTCCCCTGCGAGGTGCTGCGCTGATAAATATATTTGGTCCCACAGGTGCCTGATCTGCAAGTCTGAAGCCACTGTTGCAGTCTCTCCCCTTTCATAAGCTAGAAATGGATTTTAATTAAAGCTGCTCTGATAATATTTAAGAATGTTCAGGTCTTCAGTCACTGGACAAGTAGCTCAAGGGCACGAAGGCTGCCCTTGTCTGCATCACGTGAAACGACATGAACCGAACTTTGCCTGGTATTAAGAGGCACTGAAAGCAACCCTTAGCACATCTAAGCAAAGCTGCTTCTAAGCATGTCCTGCCTCAGTGGCATTTGGGTCTCAGATGCTCTTATATGCAGGTTTCACATACATGATTCTTCATGGATTCCCTTTTTGCAGAGCAGTCTGGAGCCTCTAGAGAAACAGCTGTGGGTTGACCTTGCAGAAAAGAAGAGAAGCAATATCCCATTTGTTTAACCTGGGCACCTTACAGTAGTTGTAAATTGGAAAGCCATTTCTCTCTGAAACACAAGAACTGGAAAGGAGCCTCATACATGCCTTCTGGATGTGATTCACCACCTAAGGCAACCAGAGCAGTTGTAAGGCGCTAGATGGAAAAGGGAGCGCAGGACATGTAGCCAACTCCTTCCCACAGGACAACAATATTTGGAGCTTTGTCTGTTTAGGATACTGGGCCAGGTAAGATGTGAAGAAACTGAAAGTTGCTTGGTGCACTCTACCTGCTAATGCACACAGAGTTTTGGAGAATTTTACCTAGGAATTTATGGTGATCCTATTGACAGTGCCATCAGTGGCATGGTCCTTGCAGGTGTGCATGAAGGGAAAGGCATGGCGAGTGGAGGGCAGGCAACAGGCTGAGGGAGTGGAAATTTTCTCCAGGATCTACAAATTTCCTGAGAGATCAAGCATTCACTTCTAATTAGGGGCTTCTGCTGAAGGGCTGAGAGCTCTCAGGTCCCTAAATAGGCTCTCTTAGCCTTTTTTTTGTTGTTGTTGTTGTTGTTGTTGTTTTGGTTTGCTTTGGTTTTGTTTGTTTGTTTTTCCTTAATTTTATTTTACTGGGAGAGACAAGATTTGACTTACAGAAATGCCATTGTTTTAAGGTGGTCATCCAGGTCTTGCAGAAAATTTTGATGATAGCGTTTAGCAATTTATAAATGCAGATCATCCTTTAGTTCTCCACAGACTGAATTATGCAAACTAAAACTTTACTTCTAAACAAAAGGGAAACTAACCAGGTAAACCCAAGAGAAAGCATTAAGAAACCAAATTAAGAGAATTACATTCTTTGTCATTTCCATTCTTCACTCATGTGCCCATTAGAATGGGCACAGAATACATCCTTTATATCCCAAAATGTTCAGCCCAAAGTAACTTTGAAAGGATAGCTGTGGGCACAAATATATGCCCTGTATTCCTCATTGTATTTTCCTTTGTGGCAATCCCTGCTGGTGTTTTCTATTCCCGAGTTTTATCAATCTGAGCAGGGCTGTTCCTGAGGCTCTGCTGAAAGTCAAAGGGGTGAAAGAACATTATGTCTACAAAAGTGTCAAAAGAATTTCCAATGTGCTGTGGATCATTAATTTGGCTTCAAAGACGTGTTTTGTACTTTGGGATTTTACAAAGCAGCTACATGGAAGATTTTTGCTATGGGCAGGGCATGTTCCCCACAAGGTAGCCTTGTAAAGCATTTTCTCCACTAACAGGATTGCAGACAAATAGTTTCTTGCCTTTATCCTCCTCTTTTATCTCTGCTCTCCCCAAGAAGCCCCCTTAATTCTTTGGTTGCTCTTCAGGGTGATATAAGGACAGTGAACCAGAAGTGGGAGATGAGAGAAACGCAGTGTTAAAACAAACCAAAGCTGAAATGATTTGCCAGGACTGGGGAGATAACTCATGAGATTGGGGTAATTTCACAAACATCACAGGACAAGGTTCAGGAGTAAAACCTGTTGTTAATGAATCTGAAAGACACCATTGCCCTGAAAGTACTGAGTTGACCAGAAACTGCTAGAGTTTTCTACTGAGTGGGTTTTCAGTGGCATCATCGCCAGTATTATTATAAGAAAACAGAATATTAGAAATTACTTTTCAGTTTTAGGGGTTTAAAATACCTTGTTTCCCTATTAAAGTCAACTGAATAATGATACAGAATGATGCGCAAGAAAACACTTCCTTTAAAAGGTGATTTTTGATTATGGATGAAAATTAACTCTTTTTGTTACGTTGCATGAAAGTGTGGTTTGGGGGTTTTTGTGGTTTGGTGGTGTTGTTTTTTCTTTATTTTTTTATTTGTTTGGGTTCTTTTTTGTTTGTTGGTTTTGTTTGTTTGTTTTTGGTTGGTTGGTTGGTTGGGGTTTTTTCTTCTTTTTTTTTCTGGATGGGTCATACCAGTGCACTGAAAAGCTTGCAAGAACATTAAATACAGTAGTGATGAGGATATTGACTGAAATTCAGTGCTGGTAACTGAAATGGTAGCAGGTTCCAGCTGTCCACACCCCAACTCTTTCCTATTCCCTCAGCCTGTTTTGCTGGTGTTTCAAAGAAGATACATGCCTTTCCCTCAACACCACAGTTTTCAGTGTGACCTTTTAATGTAACCAGCATCCTCTGAAGAACTCAAAGCATTTGTTCCCATCTGTGAAGTGAAAGTCATAAAAAGAGTTCTTACTCTGCTAGGGCTCAATGAGGTTAAGTCATTAAAATTTGGAATAGATTCCTTGTGATTTAAAGATATGTATACATGTTGTAGCCCTGTGAGCAAATGGAGAGTTGGAAACAGGGTTTGAGAGTCCAGAGTCTAACCACTGAGTCATTCCTTCCCAGGGGAAATTATTTCAAGTGCAGGGATTAAATTAAAGAAAAACGGACACATGAGTGACAAGATAAATATCAATAGTAAATACCAGCAAATAAAGGAAAAACTATCCCCTAGAGATACCAAGGTTCTGTAAACATTTTCGTTCAATTCTGCACTTTCTCTGGAAAGATTGGTTTTCTCTGGAAACCCACTCTGCAGTACTGAATCGTATGAAGTAGCTAAGGAAAATAAGTATTTGTTGCATATGTTTGTTAACTGTAAAAATAAATTTAAAAAACCAACAAAAAAACCCAAAGCAAAATGTACTCTTTCCAGAAATTTACAACATGCACCAGTCACAACCTCTCTTGCTTCCCAAGAAATGGGTCTGCCACTTCATTGCTGTAGTAATGCACAGTGTGCCTTACCTGGGCTCCTGCTTGGATAAAGTTGCTTGGTTGCACAGAGATCAGTTAATAAGTTCATTGCAGTGAACCCACTCACTGTGCAAAGCACTGGATTCACAGTCTCTCTCTGTTTAAATGCTTTTTTTGCCTCCTCTCTCCCTCAGATAGCTGTGGCTTGGCACAGAGGCAACCAGGTCTGGAGTCTCAGTGGCCCAGTTCATCAGAGAATGTAAGCCTGCCTTTCCAACAAAGTCACTTAATGTTCTCAGTGATTGGACTTTTAGCAGACTGGTTCTTCATGGTTTCATGTTAACAGGCACTCAAGTGGAATTTTAGGTTCATACCTAGAGAAACACTAGCTTTGATTGCTACTCAAATGAATTATAAGTCACTTGGTAGCTATTTTATGCACAGAGATACCCAGTGACTGGATCTGTATTAAAAACATTGTGTTTTGGCACTGGCAAAGGTATCTACCATGGAAAAAAAAATCATTGCTAGATAAGGAAACTATGTAAAAATTAAAGTTGAGTGTTTATACTAAGGGCCACTATTTACTTTTATAGATTTGTTTATACGAGTTCTGAGGACAACTGTATTTTTATCATATGAATCTACCCAACCCCCGACAAACTCCCCTATAAAAATTCCTAAGAGTTTTGCTTAGGGCTGTTAAAAAGAAAAAAGTAATTCTGAAAAAAAGACAGGGTGGAGCAGTTGAAGAGGTGGTATGGGTGCAGGGTTTTATTTACTTTTCCACCAAAGATTAAGTAATGGTAAATTATGCCATATATATGGAACAAACATAACCAGTGCTATGATACAGGGATATAACCATGTTTTGAAGAGTTTTAAAGATGCACAAAAGTTACTGTCCCCTGCATGTGCTATTAACACATGCAGGGGACAGACTTTCTTCCTTGTACAGTTGTTTCCCACATGTAAGTTAAGTTATAAGATACCATATTCCATGCAGTTCTCCTTTGGACAGTGGATTTCCATCTGTTATATTATTCCTAGGACCAACATAAATGGCATCCTGATCATAAGACACAGAGATGTAGTTTATATGTAAAAGTGTTACACTCTTCTGGAAGATCATGTTTGTGGCCTGGCAACTGGTAATGTCTTGATGCTGTGAAAGAAAAGCTTTTTCTGGGGGTAAAACCTCACAGGGTATCATCAGGTGACTGCCATTTGCATAACAATATTGGTGGCAGTAGCCAGATGGCATGTGTCAAAATCCTGAACCTGGCCAATTTCACAAAAGTTTTACCTTTCCTTCCTCTGGGGACAGGATTTAATACATGTTTCCAAATCCCGCAAAGCTGTGCAGCCCTTGGGAAAATAGGAGCTTGGTTATGGACAGTGACTGACTGCACCTTCTGGTCTCCCAGTGTGTCTGCTCTTAGCTGCAAAACAGGGATAACTGGAAAAGGGTTTGAACTTGTGTCTCCATCCTACCGTTCACAAGTGTTATCCATTCAGTAGCATAAGGCAAATGATTCCACAGTAATAACAGATGTAAAAAAAAAAAAAGTTGTAAGCAGGAATGAGTGCCTTTCCCTCAGCGAGAGTTGTGTGTACATTACACACTCCACACCCCCATTGTGTTCATGCTCACATCTTAAGTGGTGCTGGAGCAGCTGCCATTCATGTGAGCACTGCAACTCAGCAGTCAGGAGTAGAAACTGTAGAGGTCAGATGAAGCCTGCTTTTCTGTTGCTCTACACTGATTATGTGTGCCTAGCTGCATTATTATTAGTGCTTTCATAGTTCTTGCCTTTCTGTGAGGTGCTGGGTGTTGCCCACTGCCAGCAGTCTGGGAAGCCGGTGTGGTATTGTTGAGTGAGCACTTCATGAAGTGACCAAAAAGAAAGGATTCACGTTGTTTTGCTAGAGGTGTTGTGCAGAATGACTACCAGATCATTCCATTAAATGCTTACAGTTTGAATGGATGGATTGAGAAAAGAAAGCCAAAACTGGTGCAACATAAGGCTGCAGGGAAAATGCGCTACGTTTATAAACTTGTGGCCCCGAGTCTCCTTCCATCTTCAAAGAAAGCTATTTAAAGAATTGGCAAAAGAGCTGTTTGTCTCAGTAGTTCTTCATTTAAAATCAGAACATGGAAATAGATACATGAGAGGTACTAAGGATTTCTTCTTCATTGCATATATTCATATACCTTAATTCTTTTCTTATTGCATCTCTTTGTGGTTTAAAATTTAGACAAAAACATTCAGGCTACGAGCTCATCAGTGCAGCAAGTATTTAGTCATGTTTCTGCCATTGCTGAAGAACTGAATTCACCTCTGCAAAGATGTTTTGGGAAAAAAGCTGTTGGTCAGTGTTACGTAATTACACTGAGATCATGATGATCTGAAAAGAAATACCCTGGGGAATCCAAATACACCGTCTAAATAAAATGTAGGTAGAATTGGCAGGAAAAGATGAAATTTGCTCATTCTGTTTGTATTGTTTCTAATCTGATGCTCTTCTAACTCATGGGAGAGAGGGAAGCATAAATGTGAAGGCATTGTGCACAGCCAGGTGCAGTGACAGGACTTCATTAAAGCATTGAGGCCCACAGCAAGGCCAGTGTGAGTTCAGTTTTTCTAGATCCGACTTTGATCTTGGTTGGCCTGGAAGAAGACACATTCCTGGAAGAGGACAGTGAAACTTCTGCAGCTCCCACACAGTCAGGCTTAGTGAAGACCTAGAGAGCTTTTAACACAGCAAAACAAATGACCTTTGCCCTAGGAGGCTGTTTTGAAACAGTATTATGGTGGATATGTTCAGCCCATTAAAATGGCCAGGTGGCTGGGAGTATGGCTTCTTTTCTTGCATTAATTAGATGAAGTAGTTTGTCTGTATAAGGTAACTATAATTTTTAACCATAGTGGTTTACTCTTCCAGCTTCCAATGGCATGCATCCAGGGTCTGATGGCTGGGAAACGCAGTTGTAGCCAAGGACTCCTCTTCAGCACATTGGAAAGGCAGGCTCTTTGGTCTTCTCTCTATTTCTCCAAACTGGTTACGTGAGTGATCAGTGTGTATTTAACACAGTGACGCAAGTGAGGAGAGGACTTGGAGAAGGTGGTGTTGGAAGGATGCTGAGTATCAGCATTGCTTGGAGATCCAAGATTGTTCCCACAGAGGGTGAGGAGCTAGGTTAACATCCTGGTGCTGTGTTTAGGTTACTCGGGCTTCAGGCCCTGGGCAGGAAGGCCAGCTCCAGCTGGAGGTCATTGTACTTGGCCACAGTTAAATCTTTGTGATGTTAAAAGCAGTCCTGGAAAGCATTGGAGTAACATCCGGTCGGCAGGGGATGATGCAAATTGCTAAGGCTGGTTGGGCTGGCCTGGGCCTTCTCTAGCTTCTGGACACAGGAGTGCGTCAGAGCGTGAGGTCCCTGCATGCTTATCAGCATCCAGCACTTGCGCATGAAAGAAGGAAGCGAGAAGTGCTTCAGTTTGCATCTGGGCCCTGCAAGTGGCCTATGCTGCTGCTTGGTGTCCCCTGCTCCCGGTTCTTGCATCCCCTGCTCTGCCTACAATAGTCGTTCCCCTCTCCTGGGGAGACACCCAGTCTTCATTTTGTTCTGCGAAGTGCTTGGTCCAACCCGGCAAGTAGGGCACATTTAATGAAAACTAAACTGCACACACAACCCCCAGCAGCCTTTTCCAGCCTGCCTCCCAGGCACGCGGAGAGTCACTGCTGGGTTGTGGACAGAACCACAAACACTGTCAGCCGGTGACAAAGCCACTCTTTGCCCTGGAGGACAGTGGGCAGCCCAGGATCGGGGGATGCTGGAGAAGGGAGCGCTCCAGTTTCCCCTCGTGTAGATGGTAGATCTGTGAGCAAGGACCGTCGGCTCCATCTCGCCAGCTGGCTCGCTCAGCAGTTTTTGCAGGAAGTGTGAAGAGAACACATTTTATGGGAGATATTTATCATTACCCTGTACTGCTTAAATATAGTCTGTGTAGCAGGTTAGAGCTTGTTAGGCTTTTATCTTCTGAAGTTGGAGGGTGATGAATTAATCTATGAGTGTTGCAGCCTCGAGTGAATTATAGAAAGTCATCCCCAATGAGTAAAGATAAATGACATTTGGAAATTAACCCATTAGATAGTCTCTTCCAATAAAGTGCTTACTGAAATATTAAATTGTAAATGAAGATGCTTCACGTCTCATTTGAAAGTCAGAAAGACACTTATTTGCAATTCCACTACTGGCTTTCTTTTTTTTTACTCTCAGAGGTTTCATTTCTCCTGAAAGGTTTGGGGCTGGCAGCCCCAGAGGACAAAGTCTCCATTAATCCACGGAGCCGGCACAGCAGCTACAATGCGAGCTGCTCTGCTCTGTTAATGTGCTGCAGCCTCTGCTAGGAAAGGGGCGGTTCCTAGAGATACGGTGTTAGCTTACACTTTGCAGCATTCAGCCTCCAAAAAAAGAAGAGTTTCTCAGCTCTTTATTGACCTGCACCTGCGTTAGTTTAAGTGGGTTTAACTGTTTGTTTAGCTGGATTTAAGGTGACCTGCTGGGCAACACAAAACCGCTATAAACTTTTCAGCCAGAGTAGGTTCTCTAGATTCAGCCTGACGTAGGATGTACCTTGAAGCTGAGCCTTGCTCAGGTGTTTTAAAAATGAGCAGTAATAATAGTGAGTTGCACATTCAGCCATCAGTGTTCCTAAAGGCTTGGCAGAACTCGTGGTCCCTGGGTTTGCTGCCCCACACCAAAGTAGCAGCGTTGCACAGGGATAAAAACACCCCTGTTGTTGCAAGGCAAGTTTGTTCTAGTTTTAAAGCAATATAAAATGCATGCAAGTTTCATACAGTCACTGTTGGTGAGATTTGCTTTGGCGTAAATACTCCTGTATAAATATCCGCGTTCCAGGCTAGGATCTATTTGCATGCTAACAAAAAGCCAGAGACAAAATGTTTTCAAGAATTTCCAGCACAGCCCATTGCTGTGGTGACAGGTTTGATTCTATGAATGTGGAACTGGACCAAGCTTAAGAACACCAGCTTACTTCAGAGAGGTGCCCAGCAGGAATGACTTTCACTTCCAACCTGAGCTGGCTCCAAACCAAGGACCCAGAGGGCAGAATCTCACCTTCCCATTATCAATTGGCATCCAAGCCAATTTCCCATTTTCTTTTAGTGTTAGCAGCTTGATGATAACAGAGAATTATTAAAGCCATTACTATTAAATATGATGGTAATTAGATAGTCTCCTATAACTGATTTTTAAAGACTGTTATCTTCAGTGATCTTCACTTTTCTTTCTGATGGCAAAGGGGCAGACTTTGTCTTACATGTTTTGCAAGCAGTGCTACTGAATGAATATAGCCTATGCTTATAGAGGGAGTTTGTTTCTGCTCATTTAATTGTGATTTGGCTTCTTAATAAATTCTTAGTATAAGGAGGGACTGGTCTTGTTCCCATTGCCATAAACAGCTTCTAACAGTAAAGGGGCAAAACTTTAGGTCATAACTATCAAAAAGTGTTCTATTAGTTTTATTATCTGACCAGAATGATCCTGATTGTGTTACCTCCTCTGCATCCAATATCTTCAGGCCGCATTCTGCAGGTAGGAAATGAAGAAAACAGAGAGGTTGTCTTGCATCCGCTCTTCTCTTTAAATCCAAAACAAATGGCAATTCACATGCATATTTAACATTGTTTACCCCTGTTTGAGATCAGTAGTTTGAACTTTTACAAAAATTTTCTACTGACCTGCCTGTGAAGTGTGGATTCTCTGCAGTGAATGTGAAAAGAATAAACCCCCCTTGCAAAGGTACAAGTAAGCCCCCTCAGGAAGGCTTCTTCACCACTGGTTTATGTTGTTAAAATGGGAGTGATGCAAAAAAACCCTCATCCTTAAGAACATGTTGAAGTATGAATTAATGCCCATATGAGCCTGCCAACCCTCTCACTGTTTTTTTCTTAGGCTTAAAGTTGGGGGGTGGGAAAAGAGTGGGACAGAGTGAAAAATTTTTATATAGAGAGTGACACAATAAACACTTCATCGCAATTGTATACATACTGTACTAGTGCAATTCTTCTGTTCTGGGCATCAGTGAGAGGGGATGTAATTCACAGTACTTTTTTTTGGCTTTTAGTAATTTTTTCCTAGAGTCAGAAGTGAGTGAGTGCGCAGTCTCAGTTCTGACTCAGTCTCATGCTGTTAGTGATAGTGGCATTTTAACTGATATTGAAGCAAGGACAGAAACTAACATTTAAGAGCAAGCAAGAATGACAGAAATGCTAAAATGAGGAGAATAAAGAAGAAACATGCTAAAACGGTAGTTCAGAAAAGAACAGAGTGTGGGGGGAAATAATTTTACAGAGCTGTAGAAAAAAATACTTGACCGCAGACTGAAAATTGGTAAAGCTGCTATTTCTTGTCAGACCAGCTTGATTTTCAGTCTAAGCTGCTGAGCAACAATTTTCCTCTAATCTGATCCTGTGTCTTTTAATTAACTGGGGTTGTCATCCACATCTTTGAGATTCTGATGGGAGCAGCAGCTCATCTCTGTTGATTTGTTCAACACTCTGCATGCAGAAAGCAGCAGCTGCTACTGGTGATCCCAGGGCTGATTTGTCTGCATGTTCCACTGGAAATATTTGCCTAAATGAAGTAAGCTGTGTGAGGAGGCACCTAGTCTAATTGGAGCATTAGGTCTGTACAGTAGGTGGTATGCAGGTGGTTTTTTGCTGGTTTTCTGTCAGCTGGTAATTTATCTGTGACATGTATGGGATTTTGATGGATGTAGGTAGTGCAACTGCATGGAAAAGCCATTACGTGGCAGTGTGCTGTGGCTTGCAGCGTTTTCAGAGTGCTTTGCTCCCCTTGGGCTCTCACACGTTGTGCACTTGGAGTAGCAGCCGCCATGGACCTCTGTGGGGGTCCTAGGCAAGGCCTTGGCCTGAGCCGTACAGATGACTCAGTTGTGTTACCTCTACCTTTGCAGCTCCTCATTGGAGTGGTTTCAGCTGTGCTGAGTGGCAACACAAAGCATAGCTGTCAAAATCACCAGCTAAAATCTTTAATTTTTGAGTCTTCCAACATTTCTAGTGGATAGGTGTAAGAAGCATACTCCCATCTTTGTCAGCAGCCCACCAGTGAACTGGAATTGCACAAGGTTTCACTGATGGAGCTGCAGCAATGCAGCCCATGGGAGATTATTATCTCCCACTATTATAAGATTATTATTTAGAGATTATCATAAACCCATTCTGCGGTGCCCCATGTGTTAGCCGTGTAGGCAGCTTTCCACAGCAGCTGAGGCAACAGATGTCTAAGAGATGTCTCCTCTCTCCTTCCTTCCCTACTGAATGGAATGGACCAGCAACTCCAGCTTCTGAGATGCTGTAGCTCCTTCAACTCCAATTCACCAGACAGGCCAGCAGTTCCCTTCCCTCTCTTTCTTCTTTTCCCTCTCATTAATCCAGTGTGGTAGCTGGCAGCTCGACCTGGCTGTACATCAGAGAAAACACTGTGCCGTTTTGGCAGCAATTTGAACCAAAAGGAGAGATTTTGCAGGCAGAATTGGACCTTTGGGAGGTGAGCTGAATGACGCTGTCACAGAAGAAAGACTCTTTTTCCAATGTAGCTCATGGTTTTTGCCAGGCAAGAGCAACAATGTGAATTTTCATATATATGGGTAATCAACCTGGCAATGTTTCAAAATGCTTGGGTAGGTCTTGCCCCAGCTAGGAAAGATTTAAATCTAATTAGAAATCAGAGATAAGACGAAATGATATTTCTGCCCATGAGAATTTCCAAGATCTCAGAAAAACATTTCTTGGAAAACTTAAAAAGCTGAGATACAGTGAAAATCAGGTAATAGGTAAAAATGTTTTACAAAATGGTACAGCAAAGCCTATAGTTTTAGTATTCCAGATAGAGGGTGGTTTCATTTCAAAGCAAATGTCTCTTGTAGTTACAGCATTTTTAAATTACGCCTTTATTAAATGTTCAAAACATTTTGTTTTGGGGCCAGCAAATAAGTTTTATTTTTTTTTAATATTACTAGGAAAATATTTACAAAGAAGTTCCAGCAGTTTTTCCCAGCTGTAAACGTATTCAAACATTTTTGCGTCCAACAGATTCAGGTTTGAAAACAAACTTTTCCTAATGTAATTTTTCCTTGAAAAATTCCTGCTATTTCTATGAGACATCATTGGTTCTTACTTAATTTTAGCCAAAGGGCAACAATGACTTGTGTACCTTATTTCGGTTTTAGTTTTACTAACCTTACAGCAGAGTGTTGTCAAGGTTTTTCCTCCATAGGGGTTGAGTAAGTTCTGACCAATTATGTTGTTATTTTAGTCATCCTGGTTGTATGATCTCATGATTATTCCATATTTTTTAACATGTCCGTTGTACCAAAGTATGTATCACCATTGCAGTAATTATTTCATGTTTTTAAGAAAATGTAACATTGATCCATAAGCACAAAAACAAAAGGCAGAAGAAACAGCATTTTATTTCATATTTACCATAAGGAGTCTGCAAGTCACTAACCACATGAAAAAAACCAAAGCAGATTAACAGATGTAAAATCATTATACATTCAGAAGAAAAACTCAGAGTAGGCAGGGAGAGAAGGTGGTAAGCAGATCAGAGGCTGGAGAATCACTTGGTCCAGAACTAAACAGGCATAAATAAAAACAGGAAAAAATCCCTTTTTCTTCTTGCTGTAGGAATGGCAATGGTGGGTAATGCTGTTGCAGCTGTAGGGGAAGCTGTGTAGCAGTGGGATGCATCATCTCTGTACACAGCTATTGCTTCTGAAGTTCTCAAATCAGACACAGGGTGCCTCCGTGAGCAGACCTGTCTGACTGTCGGTGTTCCCTGTTTGGCCTGGTTGGAATGGATGTCTTAGTGAGATGAGGCAGTGTTTCGCAAGGGACTCCCCCAGGAGCTTTCTTCTCCCGAGGAAGTTTCCCCATTGGGTTCTGTTTTGCAATGGGAGGATCTGAGCCTATTTTAACTATTTTCTTCTCCGGGAGAACAGCACTTAAATGCTGGCTTGAAGAAGAATGCACAAAGGTTTTGAGCACTCAGATCCCAGGCTGAAACTCTTTCCCTCCCCCTAATTTAGTTAGAGTGCTTCTGAGAAATCCTTAACTGATGTGGAAACTGAAATCTGGTCATTAACAAGGTATTCTTGGTTCAAGAAGTTGTTTTCATACTAGGTCTTGCCTTAGCCCCAGCCAGGGGTCTTCAGAGCCCTGTGGGCAGTACCCATTGAAGCTCCTTGGCAAACCTCGGTGGGATGTGTGTTTCCCTACAAAAGGGCTAACACAGGCTTGCTGGGCCCTATGCAAAAGACTGTAGCTGGTAGGAGACCTCTGTCAGTAGAGGACACACAGTCCTGAGCTGGATTTGCTGGCATGGGTCCAAGGAGTGCCAATAAAATCTGGAACTGCACTGTCATTTATTTGTGTATGAAAGGAGCTATACAGCAAGTTGTACCAGCCATGTATAATGTGATATAATGAATTTTAAAGGTCAACATTGCAGCCCACTAGCGTTTAAAATAAAACTTTGGGAAGGTGAATTTCTGTGCTTAGAGAGTTGTGGAGTCTCCCTGTGTAGCTGAGTTGCAAAACAATGGCTTTAAATGAACCATAACTTTTGATTGCCTTTGCCCCACTTTCTAGTTCAGACCAGTGGATACAACTAAAACCACCAGCTTTGATGAAGAAGGGAATCAACATTTCTCTTTCAGGCTTTGTTTGTGTGAACAGGCAGCTGCTTGAGTATGCAGAAGTGTGAGAAATGTGCGCAGAGAAACAGCAAAAGTGAGTGGAAATCTCTAAGAAATAAAACTAATACATTGGAGTGCAGTTCAGCATTTTGTTAAGGGCATAATTTGTATTTATACTGTCAACACAGGGTGGATGAATGGAGCTACAATAAATGATACGTACAATTTGAATTTTTCAGTATGCTTGAGACACGATTCTGTTTCTCCAGCAAAAAAGATGATGTTTTTCTGCCGTTTCAGGGATTAGGTAAATCCCCATGAGTGATGACAACAGACAGAACTGGGGCTTGCAGAAGTACAGAATGGAAAATATACTTGACACTTGTGAGAAGTGAACTCTGAGCTGGTAGTGTGGTTAGACACGCAAGCCTCATTTCACAGTGCTGAAATACTGCCTTCTCATTCTCCTGCCTTGAATCATGAAACCCCACATTCTTCTAGTGATTCTTTCAGAGGGTGAAGTGAAATTACTCATATTAAGAACCAGAATTGCTCAAACTACATCCCTTTTATTTATCTAGACAAACTAGGACTTCTGCCCAAGTTTGGATCATTTGGGATAAAATTCTTGTAGTGTTCCCAGGCTGGTTTTCTTCTCCTGCTCATTTATGTTCCTGACCTTCTTCTGATAGCCTGGTTTAAAACTGCGTGCCTACTTCTGGTGTCAGAAATCACACGTTCCTGGGTGTTCCCGTGCATGGAGCATGATGTGTAGAGAAGAAGCTCAGGAGGAGGAATTTCAGGTGATTTGTTGCTCTGATGCCAGGAAAGGAGCCTGCTGCAGTGAAGAAGGCTTGAGCAGCTGTTCCAGCAGGAGAGGGGAAGTTAGGCCTGGGCAGAGGAAGAAGGGTTTGCACTGTATCTTGAATGAAGTAATTGTATTAGGGCTGCAAGAGAAGGGAGGTGAAGTGAAAAGAAGGAGCCTTCAAACTTTGGACCCCATTTGGGGAAGGCTTAGAGATGGGACAAAGGTAATGAAAGAGCCACAGTGCTTAAGTGCTTAGATAATTGAAAGGCCCTTAGCTCTAGACCGAACTTCCAGTGAAGGAGGCTGACTTCAGTGTAGAGTACTTCAAGATTGCTTGGTTGATGCCCTACACACTTCAGAGTGCAGAAGGCCAAGGACTAAGGAACAGGTTGCCTTAAGTCACCTTTGCATCTCTTTCTCTTTTAATTCTGTTAATGCATTAAAAACATCCTGAGTAGTTTTTGTCTTACAGTCAGCAAGTCCATCATCCTGTCGTGTAGCAAAGGAGTGATGTTCAGCCATACCTCACTGTTCACTCGCTGAGGAGCTGCAATGTGTGAATCTCACTTGTAGCCCTTAGACATGTCAACAGCTGGTTCCTCAGAAGCTGTGTGTTTGCCTGTCTGTTAGTTACTTGGGTGTTCTTCAGTATGATCCACCTACAGAGAACTTCAGGAAGGGATCCTGGAGTTAACCATGGGCTTCTGTGGTATGGTCAGAAGAGGAGTCAGGATCCGAGTAACAGGTGTTGGTTTGGAGTCTTTTACATGCTTTTGCTAAATGCATCTGAACTGCAGACCTTTAGCTAAGTGTTTGTCTTATATTAAGAACCCTTTCTGAAAGTCATTGTCTAATTTGCCATTTGTATCATGGTTTGTGGTGGTGGCCATAGAAGATTTCAAGTTTGGTTTGTTTTTTGGTTTTTTTGGTCTGAATAGAAATAATGACTTGTAGGCTATCTAAAGAACAGGCACTTGAAGTTCCTACAGAAAATATTTGTGCTCTCCATGATAACAGAATATGGAGGGTTATAAGATCTGGTTTGTATCACTGGGGGAAGGTGGGGAGTATCGATGCTCTTGAGCCGTGTCAGCCAGTCTGAAGATTTGCACCAGGATATATAATTTTCATTGTATAACCATAAACACTACTTTGAAAAAGTCTTAAGTGCCTTATATTTCCATGTTACTTTTATGGACTTGCTCAGAGTAATCTGCCATCTGGTATTTTTTTTCACACAGGGCAGAATGAGCTAAGGGGGGAGAGATGCTGACTGCTTCCATGCTGTTGCTCAGCTTCCGCTGTGGGAAATGTAACGCCTTTCCCCTTTCCTTAATGCCCAGCCTGGCTCATTGCATGAAGCTCTTCACAGTAAAGTCAGAGCTGACTCTCAAGGACTGGTTTTTGGAATAGTTATGAAGCAGCTTCCTTGTAGTGTGCTGGGGAAAAAAAATGCAGTGAAAGTCATTCTGATGACAGCTAGAGGGAAGTAATAAAATTCTTTGCAGACTTACACGCAAAGACTAAGAAAAACAAGTGCAAGAACTGTACAAGGGAGGGGATTGTATTCGATACTTGAGTGCTACATGCCTGTAAAAAGTCTTATGTTTATAAATACAGGGGTCAAACAGAGATTTCCATTACCAGTTGCTCTTAACATTAGGTGTATGGTGCTTCCCTTTTTTTTTTTTAAGCCTCTTGCTGTTCTGCTTTGGTCCCTTCTGTCTGGACTAAGCTGTGCAACATATGTGGTAAGTGCAACAGAAAGGCAGGGAGCAACCTTGTAGCAAAATGAGTTGAGTTGATCCTGCCACAATTACTTTTTTTTCCCCCTAAATAATCAAATTAATTAATTAGTCATTGCTCTGGGGAAATTCTCTACTCGGCTTCCTGCTGGCTGCACTGACTTACAGGGCTGCTCTCAATTCTGCAGTCTGCAGCGCCAGCGTCTGACCTCAGCACAGCTCCCAAGCCCTTCGTGCTTTTGGGAGGCCATGGCAAAGATGCGTTTGCGCCTGGGCTGCGTGCAAAGCTAAAGCCCTGTTCAGAGCTTGAGGAATGTTAGATTACCCTTTTCCTTCCAGCCCCAGTGGCTGATGTGAGCATGCTCCGTGCATGCATGGCACTGGCTATTTGCCAGGTTTAGAGTAATTTTTTTTTTTTTTTTTTGAATGAGTGAGTGAATGAATGAATGAATACCTGATTAAGTTAATGAAGCTGAGCCAATGGTGGGAGGGAGCGACTTGGCTGCTGCCTGCTCTAAGAGATCTGGCAGCACATTAGACTTGCATAACGCTTTATAGCTCCATGCTGCGCTCCATATGAGCCACAGGAGAGGGCTGCAATAATTGCTCGGCTTTCCGATTGAAACCAGCTGCAGGTACCCAGTCATCCTTTTGTCCATTTCACTGGTGTCGGGAGTCACTTGTCTTGCGCTGTGGATTTCCAGGGGCACATGGGTAAGATGCTTTCACAGAAGTGATCGCAGTGGTGAGAAAGCATGCTTGTGGCTTTTACAAAAGGTCCATTCAGGTTTCCAAGCACTGGACCCACAGGTTCAATGAAGGAATGTTTTTAGTTCCTGAATTCAAAACTTCTATGTAAATAACCTTGATGGGAGCTGTGTGATTTTTTTGTTTCTTGTTCTCTCTTCACTTGGCTGGGAAAATAGAGCAAAAGGTTTTCTTATATCTGATTTTTTGTAAGAAAATTAATTTTAAAATCCTCAGAGTTCTTTCTGATTGTTGTTTAAAGCAAGTTCTTTCTGGCAGCCCTGGATCATACATACCTTTGTTTCTCACATAGTTAAATTAGGAGTACTGGCACTGCCTGTTAGCACACCGCCTTCATTTGTCAACGTTCCCTGCTTGAGAGCGACAATAATGATTTGCATTCTTAGTTGGAATGGGTAGGTTTTTAATTGCAACTGGAGCCTGTGACTGTGGAACCTGCTATGTTGCTATAATCCTTCATTATTTCATTTTCTTTTGATTGTTTTCTGTGTTGCCTAATCAGGACAGTTGGGGCAATCTCACCCTCACCATGCTGGCCTCAGTCAAGTGACTCTGGTGATGGATTTAGGCTCTGTGCCCATTTTGTCTGCTTGCCATGCTCCTCATTAAGCAGGAGGGAGGCTCCCTACAACACTGAGTCAGGAAGAGTAACTAGTCACTTGGTTTTGTGGGCTGCAGGGCCTGAGCAGGCATTTCACAGGGACAGGAGATACCAGAAGCATTGATCTGGCTTTTTTCTTGCCTGTGTGTATTCCTACAAGCACTGACCCCTCCGACATTGCCTGTGCTGAGATGGTTCTGTTTGAGGGTCTGTGCAGGACAAGTGGGCAGTGCTGCAGGCCACACCCAAATGTAGCTGACCTGAATAAAGAAGAAAAAAATTAAAGAATTAGAGAAAACAAAGGTGCCTGAGGAGGATGTTTAACTCACTCTCTGTCTGCAGCACTGGGGGTACATGCTGTCTGCCTCAAGACCAGTGTGAGCTGCTGGCTTTTCTGTTTTGTCAGCAGTGATGGTCAGTCATCCTGATTTGGGAGGGCACCAAGTGTGTGCTGAGGCAGTGAGCAAGGGCTGGTGCAAAATGGCTTCAAGTTAAAGCTTTGCTGAATGAAGTTTGAGGGAAGGCAAGGTGTTTGAATCCATTTCAAGGGGAATTTAACATCAGTTCATGTTTCACACTTTACAGATGGACTAATTATAGTCTAATTTGCTAGCATGTGGAATCTACCAGAGAAGCAGTCTGCAGGGAGGACTTCCAAGGAAAGGCACTGAGCATGCTGATGACCTTTCCAAATCTGCCCCTAAAGCCATGCTCTCACACAGTCCCCTTATCAGCAAGGCTTAAAGGCACACTCCTCCCCATGAGCGCCTGTGCTTATCTGTAAAATGGCTGCTCCAAGTTGGCTGCTGCTTGTTGGTGTTTCTGGCTGGATCTTCAAAGGGGTGAAACGCCCCCAGTTTCTGTAATTTTTCGTGGGGGTCTTATTCAAGTCTGCTGGCAGCGAAGCCAGGCATCTCTCTTAATTTGTTTTGCAGAAGATGGAGAGAATGTTAGCGAGCATTTTCAGACACATGGAAGGAGACCTGTGTGACATATCTGCAGTACAAATGTGTTCATACAGGCATGACAGTTTCTGTCACAAGTTAAAATGAGTGGCGAGTGGGTGTTGCTACGTTTATAGTCACTCATGTGAAATTTTCAATGGAAAATTGTGTAGGCAGCTCCCATTGTGGCCGCATTGTAGGCACATTTTAGATAAATGAAAAACATCAACAAAGTAATTTCGGTATTAGACTTGTTTATAAATGAACTCTATTCACTCATTTAAGCTGCAGAAATGCCTCTAAGGAATGGCTGTGAGAGTAAAAGGTGTAACTGAGCACTGTCAGACTTTGACAGCAGTCGCTGCAGTGCAGGAGAAAAAAGGCTGGATGCTGTGCTGGCCACTTGTGGAGTTGCATAGGTAGGATCCACCTTTCCATCCTGGTGTCGATGGGGTTGAAGGAGCACTTCTTTATGCGTGCCTTTGCCCCACGGCTTCCGTGCTGCCACCGCAGACTCTGGGTGTACGTGAAGTGGAATGCTGACTTCTTGAGCATCTTGGGTTGGTGGTCCTCATGTCCTTGCACAGCCAACTCCAGCGCTTGGGGAACAGGGCTTCAAAGAGGTTTGGCAAGCTTCTGTCAGACTTTAAAGGCTTCAGTGCAGCATGGTGGTACATCATCAAGCCACTGGAACAAGCTCCAGCATCACAGCTGGATCAGCTCTGCATGTGGGACTATGCAGCTTGCAGTCAGCCTGAGTTGAGACCCCAGGCCTGAGCAGCCCCAGAACTTCTCTTTGTGGCTGCAGATAGAGCTGCTGCTCTTAGGGTCAGCTGAGGTGCACTTTCTGCTGTGCAGCTGAGAGAAAGCTGTGCATCAAGCTGTGCACAATCAAATGACTTTACCCCAGGGCTCAGACCCTCACTTAGCAGTTACATCCTTTCCTTTCCTCTGCAGAGGCAGAAGGCTCCAGAGTCCAGTGCTTCACCCTCAAAAAAACGTCACTGTAATCAGCACTGTCAGCTCATGCATTTTTATCTGTGAATATCTGATGCTATTTCACAAAACTCCGGTTCCTGGTGTCAAATGATGAGACAGGAAATTCCACTCTTAGCTAAACTAGTAAGTTTCTGATCTTGTGGGCTGCAGGGAAAAGCTAGAGACCTCAAGCCTGAAAGGCGTCATGCAGCAGAAGGGCAAGTTAAAAGAAGCGATGATGATGATGATAGTAATAATAACAATAATAATAATAATCCACTTTGCCTTTATAATTTTAATAAATCTTCTATTTGTGAACCAATATGGTGTGTTTCAGAGGCAAGGAACGGGGCTGGACTCCTGAGAGCTGAACACCCAGGCTTGGCACTGCAAGGCGGGGAATTTCTGTGCCAGGGAGTGAGGGTGCTGCCCATGGGGTGGACTGGGAGGATGGCAGGATGGCCAACACACCCAGCCTCCAATGGCAGCCCTGCCATGGGGTCCGCTTGTGGCTCTCAGAGGAAATGCTTCTTTGCGTCCAGCCTCCCTGGCTGCATGCTGTGGTACCACCTCTCTTGCAAAGCATGCTGGAAGAGGAGGGATCACCTATGCTAAAAGCTTTTTTCATTGTAAACAAAGGATGTAGGCAGCTGTGAATCTGTTTAGATCACCCATGGTACTCACAGTCCTGCAAGACTCACGTGTAGCTGCACTGCTGTATGTGTGCACAGAAAGGTCTGCTGCACACCCAGAGCACAGAGTGACTTTTACTGATGCTGAAAATAAGGGCATCTATCCTGTCGCAGAATGAGGTGATAGCACCCAGATGAACTGATGTCAGAAACCTGCAAACTTCTGAAAGTTAAACTCTTCACTCAGCAGTTAGCTTAACTAAAATCTAAGCTAATTCTAGTGCCATGTTCATATGCAGTTCACTAGCACCAACCACACATAGTTACTATGTGTCCTTAAGCACAATCTGTAGTAAAACAGGAGGCATGTGCCCTGCTTAGGATGTGCACACCTCTCCTTATCCTCAGAATTCAGGGTAAGCAGCAGAAACAGACAGGTAGCCACTAGAGTAGCTTTCTAATAATCAGTTTGTATCACCTGGGTTCATGAATGGCTGTCCTGGGACTCCATCATCTGTCTGTCCCTTTGGGAATATGTCTTACACTGTTTTTTTCTTCTAAATCTTCCTCTCGCAACTCGGGTACCTACATACTTCCATGAAACTCATGGGAATGTCGAGCCATTGGCCATCTCACATCTGGTGATGTGCTTGCTGAGGTTTGCTCGTGGTTTTTGTCTTGTGTGGAGTCTGATCTGACTGGGGAGAGGAAGGACGTGCAGAACAGCTGCTCACTGTGCTGAAACCTGTGGCAATCTGCTGTGGCAGATTCCCAGAAGTATAATAAGAGCTAACACTGCAGTGGACAATCTGTCTCGCGGATGCGGTGTTGATCAGGAATCCTTTCATTTTGGGAGGAGAATTTCCAATTTTATTAGAGGTTTTCATGTTTCTTATTAATGGATCTCTGCAGTTGGCCCTCCCGGGAATTCTGCCAGGGAGCTGTGAAATTGGTCGGGTTGGACAATAAACTCCTATAGCTATTGTTGGCGTGCGCTGAGCTCCACATGGCAGGGCTAATGGAATCTGTAGCACTTACAACCATGAATATGTAGCTGGCAGCAGGCAGGCTGCAGAGCAGGAGGAGAAAGCTGGCGTACAGATCTGAGAGCCAGAATGCAGCTGCGGAGCCCTCTGCAGTGTTTGTCTTTTCGCCTCTCTGAATCTGATCCTGCAAGATGCCAGCCTCCTTGGAGGGGAGGGGAGAGGTGGGACGAAGTGCCTCTCTTCTCACTCATTTCCAGTGCTGCCGAAATTACTCACTTGTGATAGGATGGGCGGGTGATTTGAGGCGGGAGCATCAGGCTGCGCTGCTGCATCTGCCCAGTAACACCCCAGACATAAAGAGCTGTGTATCAGACTCGACTTTGTGAATGTTGCATTGACATCTACGTGCCAGGCAGGGCAGCACTGTCTGACGGAGGAGAGACCCAGTGTTTTTAGCGCACGGATAAATGTGAGAATTTGCTGGTCGTACCTGGAGCTGGAAAGTAGAACTTGAAAAGTCATAGTACTCTATGTGTTACTAGGGTTTGGGTTCAAAGGAGCCTTTTGACAATAAGTGACTGGTTTAATTGAATATCCCTGAAGCTGGAAGCTGACGACTTGGGTATTTGTTTCTTGCATCAGTCCTTCCTCCTGGTGGCACATGTCGGTGTGAGCTTGCTGGCAACTCTGGAAAGGTCACGGGCCAGAGAGGATTAGGGACCAGACTTCTGAAGGAGTTTTAGAGACCCCAAAAAAGGATGTTAGCTGCACCATGGGACAGCGAAAGTGCCTGTTTTCCCAAGGCAGTGAAAGTCCCACTGTTTGCATAGCCAGGTGCTGCTGTGGTTTGTGGTTCTGGCCCAAACTTCTCTCCACCCCAAGACTCAGTCCTGGGTGGTGGGACACAGCAGGTCACTGTGTGTTTGGAGGCTTGTGTTGCTGGTTTTATCTTTGCTCCAGATTAGTAAAGGAGGTCAGCATCTGAAACTATAACCCCATACCCTCTCCTGAGTTTTAAATTTATGAAATAAGTAGAAAAATGCTGTTTTGGGAAACACAGTGAGATTTAAAGTGCCTTGCAAAGAGATGCTGGAGTTTTGCATGAAAATGCACATCCCGAGCTCCAGTGAGCAATCCCTCTGGGAACAGAGCAAGCCCAGATGGTGACTCCTCCAAGTGATTATTTTTCTGCCTTAAGCCTTTCCAGGAATTCGAGTGTGGGCAGACTGCCAGCGGACACTGGCTGTCCAGACAGTTTAGCAATGTTCCATGTGTACTCACTGCCAGAGATACCAAAGTCCAGCTGCTCTCCCTGATCTCTTTGTCCCTTTTACCTTCCCAGCCATAATTACACATGCCTGCATGCACGCACACACTTGTGTCACACACATAGGAGCAAAAAATCACCTGGTGTTTCCTGCTCGTTTGCATATCTCACAAATCGTGATTGACAGCTCTAAAGTTAAAGAGAAAGGAAAGCTCCAGAGTCAGAAAAATCGCTTAAAAAAAAAAAAGGCATATAAATAACAAACCCTGCAGCACACCGCAGAAGGCAGGCGTTCATCTTTCTAGGACAGCCAGCAAAAAACTGTTTAACCAGGTCTTGTACCTCTTGCCTTTGAGACACTCTTGTTTGGGTTGTCTCGCTTTCATTGCTTATCAAGCAAAATCAGTCCTGTCTTATCTTTACTGTTGCTGGAATTTGAATTATGCTGCAAAGTTACCGTTTTACTTTTAGGTCTTGAAGTAGAAGTAGGCTGTTTTATGCTGCACATTTGCATTTTTTGCAAATCCAGTCCTATGTCTGTTAAGAGTTCAAAGTCTCACTGTGAAGTGCTTGGGATTGGAAAAGTAGGGCAGTATTCACTACTCTATGGCTGCCTCATCCGTTGTCTCCACTAAATTTATTCATTCCTCCTGTGTTCTCCAGGAGATTTTGGGCAGCTCTTTTGTTACTGGTAAAGATGAAGTCAGCCATATGAAGGATTTACACCAAAAAAAAACCAAAATGCAAGACCCAAAAGATTCAGTGTTTGGTATTTTTGAAGGATGTTAGCTTTGACATTGGAGGCCACCCAAGCCTCAGTGGTTCAATGCTATTTAGCAGAACAAAACCTTTGCTTCAGCTCCTGCAGAAGGAAACTTTACTACGTTTCACAGAGCTTCATAGTTCTACTTTTGATGCAGAGAAGCTGAATCCAGATGCCTCAAACTTCCGGAACCACTGGTTTTGGGGAGCACAATCACAGCAAAAAGCCTGGCCCTGTTCAGTCCCATGTGCAAGCACCCTGCTCTGTTGCAGGCAGAGAAGCCAGCCCTCTGCTCCCAGCTTTTCTCTGTGGGAGTGTATTTAAATTCTGGATTTGCAGCTCATGTTCGTATCCAGGAGAGATTGGAGGATGGTCCAAGCCCAGCACAAGCTCCCCCTGGCAAGGGGAGCAGGATGAGCATGCCATGTTAAGGATGACCCCCCTGGGCAGTCACCTCAGCCAGGATCTGCTGACTTACCTAGCCAAGCCGACTGCCCAGGGCAGAAGGCTACAGAGAGCTAAAGTTAACCAAGGATGACTGCGCAAATGTGAGCTCGGCGGTTTTATTTTTAGTCGAACTTAAAAAGAAAAATCTGTAAGTCATGTGTAATATAATAATTTTAGCTGTTGCCAAGACACGCTGAGCAACTGTTAGGAGGAGGGGAAGGCCTGTGCTGATCTAGCAGGGACCCTGTCTCGTGGCTGCCCTCATTGCTGCGGTCGCAGTGCCGAGGTGATGGCACTGACAGACCAGGGTAGGTCAGGATAGTGCCTGGGTTGCTACGCTCAAGGTGTTGCCAACCCTTGCACATCTGAAGCTGCCCCGAGTTCTTTCATCCTCCCTATCTCCTCAAAGCCAGGGAATCTACCCTGAAACAGTGCTTTACCCCCCTCCCCCAGCTCTAGCTATTGGTGTTTCATTACTGTTTATCAATATTTAAAGAATGGAATAATTAACTTAAGACTGATTATATCAAATCATTAGAAGGTCTGGACTTTTCCTGCAGGCTTATAGCAGCTTGGAGGACCATAAATGTAAAGAGTGCTCTTAAAGATAGGTTTAATCTGAGTCTAGTGTGTCTTCAAAGTACTTCATACACATATAAACATCAGGCTTATTGTTCATTAGAAGCAAGGCAGCAGAGAAAGAAATCCCCCAAAGGAATATTACTTGCCATAAGATAAGTATCATTACTGCTGCTCAGCATTCCCATTAAAGTGGGCTATATCCTATTTCCATCTTCTTTCACATCCACTCTTCATTCTTTCTCTCTCTATTCTTCTTACGTGTAATGCATGCTTTTCTTGTTGAACTGCCACTCACGCAAGGTGCACGGTTTCTCAGCACCCATTCTTGCACAGCTTTCAAAACTGCCAAAAATACAGATGACAGGTGGTGGCTGTACAGAGGCTGAGGAAAAGTTTCACTCTCCATGAAGTTTGTTATGGGATAAGGCAAGGTCGTTTTCAGGAGGATAGCAAATGTGGTTTAGTTCTGGTATTTTTCTTAGCAGGTAATGGAAGAGTTAGGAAGACTTTGTTGCCTTTGGGTGAATTAGGCAATGTGGAGAAAGCAACTGTTTTGCTCCAATAGGAAAATCAGGCTGATACAAAACTGTGAGTTTTTAAAGTGGTTTGGGTTCGTGGTTTGGATCAGGAAACTCAAACATGTTTTTCCAAGCAGTTCTGGGCAGGTGTCCCCAAGGCTGAGCTTACTCAGTGTTTGGACCTGTGGCCATGGCTGTGAATGTGGTACCCACATCCTCTCTGGTCCAGCAGTTGCTAAGAAACAGTGGGGTTGGATCCTGCTGGAGATGGAGATGGTGCCAGCACCTGGTTCTGGCCTACCTGTGTGTGGCAGGGAGTATCTCCCAGCAGAGAGTCCTGCCTGGACACCTGAATGTGAGGTGTCAGTAGCAGAGGGAGTTCAAAGCACTGGGTCAAAAAAACCCCCACCACACATCAGAAACCTGGCTCAGATCCATCGCTGGCTCTGGGCTGCTGCTGTAAATAGATCGCACGGCTGAGGTTCATTGCCAGACTGGGAGATGAAGGGCACGTGTGCCTGTAATGAGCTGTGGCATGAAATGGGGACAGGAGACAGCTGCTGCCTCCACAGCCCTGCGTGGTGTCACGTGAAATCACCCTGCGGGTGTCTCTGGGGTTCAGGGGCTTAGGAATGACCCACCACCTTCCCTCTGCACCACTCACAGTGACTTGTTGCTAACGTAAATATTTTGTGTGTGCCTGTTCCCTCAGGGCTCACTGCCATGCTCCCATGTGTTTTAGGACACAGTAGGGTGAAGGCAATGTCATCATTGCAGGGGAAGAAGAGGCTGGAAGAATAAACCTGGCACCATAGACCCATGGAGGGTTTTCCTAGAGGATGGAGAATGGGCCTCGGGCAATAGCTGACTGCTGCTAAACGTAGCAAGTTATGGCCAGGGAGTTTCTAATATGCCTAAAATTTTATGTTCTCCTGATACATTAGCAGACATGCTAGCAGGATTTTTCTACTGTTTACAACATAGCTGTCAACTGCTGTTTGACATGAAAGTGGCAATGCCTGACTTTTTGTTTTTTTCCAGAGGTCTTTTTCCCATTTGCTGATTTGGGGTGTCTGCTTATTTGTTTTCATTTCTTATTCCTGATGATATGACTCCCCTCTCCCTTGCCCACCCTTTCGTTGCAGAATCCAGAGAAGCTGTCAGAGAATCGTGCTCACAGGGAGATGATTCCTCATGAAGTCACTGGATCCCCTGCAGAAATCAAATGTGACTTTCCGTTTATCAGACTGAAATCAGAGCCAGCCAGACAGTGAAGCAAGCACAGTGGAGGGGGGACGGCGAAAGATGAAATCCAACCAAGAGCGGAGCAATGAATGCCTGCCACCTAAGAAGCGAGAAATCCCTGCCACCAGCCTGCCTTCGGAGGTGAAGCCGGTCCTGCCAAATGAAAACCATCGTGCAGATAACCTGGCATGGCTCCCCGGCACAGCCAGTGGCCAGGGCGGCCTGGGGGGTCGGCACCGGCCCGGGGGCACCTCCTCGGTGGAGGCAGGCTTGCAGCAGGGTTTGCACAAGTCACTGTCTGCAGGGCTGGACTATTCCCCGCCGAGTGCGCCCAGGTCCGTTCCAGCCTCCACCACTCTTCCCACAGTGTACTCGCCTGCCCTCTCCCAGTCAGGGACCCCCGTTTCCCCTGTGCAGTACACTCACCTGCAGCACACCTTCCAGTTCGTCGGGCCCCAGTACAGTGGATCGTACACCGGATTCATCCCCTCACAGCTGATTTCCCCAACAGCCAATTCTGCGACTGGTGCCGTGGCGGCGGCCACAGCCGTTGCGACCACTCCATCCCAGCGCTCCCAACTGGAGGCTTATTCCACTTTGCTGGCCAGCATGAGTGGCTTAAGCCAGCAGGGGCACAAAGTTGAGCCACACCTGGTCAGGACACCTGGACTGATTGCTGCTGGGTCTCCTCCACCCACCCAGCAGAACCAGTACGTCCACATTTCCAGCTCTTCCCAGAGCACTGTCAGAAATGTCTCTCCTCCAACCATCCCGGTCCCCCTGCACCCACATCAGACAGTGATCCCACACACCCTCACCCTCGGCCCATCCTCCCAAGTGGTGGTGCAGTACACTGACTCGGGGGGCCACTTTGTCACCAGGGATCCCCCCAAGAAACCCGAGAGCAGCCGGCTGCCCGTGATGCAGGCCAAGGAGGTACTGAATGGTGAGATAGAGAAGAGCCGGAGGTACGGCATTTCGCCTTCTGCCGACATGGGTCTAGTCAAAGCAGGCAATAAACCAGCTCCCCATCATTACGAGACCAGGCACGTGGTGGTCCACTCGAGCCCCGCCGAATACGGCGTGCGGGATTCCTCAGGTGTCCGAGCCTCCGTCATGGTGGTCCCCAACAGCAGCACACCCACGGCAGACATGGAGGTGCAGCAGGCCACCAACCGTGAGACCTCTCCTTCAGCCCTCAACGACAAGGGAAGTTTGCACTTAGGAAAGCCAACCCACCGGTCCTACGCCTTGTCTCCACAGCAGGCTCTGGGCCATGAGGGGGTGAAGGCAGTGGCCACGCTCTCTCCTCACACCGTCATTCAGACCACCCACGGCGCCTCCGAGCAACTCCCTGTGGGGCTGCCAGCGACAGCTTTCTACACCGGGACCCAGCCGCCGGTGATCGGCTACTTGAGCGGCCAGCAGCAAGCCATCGGCTACCCCAGCAGCCTGCCGCAGCACCTGGTGATCCCAGGCACACAGTCCCTGCTGATACCGGTCGGCAGCGCGGACGTTGAGCCGTCGGGAGTCACACCTGCGATCGTCACGTCGTCTCCTCAGTTTGCAGCAGTGCCTCACACGTTCGTCACCACCGCCGTCCCCAAGAGCGAGAACTTCAGTGCGGAGCCCCTCACCACCCAGCCTGCCTACCAGGCCACCATGGTGCAGGCGCAGATCCACCTGCCTGTGGTACAGTCCATTGCCTCCCCTGCCGCTGCGCCCCCCACGCTGCCCCCTTATTTCATGAAGGGGTCGATCATCCAGCTGGCCAACGGGGAGCTGAAGAAAGTAGAGGACTTGAAAACAGAAGACTTCATACAGAGCGCGGAAATCAGCAACGACCTGAAAATAGACTCCAGCACTGTGGAGAGGATTGAAGACAGCCATAGCCCAGGCATCGCCGTCATACAGTTTGCGGTGGGGGAGCATCGAGCACAGGTAATGGCAACACATGCTGGGCTGGGGAGGTTGGACTGGGGTGCATCCTGTGACCCACCCCCAGGCGACAGCACAGCTCACTTGCTTTGGATCCGCTCAGGGTTGGTTCTTCATCTAGCCATGAGTCAAATTGCAGACCAAAACTCATCCCCCTCACTGTGCTGGGGGAGCCATCAGGATCACACCGGTGATAAATGTGGGCTCTTGGATATAAAGTGGGTCTCTTTTATAGCTAGAGAACTCACAGGAAGACTTACGTGATTTTTGTGGGTTTTGATTAAAATACAAGATGATGTAAGGAGTATGAAAAGTTACATTTTTCATTTTGATAGGTGATTTTTGCCATTCACACCAGAAAGGTCATGTTAGAATCAGATCAAAACCTACCCTAAAGAGATAGGTAGGGCACAAGGCAGTGAATTTCCATGGCTTGAAAACTTGGAGCTGCTTGGGAATGGTTCTTACACACGTAAGTTACTGAAGTGCACTACAGAGTTTGAGGCTTTGCTTGAGGTGGTTTTAACGCTGCACGGCTCACATGAACTCTGTGGTCCAGTGAAATTTGGAACACCATCCAGGTGTCTGGGCAGGCTGTGCTTCTGACCTTTGTTTCTCGGTTTGTAAAGCAGGAAGAAAACCTGTAACTTTCAAGAGGTGTTTTAAGGTTGAGAATGAGTGCATATGGATTTTAAAGCATTATCCTGATGCTGTCCATTTTCTGAGCAATTTAGATTCTGTTGGTTGGTGGTGGAAAGTTCAGATATACTGTGTAGCATTTTGCTTCCTGGAGGTACTCAGTTTAGATAATCCTGTTGCAAATCTTTTTGGTTTGGTGTGAGTGCTGTGAACGGAAGGAACTGTACCACTGATGCTGCAGCCTCAGCACTGGAGAAGCAGAATGAGAGAGAGGAAGAGTGAGAGGAGCTGGACACAGACACAGGTAGTAACACACCTCAGACTGATGGTTTGGAGGAGAAAAGCAAATAGTGGTGATACCGAGGAACAGATTGCTCAGAAACTTTCTTACAGTCTCAGCAGTCTATGGCCCATCCTTCCCCAAGTGCACGTGCATGGTAAATCACTACATGTGGCATGTCTTCTTTCTTAAGTCAAACATACAGATTTCCTGTGTGCATTTGTTCATGTATGTGCCTGCATCTGCACAGCTGATAGAAGTCAGACTCAGCGTAGAGACTCGATTTTTTCCCCCACTGCTTAACTGTATCATGGCACATCTCAGGTGTGTCATGGTTAGGGGAGCTGTCCTTGGATCAGGACCGGTTACTGTAATTTGCCTTGGTTCCTTGAATAATGAGATTTCAAAAGTAGCAATCTCCATTCTGCAATTTTCATCTTGCTCACATTTCTCTGCCTGCAGCCAGGCCACCAGTCTCTGCACAGCAGAAGAGGTGCAAATTAGCAGGTAGCATTTGTGTCATGTCTCGGTCACAGATCTGTCAATGCAGGCAATGATGGGCTCTAGTCCTGGGAAGAGCTGTGCCTTTGCAGGGAGTGGAGTGCCATCCTCTGGCAGAAAGAAAGCGAGTCCAAGGCTGTACAAATCCAGGGCCTGGCACACAGGTCTCACCCAGCAAAGTGTCACCTTACGGAGAAGCCTATCGGGAGCAGGCTGACATCATCGCAGCTGAAATACTCCCCAGCTGTGTTTCCCGCTGGGGATGCTTCCAGAATGGAGGGCAAGTCACGTAGAGATATGATTAGAACCGGGGATTTAATTTAGGTTTCCTTCAGATTCCAGGACTTGGGTCGCTTCCCAGATCAGCTGTGTCCCTGCATAGCAGGGACAACTGCTGGTTTTCCTTTGCCTTGGAGTCGGGGGAGAGAGAGAGCGAGAGCGAGAGAGTGTGTTTCTACATTCTTGAAGCCTCTGTGACCTCACCCTCAGCCCGCCGTGCCTCTGGAAGTATTCAGCCTTATTTGCAGGTGTGCAGCCATCATTACTCCTTAGAAAATTGCCTGTGTGAAGAGACTTAGTCTTCTTGCTGAAAAAGCAGCACTTGGTCGCGCTGCTCTGAGTGTTGGCACTGTAGTGCTGCTGCACTGAAATAGAGCTCTTGACTCCAGAGTGCACTGGGATAGATCTGTGTGTGTAGTGCAGCTCCACCAAGTATTTCATTACAGTTGAGTTTCAGTTGCGTACGTGCTTCTGCAAGGAGGGAGCTTTTCGAGTGGTATTACCAAGGGAGTGGAAGTTGTAAAGAGTAAGTGCCATACAAAAATAGTGTTGTTATCATTAGCTTTGGCTCACTTACTTACTCTTCCCAGGGATCTCTGGGAAGTCATTATAATATTGATGAATCTGTATTTTCAGGCTCTGTGGAAACATTATCTAATTTTCTCACCAACTGAGGGACAGAGGTAGGAGGTTATTTTCAGCTGAGCTTATACCACTGTACTGTAAACAAGGAGGCACCGTGCAGCTGCTGTTGTATTGTGTCACTGCAAGCCCACAGCTGGCCCTCCCCAGCACAGAACTTAGGCAGCAAGAGGTCATCTTCCCTCCTTCCCCAGTCCTCCAGTCACTGGAAAAATCCGTCCCTCTTCCAGGTATGGAAACCTAGAGGAAAATCAACGCACCTAAAGGCCTTAATAACTGAAATAACTGAACAAACTGGCCTTAGCCCTGGAGGGATTCTAGGTTTCCATTTCACAGCATCCTTGCTCTGGATTAAGAAGTCAAATGAGTATCAACTGGACCAGAACCCAAAGTCCAGCTGCTACTCCTCTGCATTCAAAATGCCTAGAAGAGAAGACCTGTGATCTACATCTCTTTGCAATTCCACATATTATTCTTGTAATAAGACTTTCATCATTATTACCTGTCCATCCTTTTGTGGCCAGGAGAACACAGAAGCCAGTAATTCACCTCTCTTGGTGTTAAGGTCAAAGCGCACAGGCTATGCAAAATAAGTTCTCTGAAATGCTGCATTTCAGTTCCTAATAATTTCTAAAGTACAGACTAAATGGAGCATACAGTTCTTAATTTTCCTTTTTTTTTAACAAAACCACCTCCCTAGGAATCATAGCCACTAGAGATGGAAAAGTCCCATTAGAGCATCCAGTTAGTAGCCCTAACTAGTTTAGTTTAGTGCATATGTTTTTCGACCATCATCTAGTTTAGTTTTCGCCTCATATCTTTCCATTCACACACAAGCTTGTGACTTTTATTTGATCTCCCATTTTCATTATCTTTGGCGCCTTAACAGACACAGAAAGAGATGTTGACTCAGTTCACTGCTGCAGATGGAGATCTCTCCCGGCTCTCCTGTCATGTGATCCCTGTGTCCCCTGGTCATGGGACAATAAGTCCTTGTGTCTCCAAGTGATGGGTGGCTGTGGTCTGTCCTCACGTTACTGAGTTCTGGGAGTGCAGCAGATATGACAAAGCTCATGTGATAAAGTCAGCAGCCTTTGGTCTGCTGGACAAAAGCTGGCTTCTCTTGAGAAATTACGAGATTGCGTGACTGCAGAGAGCAGCAGCTCCTGACATTCCAGCCCTGGCTGCCTTTGCTGTAGTAACAAGGGACTGAATTGGGGTAGATGCAGCCCTGGGGGGTATGCCCAGTCAGGCCATGTTGTGGAGAGCGGTTCCCATGGCCCGAGATGCTGCCTACAGCCCCAGAAATCTCTTGAAGGAAATCCACTTTATGAAGGCATTGGAGTGTAGGGGGGAACATTAGCTGTCCCAAAGTTTCTGAATAGGGAAAGTTGTGTGAGAACATGACACTGCACAGGCTTGTCTCTGTGAGAAGGAGAGCTTCTATTTAGTGAATCCACCCAGTTGGTTTTTGGGCCCAGTTGGTTTTTTTGAGTCTTTCAGCACCCACAGCAAGGCCTTCAGTGGAGAGCTCTGCCGCTTAATTGCACATTGTTTCCAGAACTGCTTCCTTCTCTTTGTTTCCAGCCTGCCGCTCCTAGTTTCATCACATTTTAATAGTATGATGGAGAAAAACACTTAATTGGAAAATGTATGTTTACATTTATAACAATATGGTTCACATGAATCACTTTCATTAGGCACCTTTTGCTTTAGTGCTCGTTCTTTTGGTTGCAGCAGTGAGGCCCAAGATTAAAGTTATTGTGTTTCTGAATGATGGGAAGGGTGTTTCCTGCGCATCAGATCTGCCAGCCCCTAGTATCTGTATTCCATCTCCAGCTGGGGTTTCTTAAGCTGTCTTAAGCCTGTCTTGCCTACTGAGTTTGAGAAATAAAATTACAAAGGGTTATAGAAAGTTGCAGATTTCAGTGGCTGCACTGAAGAGTTCTGGATGTTCTCATTGGTCATTGTAACAAATAGAAATATAAAATGTACCTTGCAGTAGAGCCTCAGTGTGCTTCTGGAGGAACCAACATGTTTGTTTCTTGCTTTATCCTCCTAGTAGTGGGTAGAGAAGGTCCAAATTTTCTTTTCTCCTACAATAATCATGGTAAGTTACTCCATGCCTAGAGAAAGCCTACAGCTTTTGTGCAGACAGCAGGTTCCATTTAAGTTCGTGGGAGATGCTGGATTCTCAGAATTCTCCCAGTTAGACTCCAGTTAGATTGAGAAGCATATGTATGGAATAGGATCCCAAACTCTGTGCAAATATTTCTGCAAATCCTGGTGCTGGAGTGTTTCTATGCAGCGACATGAAGGGAGGGGCATTCATGGCTACCTCACCCCACTTTCTCCATAGTTCAGAGCTTAAACCAAGGCTAGAGTCAAGTCTCTTTCAGCTGTTGCCATGTGTGTAGTTTGACTGTTGGCAAATAGTTCTGATTGGAAAAGACTTAGTATGACAAAAATTGATATAATATCTTACACCTCTAAACTGCTCCTTTTGAAATTCCTTGTACAGTGGCTTACTATGTTGGGCAGGTGGAGTGGCAGAATAATAGATGCAGTGTTATCCGCTGGGCTAGGTGCAGAAGTACACAGCATATATTTATAGACTCAATAAGGTTTTTTCTGACAGAATCAACCATCTCATAAACTGCAGTTGGCTGCTAGTGCATGGCATGCATTTAACCAGTCAGAGGCACTGTCAACATCCAGTGGAAATTGTTGGTTTCCTGGTTCTGGAGCCTCTGTCTCTGAGCTGTAGGACATTCCTGAACAAGTCTTCTTGCCCAAAAGAGCGGTGGAGCTGCTGGGGTGTGAGGGGCACTACCAGGGGCCCTGCTTGCAGGGAGGGCAGCTCTGAGGTAGCAGCACTAGCAGGGAAGTGTCAGGGCTGCTGGGGGCTGTACTTCCATAGAGTCCAGCTTCTTCTGTGAGACACATCACGCAACTTCATCCCAAGGTTCACAATATTATGAACAAATGTGTTTCATCACTGGAATGCAGTGTGCATCTCAAAGTGCTTCTGTGTTGAAATGAATTTTTAATGATACAAAGCCATGCTGGGTATGACAGCGTTACTCATTCCCAAAGGTAAGAGGTGGTTTTGCAAGTCTGCTGTGAAGTTCCTTTTAAGTGAGTCCCCGTTCCCAGAGATGGAAGGCTCTGCAGGCAGCTGGTATATTCCATGCCTGCTGAATGGCTCACAAATGAGGTGAGCACATGTATTCAGCTGCTCTCCTACCCTTTTGCCCCTACCAAATGAGGGTTACACCATCAGAGTGGGATCCTGCCTCCATGCCTGAGAAGAGCTGCAGAGGACATGAGGACCTTGGCAGCAGAGCAGTCACTATCTGTCTCCAGCCTCTTACACTGGCAGAACTCATTGGTGTGGCACGTAGCAGTTAGAAACGTGCCAAGTTTTAAAGAAGTCCCATAATAATAAATTTTAGAATTTATTATCAGAATTTCCTGCTCTCTTTGTAGTGTGTTGGGGAGGGGGGGAATCAGCCCCATGGGTTGAGAATGACATGAGTCCACATCAAATGTTTGAGCCTGCAGTGAGTGCTAGACTGCTACCACATGCAAAGATAAGTGAGTATTTAGGTGTTTTACCACGTTGGGACCTCAAGGTCAAGGAGCAGGGGGCACCTGTTGTTGGTCTGTTCTGGCTATGGCAGCTCCCTGGAAGATGGTTAGATAGGATTCCTAACCAGATGGCTCTTTAAAGTGGCGTGAAGCAGGGGGAAAAGGGGACATGGTACAGAAAAGGAGACATGACATAGGAACCTTAGGAGGAGGAGGGATGACCCTTTCCCCGAGGAAGTGCAGCAGGTAAACTCTGCAGCAGAGTGAAAGACCAGGTGTGAGAAGGGAAGAAACTGGACTGGTAACAGGACTGCTGGGGAAGGCAGGCTCTCACTTGCTGCTCTTATGGCTACAACTCTGTATGCGCTCGTGGCCTTCCCCTGGCAATCAGAGTGCCTTCACACTTTCACACTGGTAAGTGAAAGCTTGTTTGGGCAGACATCAGGATGACATTCCCATGATCATTTAGGAAATCATGTTTCACAACTGAGAGCTCTTGAGCCATCCTCTGGTTGGAAAGAGTCTTTAGATTTGAATTAGAGGTTCTAGGTACCTCAAGGAGATGGTGGGAAACAGTTTGCCAGATACTAAAGCTGTTTTAACTCTTATGCCTGTCTGAGTGGCTGGATAAAGGTAAAGCTTGATTCCTGCTGAGGTTTGTGCTATGAAATGCTGAGCTATGAAATGGGTGACAAGGGCAGGTGTGAAGTCTGGTGACCAATGCTCTGATTTTGCAGAAACTGAGCATTGCCTTTACAATTCCAGCTTTATCCCTCCCCATGTGACAAGCACTGCACATGTGTGAGGGCACATGGAGTGATCTCATGCTCTCCCCTCTCTCTCCCTCTGTCTCCTTGTGTTGTCCTCTCTCTTTCTGCAGGTCAGCGTGGAAGTCTTGGTAGAATACCCTTTTTTTGTATTTGGACAAGGCTGGTCATCCTGCTGCCCTGAAAGAACCAGCCAGCTCTTTGATTTGCCATGCTCCAAACTCTCGGTGGGGGATGTCTGCATATCGCTCACGCTCAAGAACCTGAAGAACGGCTCTATTAAAAAGGGCCAGCCCATGGACTCAGCTAGTATCTTGCTGAAGCATTCAAAGAATGACAGTCTAGCTGGAAGTAGACACAGGTATGCGGAGCAGGAAAACGGGATTAATCAGGGAAGCGCACAGATGTTAGCTGAGAATGGTGAACTGAAGTTTCCGGACAAAATAGGATTGCCTGCAGCACCTTTGCTCACCAAAACAGAACCCAGCAAGCCCCCAGCAACGAGGAAGAGGAGGTGGTCAGCCCCCGAAACACGAAAACTAGAGAAATCAGAAGAGGAGCCACCTTTGACTCTTCCCAAGCCTTCTTTTATTCCTCAGGAGGTTAAGATTTGCATTGAAGGTCGATCCAACGTAGGAAAGTGAAAGTTGTTTGGGGAAAGGAAATTAGGCTATCCCTTGTCATTTTTATCCAGATTACTGTACTGTAGACTAAATAACCCAGTATTTACATGTTATCATCTTATTTTAGGTTTATGTTATAACCTTGTTGTTATAGTTGCAGCTGGTATTATGCAGGAGACTGGTGCATATGTTTTTCCACAAGTGTTTGTCAGTGACTAGGTTTATCAAGAGCTACAGAAGGGGCAGTATCTGCTTCACACACCCTTAGTGGAAATGAATGTGTTGTCATGGCTCCTGTTTTCTAACACCTCGTGTAGGACAGGGTCCAGCTGTGATTTTGTTTTCTTTTCGTCGCTGGTTTTTTTGTATTTGTTTTGTTGTTTTGGTTCCTGTTCTAGTTTTTTAGGGGGGGAGGTGAGGAGAAGGGAACTGTAGCAGAGGTGTGTGTCAAACATGGGGTGCGTGTGTATGTGTGTGGGTGTGGGTGGGTGCGTGCCAACCCCAGGGCGGGACGGCCGCTCTCTGAAGGGTTGGTGAAGAGGTTTCCTCACCCCAGGTGGATGCTGAGGACACAACCCTTGGGTGTGTTACTGAAAAGGATCGGACTGTCTCTGAGGTCTTCAACAACAAGCCAACTCTTACTCAAGGCTCTACTATACATATATATATATATATATATATATTTG
>VZRN01000714.1:676954-771622 GCA_013397935.1 Dasyornis broadbenti
TTTAATAATATATTAACTTGTTGAACACTGTTCTTTTCACAGTGTTACAAAAGTGGGGGAGGGGGAATTTCCCAACCTTTTTCAGTTTGGGTGAGCTACTGAAAACCATTTTGTACTAGCTATGTCACCGCTCCCGGCAGCAGCTGGCAGCGGCACTTGGCCGAGCCGGGGTCAGGTCCAGCCATTCGACATCACTAGTTTTTAAAGTAATTTTTTTTTTTTTAATTGTCTGGTATTACTAATGAGGGTTGTTGCAAATCACACTTCCAGTGTAGTTCCTAGTGTAGGCCCAGTAAAAGGGATATCACAGCTTTGTGTTGGGGAGAAATTGAGCTGACATGGCCAGTACAAAGGAGAAATAGGGAGGGAATAACGTTTTGCACCTTATTGAAAAGAGGAGAAGATTTTAAGTGCATACAGACATAGTTAAGAGCTTTTATTGTGACAGGAGAACTTTTTTCCATATGCGTGCATACTCTCTGTAATTCCAGTGTAAAATATTGTACTTGCACTAGCTTTTTTAAAACAAATATTAAAAAAAATGGAAGAATTCATATTCTATTTTCTAATGGTGGTGTGTCTATTTGTAGGATACACTCGCGTCTGTTTATTGAATTTTATGGTCCCTTTCTTTGATGGTGCTTGCAGGTTTTCTAGGTAGAAATTATTTCATTATTATAATAAAACAATGTTTGATTCAAAATTTGAACAAAATTGTTTTAAAGAAATTGTCTGTATACCAGTACAAGTTTATTGTTTCAGTATACTCGTACTAATAAAATAACAGTGCCAATTGCAAAAGTGTTTTCTGTTTTATGACTGAATGGGAGAGAGCTTTCCTAGGAACATAATTTGCCCAGTTTAATTCCCTGCCCCATCTTCCCCTGGCCCCACCCTGGCAATGCATTTTATTGGCGACAATGCCAAAAGGCACTCGTACCCTCCCACGGCCATAAAACACTCTGCAGACCATCAGGGTGAAGCTCTTTATTGCATAACAAAAACTTCGGTTCGGTTTGGATGATTGTGCACACACACGCGGATGCCACAGCGGAGGGAAGGGGAGCAGCGCTCTCATCACCATCTCAGCAGGGCCAAGTAGGGCAGCAAAACACTGAAAGCCCATCAGCTTTTTGGCCAATTGCACAAAAGCACTTCACAGTTATCACAGGCAATGCCAGGGAGTTCTGGACTCTGAACTGCTGATTTATATCTGAAAAGTTCAGGCAGTAAACATTGGGTCAAATAAATGCTGGGTAGGGCGCGCTTAGGCATCTGGGTGACCACAAGTGAAGTGAAGGCTGCAAAGGGTGGTCCACCCTGTGTTAGGGGTGCAGAGCTGTGCCAGCCTCTACTCGAGAACCCCCCGCAGCTCCCAGCTCACAGGGAAGGGATGGCCCTCTCCCACCTGCTGGCCCTGGCTGCTGTGGAAGGCTGCTTTTGGGCCTTGGCTCTTTTTGTTCCTCTCTCTTCAACAAAGCCAAACCTGGCATTGGTTGCAAAAGCCCTCCTGGCTCCAAAAAAGAATTTTTGGTAGAAAACTGGTATTAGCAACTAAACAGCACCATCCCTGGCAGGGGATGTGAGATGATGATGGATAGACACTGTACATACACTAGCAGAAAGCTGTAGCAACAAGTCTGTCACTAGAGTGGAGTTCAATAGGTATAAAGTAGGGAGTGCTTGGTTCAGTAAAGCTTCAAACTCTCATTGTGTCCTTGACTGAAAGCACCTGTCCCAAAACAGTGGGGCTTGGCCAACAGCTGCCACATTTCTTCCTTATCCCCATCCTTTCTACCCCTGCTATTGACTAGCTGAAAGGAAGATACAGGCACACTTTGTATGGAAAGAGCTCCCCCAAATGCAACAGAGACTTCTGACCCTGCTTACAGCTCTCCATATTTACAGGATGTTCCCATCCTACATTCAACCCCACTATGCCCCAAGGGAAAAGAAAGCTGCACCAAGGCACAGCCAAAGCCCCTGCCCCATGGCCCATGGGGACTGGCTGTTCTGATGAGCAGATGGGAATGCATTTCTTCCAGAGAATAGAGACCTGCATGGCTTGATTTGCATCTGTCAGGATGCTGGCTTAAGGCCCACCTACAAGAAGGTGTCCATGTGCACACCTCGAAGCCACCACAGTCTCTGGGGAGTGAGCAAGGCTGTTCCTGTGCCAAGCCCCTCCCTCCCTCGCTAAGCCGGGCTGTGTGGGCAGGAGCCCATCCTGTAAAATGTGCTGCAGCAAGGCAACCCAAGAACAGGACTGAGAGCGCCAGGGGTGTTAGAGGTGTCTTTTTATTTCAAGAAGTCACAGGCAGACACACTCAGCAGGGACTGCTTTAATGATGTAATGTTGCCCTTTTCAGCATCCCCACTTGTAGGTCTTTGGTATGTTAAACCTGCACCCCTGTGGAGCCAGTGGGCCAAACCTCAACATTTCTCTTGGGAGCTCAACAATTGCCTGGCTGGGGGAAGCAGGCATGGCCCTGGCCTACAGCACAGGCTGTCACACTCACAACGTTCCTCTGGACAGGATGGGGTTGGGATGTAGGGTTAGAGAAGACCTGGTTATGCAGAATCACTCAACATTAAGCATTATTAAGCGCTTACAATTTTCATTTCCCATAGAAGGACACCAAGTAACAAAGAACCCAGTTAGATGTGCACATGAGGTAGATCCACAAATGGCACATGGCATTTTTCAGTGGTTGTGGTCTTGACTTGGACCATCCTGCCAGATGAAGTGTGTTCCCGGCTCCCTCTGCCTCAGTTCCTTGTGGGAGTGGCAGCAGGCTTGAGCAGGGTACAAGACCTGGAGCTAAGTGTAATAAGGGCAACTACTGCAGCACAGGAATAGGAGTTAAAGGGGGACTCAAGCTCTTTTTTTTTTTTTTCTTTTAAAGTTTTCCAGCCTGTCTCAGAGCTGCACATGTGTGGTGTCAGTGGTGAGTACTGACATAGCTGAGGGTTATTCCTGAAAAAAATTCACATATAACTGGGTGAGATGCAGACATGCCACCAGTTCAGCCTTTCTGCATCTCATTTCTCTCTCCTGCTCACTTTTGGAGAGAAGGAAATGAAAGAAAACATGCTGCTTATCAAAACAATGGTAAGACCTACTATTCAGAAAACCGAATACCTCAAGTCAAAACTTTACCAGTCACTATTCATGGCATCAATGTCATTCACCGCCTGAAGAATTCAGGGTACAACTTAAAATTAGCCTGTCCCTCTCCTATTAGCCACTGATCAGAGGTATGTGCAGGAGGGGAAGGAAAGCAGGTGTAAGAGTGGCCCTATTTGCCACACTTGTGGAGAGGCAGCTTCCCCTTGCCCCCAGCACCTGCCCTTTGGAAAAGAAACTGTTCTGAGGATGTCATGAAGCTGCTCAGTTTGGTGTGCGCATGATCTTTTAAAAAAATGTTTACAAATATATATATATGTATATTTATATGCCTGTGAATTTCTCAAATTCCACTTAGAAATGTAGCTAAAAAAAGTAGAAAAGCACTAGCAAGAGTGGGCATGGGACCAGCAGAGTGCTGCACTTCCCACGTGTGAAGGCACTGTGTGGAGACACACCTGTGGTCAGGCCTGGGCCATGGTGGTCTAACCCCACTCCTGACAGAGGTGTCCATTTGCTTCTGTACCCGCTCCCCTTCACAGCACATGAACAGAGGAACAGTGCTGTCCTACAGCGGTACTGATGCGGAGAGGTCACTGCCTGTGCTCTGGGCCCAGTTCAGGTGAGAGCAGTAGGTGGCTCACAGCACCTTTTTGTGGCAAAGAAGCCTAGCATTTTCTTAACATGATGCTTGCAGGCTGGAGGGAACTGAGATCAGGGCCTGGCTTCACAGGGCCTGCTTCTCTTCTGCATTCACATTCCTTTATGATAGCTGGGCAGGACAAATGGTCCTTGCAGCCAGCACAAGCATGACCTGTGCTCACATCAGTGCCCTTCTCCACTTCCAAAGCAGAGGAAGGGGTCATCCCACAATTAAGAAGTTATGTCCTACATGTTAAATGGAAGACATTTAAAATACCAGGCAATTTAGAAGATATCCTGTGCTTTTTCTAATGTGCACAACACACTTCAAAATCACCAGGGATCAGCTTGCAGCCTGGATTTGCTTCTCTGCATGGTCAATTGTACCAATCCTTGTGCATGGCTTTTTGAGCAGTCCAGCATATGAGTTTAATTCTAGAGTTTCTCTCTGCTAGTCCTTTTCCTACAGATCACTTTCTTGCTTTTCAAAGGAAGCCTGCCTCTTTCCACAGATGTCTACAGGAGGGGAAAGTAAGACTCTGAAGTACTGAAGTAACATCAGCCACATTATGATCTCAGCAGCAGTTTAAAGAAAGTGGCCAAGCATTATTAATTCATTGGTGCTCACTTTTACATCATTTATCATAACGAGCTACTGTGGTATTCATGTGGATGCAAAGTGTGTTTCCAAAGAACTTTTCGTTGTGATTTATCAATTAATTAGCAGGCCATTACACTTTATTGAAGTGTTACCCAGAGTCTCAAACATTCATTACAGCCTTTAGAGCAAATGTTTTAACTCCATCTCAGCCTGACAGTGTCTTGCAATCAATCAGGCTGTTCTGCCAAAAGCTCTCTCTTGCTTTACATGGTGTCAAGGACTGCAAAGGAATGGTACCACATAACCAGAATGCAATTTGATCCCTCTGGCCTCCTCCACCTGGCCAGAGACAATGCACTGCACAGCATTTTTACGTCTTTGCTAAATGGATGTGAGCAGGCAAGGGAACACGGAGGACTGCAAGAACCATCCCCCCTTGTCAGGGTTACAGTTGCTGAGTTTCAATGTCTTAAAAACCTGTTCCCAGAGAGCAGGTAAAAGCAGGAACCCAGGTAATTCAATAACTGTACTCATGAAAAAGCAGGCAAGCTCTGAAAAGTGTTCACCTGAATGATCTCCTCAGATGGGGGCAGGAGGGCCAACACGGTTTTGCTACATTCAGTGCCAGCTTCTCTGAAGAGGCAAGTCCATTGAATAGGGAGATTTAAATAAGAACAAGCGATACCAGCCCTGTGAACTGAGAGTGACAGAGATCTGGCATTTTTAACATCACATATCACCAGCAGCCAGGCCTCATCTACCATCCACCTCTGACATTCTGCAGGCTGGCAGCTGTGCCATAACATCTACTCTTTGGCCAGAAAAAAGATTAAGAGAATTTGGTTTTTTATTTCTCCATCCAATTCCTTTGCATCTTTTTCTCGCCCAGCCTGCAATTTCTGAAAGGTGCACTGCCAGAACGTGGTGGTAGCTGACAGGTCAGTCTTAAAAAAAGGAATGTGTGAATGTGTGCAGGTGTTAACAGCCATGTCTGCACAAGCCTATTCCTTGTTAATTGAGGTTTCAGCAGCTATTTTTCAGAGGGGGGAAAAAACAGGTGAAGAAACGTTGATTAAAAAATAAAATAGGCACAACAATAAAAGATGAGGCTATTGCATTTTGAATCAATGGCACCGTGTTAACAGCATGACCTTCCCCTTCAAATCCCAGCCACAGCCCCTTCAATGGCTATGACACTGCCATTCCGAGAGAGGGAAGTTTGCCACTAACACAATATGGAGGAGAAAGCAAAGGAAAAGAGCAGCCCTTCCTGCTCTTCTCCCCCACCCCTCTCTCCAGCCCCCCAGGCCTAGGCTAAGAGAAGACCTCGTTGTGCTGCTGGGTGACCCGGATAAACGTTGTTCTCTTGCTCAGCTCCTTGAGTTTGGCAGCTCCCACGTAGGTGCACGTGGACCGCAGACCCCCGAGGATGTCCTGGATGGTGTGTTCCACATCGCCTTTGTATGGTACCTCCACAGTCTTGCCTTCCGAAGCCCTGGAGAAGAGATCAGTCACTATACTCATGTATGGATGCAAAACATGAGTGTGTTTACTGGAGCAATGTGGAGCTTAATGCTCTGCAGGCTGCAGTTTACAAATGTGCCACCAGCTTTACTGCTTGCTGCTTGTCGCTGCTTGGTGCTCTCAAGCACTGAAACGCCTCAGCTCCACTGAGAACTACAAGCAGACAGATCTTGTAGATGCTCCAATATCCCATGAGTTTATTTAGAGATTTGCCCTTTCCTCCCCTCTACCATCTGCCTACAAGCAAGTGAAACTTCCAGCTTTATTGAAAGGTAAATTTGACTGTGAGAGCTGCAAGCTTTAAAGTGTAAGGAACGGCCAGACTCAGACAACAGAGAAATGTTGGAGTTGGTTCCCAGCAGGCACCACCCAGCACAGCTCTACAGAGGCTTCACAGCCCCTGGGCTCTGTCCCGTGTCACTGTTCAGACACAGATGGAAGTGCTCTGGCTGTCTCCTACCAGTGTGATTCTCCAGAGCTCACAGTGTGGGAAACCTGTTACAGAAACCTACTGCACAGCTGTCCCCTGAAGCTAAAAGGTGATCTAGCATAATTCAGAGCCAGGCAAAAAGACCAGAAAAATAGCAGTCCTGTGAGTACTGTCAAGTGCATGCCAGCAGAGACTGCACTGTTCCCAAAAAGCACATCTGAAGAGCTACACAATGGAAGAATCCAGGCAAACTTGCACTCCTCTTCCAGCTTTCTCCAGCCTCATGTTCAGCAATCCCTCCTGTAGCGGAGACTTCTAATCAGCAGCTGATCTCACTGGGCTTTAGAGCAAGCTTGTTCTGCCTGGCACACTGGCTCCTCTGGAAAGGCAGGCCTTAGGAAGGGAGGGTAGACCTCCACATAGACAAATGTGGAGGGAAGAGGAGACACTTTCCTTCTGCTCTACAAAATGGAGGCAAAAATCATGGCTGGGGTCTGTCATTGTTGTAAATGTGGCTTTATTTGCTTCTTCCTTAAAAAAAGTTTCCAGAGGATAGAAGAAGAAAGGGCATGCCTGTTTGGTGGCTCCATTTGTGAATCATTAACAACAGCGACCGTTGCTATGTGGAGGTACTTCAGTGTGAGCCTGGCTATATTTCATCCTGGTAGTCTAAATGTGAGGTCACAGCCCTAGGGAGTCGATAAAGGCAAGGTGTTGATATGCCACGTGAGTAAGGAGCCATGATTAATCTCCCTACATCTGATGAGTAATTGACTCTTTCTTGAAACTCTTCAATAAACACTGCAGTGAGAGGCCAATGGAAGACGGATGTGCCACTGGCATCTCGCAGACTGCTCACAGGTCTGTTGTACGGCCTGTGCTGCTGGGAGTCCCCAGGATTTTATTTTCAGCTCCAGTGCCAGCAGGAAAAGGCTGGACCCACGAAATGACACTCATGCCACTGTTCCTCACTTTTGGCCATGCCCACCTCTTCCAGTCAAAGTTGGGAGGTTCAGCCCAGGCTCCAGGGAGCTTCCTGGGAGATTGTGAGAAACAGTGCATGTCTGGGACGTGCGGAAACCAGTGCAAATTCGACCATATCCTGCCATCTGAAGAGCTCTGCATGCTGTACTAGGCAAGAAGTGCACGGTTTACTGCATCCATGCATTAAACTGCCCATTCAGTTTATGCATGAGAGGCCAATTAACTGATGCACAAATGCACCATCAGTTCATATATATGTTCCCTGTTAATTTGTACTTTAGCATCCTGTGGGTCATAAGCCCCAAAGCTCTGACAGCTAAACACTTGCTACTGCTCCTTCAAGTGTCAGCTGCTGAGCTGGTGGGATGTCCTGTTGATCAAGGAGTACCCTGCAGATACCATACTGGGGGAAGCATGCTGGGAGAGAGGAGCGTAAGATTAGCTCCGTAGTCTTGTCCACAGGGATGAGGTGATGAAGCCTGTGATGAATATATACTCAAGATGTGCTAACATTAACCCAAATACTCTAGTCCCCAGAGGAAAGGGGGCTTTAAGAGATAACATTGCTCAGACCCAGCTGAGGAGTCATCTGGTTCCCAGAGAATTGCGGGTGGAATTTTACTATGTGTATGCACACAGTGGTGCACCATTAACTGCTGTAGTCTGGCCCAGGGGTGGGATATGTATCCATATGGGTATATAAAACCAAATTGTTATGTTAACCCATTTAACAGAGTGCTCAGGATGGAGGAGAGACATTTTAGTAAGTGTACTGCTACAGTATTAATCCCTACTGGCTGGTCCAAAGGGAGGAAAAGTGGAGTTTATAACTGATGCAGATTAAGACTGTGATGATGTCAAAAGAGTTCATATTGGATTAAAATTCTAAGAGTTCCTCAATATGTGTCTTGCTGAGAAGAGGAGTGATGTATAGGCCATAAACTGCTGGGCTTGCTGTGTTCTTGTGAGTGTGCCAAATTAGTTCATGCATGAGCACTGAATAAATTAATGCATGAGTGCCCAGTTAATTCATGCATGAATGGCCAATAATTTTTGCATAAGCATCCAATCAGTTCATGCATGTATACCCAAATTATTTATGTCCAAACACCCTGTTAGTACATTCATGAGAGCCCAATATGATGAGCACCCAGCTGATTTCCATGAGCACTAACATGGGTGCTGTGCTGGGCAAACATGGTAGGGTTCAGGTGACACGGGTGGCCAGTGTGACCTGTGTGGGAAAAGGTCATGACCTGCATCATGCCAGAGATGGCTCCACCTGACTAACAAAAAAGGTGTCAGCCACCAAACTTTCCGCAAGTCAGGGGGGCACGTGACACCTCTGCTCAAGTGTATTTAAGAAACAGCAGCAGCCACTGGGAGAGGAAACACATCCGGACATACCTGAGGAGACACTCTTGGAAGGAGGTGCTCCATGCCAAAGATATGCAGTCCCAAAGGGAGTAGTCCCTGTGTGACTCATGCTAGAACAGGGACAGCTGTAAAAGGACTGTGTCCTGTGGATAACCCACAATTAAGCACAAAAAGAAGGAATAGCAGACAGAAACCACAATGTCCTGTGCCACCCCTTTTCTCACTGAATGAACTGAGACTGAGTGTGGCCTGTGGTGAAAGAAGGGGGAGTTCAGATATGGCAGGGTGAAAAGAGGTGTAGCTGGAGACTGGAAAAGGGGGAGGGAAGGTATTTACCTGCCTGTTTGGTTAATGACCCAGCAGTGATTAGAAGTGCGTTAGTTGGCAAAAAAATAAAACAACGTAAAAAATCCCCAAGAGGAGACTGTTTTGGCAGCAACAAATGCCTACACATAGGCCAGGCACAGATATCCTGGCTTCAGCTGAGATACAGTTCATTTCTTTCCTTGTAGCTGCTACAGTGCTGTGTTTTGTATTTAGGATGGAAATAAAGTTGATAACACACCAGTGTTTTAGTTACTGCTAAGCAGTGTTTACTCCAAGTCAAGGACTCTCCTCTTCCTCACACAACCCCACCAGCAAGTAGGCTGGGGGACACAAGAAGTTGACAGGGGACACAGCAAGGACAGCTGACCCAAACTGGCTAAAGGGATATTCCATACTGTATGGCAACGTTTCGTATATAAACTAGGGGGAAAGCTGGCTAGGGCCAATGCTTGGGAACTGGCTGGGCATTGGCTGGTGAGTGGTGAAAAATTGTGTATCACTTGGTTTGTATATTATTATTGCTATTGTTATTGTTATTATTCCTTCCCTTTCTGTCCTACTGAACTTTCTTTATCTCAACCCATGAATTTTACTGTTTTTTTCCCAATTCTCTCTCCCATCTCACTGAGGGGGGTGGAGTGAGCAAGCGCCTATGTGGTGTTCAGATGCCTGCTGGGATAAACCATGACAATGGATTACACGGGCTGTCACAAAAGCTGGCACACTTGGCAGAGAGCTGCATAAGCAAGTCAGCAGGAACTGCTGAGGGTTTTGCAGCTCTGACATCTCTCCCGGAGTTGTGACCCAAAACTAACCCCTTCTCAGAAAGAAAGGTGACGACAGAGCAATTGAGGCTCCCAGCAGCTGGGAAAGGTGTGCTCAGATGCTCTCAGCAGTGACACTGTCTCTTGCCAGCCACTGAGTGGTGAACTGAAAGGGAGAACTATTTGCTTCAGACTCTTTGCACAGAGCCCAATCTGTGGTGCCCCTCCTGGACAGCTGAAGGCTGTTGCATGGACAGATGTGTGTGGTGGGTGGGAATCCTGGCAGGGTGGATGAGATGAAGCTCACGTGTTGGTGCTCGGTCAGCCAAGCAAAGCATGGGTCAGAATTACGGGATCAGGCTGCCCTGGCATGAGGTAGTCTTTTGAGTGGGGCATTTAACAAATGGAGGAACTTGGGGCAGGTCTTTCAGGCTATCATTTGGGATACACAACAAGATGGTGAGCAGCAGCAGCAAGCAGTTGGTGCTATTCTGTCTCTGTGGCCAACATTTCACTCTGCAGTTAATACAAAGTGCCCAAACCCAGCTTAGTAGCAGCTGTGAATTGCTGAGTGGTCACAATAGAACTGCAGTGTTCACACAAAACCCATGAAATCTCAAAAGGGTTAACAAAAGCAAATTGGCTCTAACTGAACAATACTGCATGCAGCCTTAGTCCCTGCTTGCCTTATTTCTCTTCTCCCACAAAAGAAACATAAAAATTGCCTTTCAGGAATCCCAAGCTCTGATCCATATTCCTCACGGAAGGAGGTGAAAATGTAAAAATGAGCCAGTATATAAATGACATACGAGTAATGAAACTGGGGACACAGATTAAATGGGATCAGCTTGACATATTCATTACAAAAACAATTACTCTCATGACTTTATTCCCTGCTACATCCATCTCACCTTACCTGTCAGTTTTAATGTAACTGCTGCAGGCTCAGGTTCTCCAGCCAACAAGCCTAATTTTGAGAAGATGAAGTAAAGTGACAAGCAGTCTGATTCTGCAGGGGACCGAGCACACTGAGCTCCCCACTGCTTGAATAACACACTGTGAGTGCTCAAGCTCTTTTAAAGACAAAACAGCTTATTTGGGTCACCAATACAGACTTACAGCTGGGCTTTTAAAATGCATATAAAGGAGCCCCACTGATTTGACCTGTTTGGGTCAAGTCTGGGGTATCCAGCATTTAAAATGCTAAGAACCCTTTTGGTTCAATCTTGCCATAAACTAAACCAGGAAGTGTTTAAACTTCCTGTAACTTTTACTATAAGAGTAATTCAAAGCAAAGCCTTGTGCTGTTTCAAGTCCCCCTCCAATGCACATATACAGTGCTGCATTTAACAGCTGCTATTTTTAAACCACAGTGACACTCATGCTGGGACAGGCCAAGGAAGACTGAGACCAAGGCTGGTACAGGTAGCCAGCTCCATGTCATGGCTGTAGAGTGATGATGAGTATCAGCACTTTCACAGTTAAGTGCCAAGCCTCACAGATTCAGTGTTTGAAGCTGCTGTATCAGCAGTAGACTGGGAGACTTTTTCTATGCTACCTGTTAGTGGCACAAAAATGCAGTATCTCAAAAAGGACTAAAAATTTCAGATTGTGTTCCTGCTTCCTTGCTGCTGAGGTTTCAGAACTTGGCCCCCAGGGAATTCTCAAATCAAGGGTGCAAATCAAAATACAGCTATGGATCAAGCCAAATTTGTATAGCCTTGCCCATAATGACTTCAAAGGGTCTGTCTAGACTGAGCCAAATACAGCACCTTTCTGTATATTCCTTGCTCCTACAAGATAGAGTACTTGTACTTTTTCTCATTTTTAAGCGGGACCAGTTCTCCTGCTGGCAATAAATTTTGTTGCCACATCATATACACCTAACAAGGTGGAAGAGAATTTCAGAGCTGCCTTAATCCTTTGTCCCCCTAGTACAGCCAACTTTCTCAAACTTTTCCTGCAACTTTCACCAGCTCTGTGAAGGCCAGGCCCTAATGCCTGTGTTGCACTGAGATCCATGCAGCACTGAGATCCTGTGATGTCCCAGGGAGCTGCCATTAACCACATGCCTGACCAGCATCAGGCCTTTCCCAATTCAGGCCATTCCCGCACTCCAGCTGACTCAAGCACAGGGTAGCAAAGGACACGAAATGACCATTCAGATAATGATCCACTGCGTAATTGGCAGCTGCCACTTTTGTATTATGAGACACTCACTAGTCCTGTCCACTCAGACCATTTGTTCAGAGGCTTTGATGACAAGCAGATTTGCTGCGGGCCAAAAAAAAAAGGAAAAAGAGCCCCCAACTGTACACTGCTTCTGGGAAGTGGCATGTGAACTCAAAGTGAATTAAAGCTCAGAGACAAGCAAGCACATCTTTCTGGTGCATCGTTTCAGCTTGTCTCAGATGCAGATGGCCTCTTGTGCAGCTCTTTCTTCTGCAAATAAACAGTTGTGCTTGAGAGCAAAAACACTGAACAGGTTGCCCAGAGACATGGTGGATGACCCATCCCTGGAAACATTCAAGGCCAAATTGGACAGGGCTCTAAGCAACCTGACCTAGTTGAAGATGCCCCTGCTCATTACAGGAGGATTGGACCTTAAAGGTCCCTTCTAACCCGAATTATTCTATAATGCCATGATTTAGGCTAAAGGAGAACATTGTAAATGCTCTGAAGGGGGCTGTGTTTTACCACTTGGCACTTTGCAAAAACCACCACAGGAGTCAATGCTGGGGTGGAGAACAGGAGGTGGGATCAAAGATCCTGCAATCTAGCATGACATCTGGGATTGCTATCTATCAGCGTGTCTCTGTGTCAAAGCGTGAATTCCATTTTGTTTTGTGGATCCCATTCTGCTTTACATTCTGTGCTGTCACCTTCACAGAGCTGCAACTCTTACCCATCGTAGCAGCTGGACATGTCAGGAAAAACCTGTGTGCTGGTGTAGTTGTAGCAGACGAGGCCAACAAAACCCATCAATCCTGAGTGTCTGGCTGGAACAGCAGGTAAGGTCACTGTGTCTGAGACTCTTGCAAACAGCAGTTTACATGATGGGACCAGAGCCTGAATCACGCCATCAGAGAAGAATCAAAAGGGACCCCTCAATAAACCAGTGTTTACTGTAAGACAGGAGATACTCTCTAACCAAGTATGTAAGAACCGTGTCCTCTGACAACAATGACTAAGGCTGTCACTCATAAGAGCAAAGACACAGAGGTTTTGTGGTGTCACCTGCTCTTCAAAGTCAAAATTCTCAGCACTTTCCAGAGTAAAATAGCAATGGACAATAGATTCCTTTGCAAAGCCTGTCTTCCTTTCCTCTCCCCTGAGGATTTTAGCTCAAAAACAACAATTCAACTGCATTCTGCATTATTTGAGGCTACTCTGGTGCTCTGTTACCAAAAGAAGGGTGGGAAAACTATACAGCAGACTTCTGCTGCCTAAGAAAACTGCCCAACAAACAGAGGAATGAGTCCTGAGACTGCTGCTGGAGACTGAGTGCTTTGCAGGTCCTGGGCTCTCATCAGTTACAGCTGTAACTCAACTCTGTACTGGGGAAACCCCAGTTGAGCTTTGCCAGTTCACCAGCACACACTTTCTGCCAAAAGAAGGGAGCATGTGGCTTAGCTGGGAACCCATACACCAAGAGGACACTCAACCTGGACAAGCAGAGGGACAGAAACTGCAGCCTAGTACGACATGTCCCAGCATTTAGTTCATACACATCCTGAGGGACCAGAAAGTCAGACAAGTGCCTAATGACTTCCCAGACCATGCAGCTGGTGCTGCAGTGGCTGCAGCACCACACCGGCTGCAAACGAGTGAACATCACCACTCTCAGCTAGCCAAACCCAGCTCTTTCTCCCTGTCTCCCTCTGGATGTCACCCCTCCCTCATATCTGCTGTCATAAATGTAGATAACAACTGCTTCAATGAGAGTAGCAGCATAGGCCTGTTTCCTTTTGCACAATTCTGCTCCACGAGTTCCTGGATGGATGGCTCACTGCAATTGCTCCTGTGTGGAATTCATACCTGTATTCAGCAACCCCTCCTGCATGCTTCATCATGGCTGTATCAGAGCTCATTCCATAGAATAGTTTCACCTTCTTGCCATTCTTTTCTATGATGTCTCCAGCACTCTGGTCATGGCCTGCAAACATTCCTCCAATCATGACAAAGTCAGCACCGGCTCCTGAGATCAGCAAAGGGACGTGTAAGAAAGGAGAGAAAGGAGAAGAAAGACAAAGCAAGAACACAGTGATCTCCAGAAAACAGCCAGCACTTAATAGTTTGGTACAGAGTCCCCTCCTGTAACAGTCACAGCAAACTTGGAAGAAAAGCTTTACTGAAGAACTGACACAGGGTGAATTTTATTTCTCTGGTATTTTAAATGGAAGAAGTACTTTCCTGTTATGATAACAAAGATATGGATTATTCTACTCTACCTCCCAGTCTTTTTTTTTCAAATTCAGTTTTAACCCTTTACTTGATAATCGTATCTGAGCACAATTCCTTATTAACTGTGACTGCAGCAATCAGCAGTCCTAAACACAGGGCTGGGACCTGTTGAGCTCAATGCTGTACAGCAAATCGGATGGTCCCTACTTCAAGAGCCTTCTAGACCACAAGCTGTGAGTGGGAATGTACCCTGAAGGAAAGCAGACTCACAAATGTAATGTACTCCTCCCAACAATGACATAAAACAAGCAGATTTTTTTACTGAAATTATGGATTTTTCAAGTCCATCAGCCATATGTGTTCAATGTCGTTTGGGATGATCCCTAGTCAAACAGATCTGGATGGGTCTGCATTTGGTTCCTGTTTAAAAATTCTGGGCCAAGGACCCCCACCCTGGGTTCTATGGTACTCAGCATGCACCACAAAGGAGGTCTAACCCATAGCTTCAACTCCTAAATATGTTCCAGATACTGAATGGCAACACTGAATACTCAATCATGACTGCTCAGTCTATCTCCTCTGGCTTTGTAAATCATTAAATTGGTTCCACAGGGAGTAAGATCAGGAAGAAGGTTTTTGGAATCATTCTTGATTTTCTACTGTGATCTCCAGTATTTCCAGCTGGGCTGGAGCTATTCCACCAGCAGCTCCTCCTGTGACATTTTGGCATATCTAGTCTTGCTTGGAAAAATTTGTCTTTTAGTCTTTTATGAGCTTGTGGTGACCCAACCCTGAAACAAAGCATTTGCCTGTTCATAGTCTCTGCTTCTTCAACATGTGTCAGAACAGCCCTCCCCTCTGCTCAGCTTCTTCCTAGAACTGGCAGAAGAACTGAGCTATAAACCTCACTTCACAGAAAGCAGAGGAGCCTGAACTCCACCCATCCTGTAAGGAACAATCTGAATTCTGGGGAGATCCCACACTAGGTAGGACTGGCATTAGGATTTGCTCTGGTCTCTGTCACTATCCAAACCATAGCACCAGACCTTGAAATCTGAAAAGTAAGTGAAATCACTATCAAATCTGCTCAGCTTCTGCCAAACCTGAATTTGAGGGTATTTTGATTTTAGAGCACATGACAAGGATGAAGTATGCCAGTTTGTCCCTCCTGCCCTTTACCAAAGAGCAGAGCTGGCAGCAACACCTGGGGGAACAGCACCCAGCTGCTCTGCTGACCTCACCTCCCTTTGCCTGGTGGCTGCTTGAAAGCAACAGTATGTCCACGGTAAAGGGATATTAAAAATGAGGCTTCTGCAAAGCACATCATGAGAAATATTTATAGCCAGGCACCCATCCAGGTGTCCTATCATGCCAGCTACCTGGCAGATTTCTCCTGAGCTCTCGTTTCAGATGGCTGAGTTTTAAAGCCTTGGTTCAACTCATGTCTGATACTACTATTAAACTGCCAAAAATGAAGGGAATACTCATCCTTTAATTACTGGTGGCAAATTCCTGTTGCTACCTGGAACAACCTTGCCCTATCTTTGCACAAAATAAGTACCCTGGGAAATCTAGTTTATGTCTTCTTCATGGGTGGAAGAAAACATGAGAAAGGAGGGACAGATTTGAGGTCAAGGCTAATAGGAGGGCATTTAAATTAAGTCAAAAGACATTCTGGACTCTTTGCCTTGTCAATACTATATCTCCTAATCTCCAATTCTAGTGCCATTTTTGGATGTGGGTCTTAGAGCCTTCAAATTATTAATGCAAAAGTCATGTGAAATCTACACTTCAGAATCACAGAATTTTGGTTCCTGAGCACTTCAGTATCTATTTATTATTTTGCTTTTGGCTGCATATTTTTGGGAGGGAAGCAAATATGTTTGAATTACAGGATTGAAACTCATCCAACTTGAGTAACTTTCACAAACTACAACATAATTCATCAAGCTCTTCCAGAAGAGAGGAGCTATGTTACAGCAGATGCAGCATGTCTAAACATTGAAACGACACATGCTTGCTGCCCTGCTGCTCCAGAAATGACAAGCCCATATTAAGTATACTTCTCCAATGCTCTCCAGAACCTTCCACTGTGCTTCAGTGCTGCAAAGGTATCTGAAAGTTTCAAGTATGTTACACTACTTTTCTATCAGTTAATATCTGACCAGGAGGCTGCAGGTTTTAGCATGGTCTTTAACTTAACGCACGTGTTTTTTTGTATAACCACCAGAAGCACTGGTGATGTTTGCAACATCCATCTGCAGTCTTTTGTTTTCAAGTGCAAATTGACAACGTGCCATTATTTTAGGTTGTGGGGGACTGGGAACACCTGGCAACAACCCCCTGGATAACACAGGACATGATGGGGTATGTCACACACAAACATCCCAGAGGCTCACCCAGAGCTGGCCAGACTCGTTCTGTTTCTGCACAATGCCACTTTCATGCACTGACTTTCCCCTTGAGGCCTATGCTGTATCTGGGCTGATTTTGCTCATTCACATTTCACAGTGCCTCCTCTTTCAAGCCATTATGGAATAGCAGTGCTGACGCCAGCCCAAGCTTGCAGCACTCACAGAGTTCTGCTGGATCTGGATAGAGTCCCTCAGATGTCTTTTGTAGGCCTGATTATACAAGTCACTGATAACCAGGTTGGCGCTGCACAAATTCAGCTGGAGTCGGCCTGGATTTGCAGGCTGGGCAGCCCTCCAGGCAGATGCAGTGTAAGTTTGCCTGGACCAGAGCTTGCCCTGGAATCAACATTCACCTGTGCTCCAGCTGAGCCAGCAAGCCTTTGCAACAGTAGACATACACACAGCTATTGAAAACAGGAGAAAAAGCCAGTGTGATCTGGTATAATTTGGAAGTAGTGTATGTCCCCAGTTGACTTTTCCATATGATTTTTCCTTCTTTTTCCTTCCCTGCTCCTGCATCTCTTCTCACCACTGCTGTAAGTAACAGCAGTAATGTGTTAAAGATGCTGGCATAGGATTTAAAAGGCACATTCTTTCCTGGCTGTGTCACAAAAATATATGTGACCTCAGGCAATTGAACCTAGTATTTCTGTGCTTTGACTTCTCATCATTAAAAAAGGAGACTACTAGTGCCTCCCTGGAGCATTCTGAGAAATGTGTTCATATTATCAGCCTTTCCAAGGGTTCAGTTATGCGAACCATCTGAGAGCCCAGTGTAAAGTTCTTTCATGCTTTCTCTCATTCCTGCATCAAAACAGCTCTTTTTTTTCCTGTCAACCTACATCTTTTTCATTATCATCTCAAATACCCAGATGGCAGGGACATCTTCAGTTTACCAAATCCATACAAAGTTCCCATCTAGCAGTTCCACAATTCCAGCAGTGTCTCCCAAAGTATGTTTCTCCCAGCATTTTTGTCCCTCAGCTTCAGTGCTTCCCTGTTCCTTGCATTTTAAAATAGGCTTCCACCTTGTTTCCCCTCTGTCAAAATGCCAAATCTGCCTCTAAGTCCTGACACCAGTCAATGGTGTCACCTTAAAGCTTCTCAACAGCTGCATCTTGGTTCTTCACAGTTTTCCACTTGTACTCAATCCACTCTACTCCTGTTTCCGTGAACTTGCCTCCTCCAGTCACACCTTCAGTGCTAGTCTTCACATTTGGGACTTCCTCACACTTCCCATGATTCAAATGGATGCTTTGTCACTGCTTTATAGTGAATCATCCTGTTCCATGAAGATTTTACAATGATCCACCAGAAAGAGACATAGCATAATTACTTTAACCAAAAGTCTTCTTCAGGTCTCCTGCCCATGCTTTGTCCAGGCCTTCGTCCCTAGATGAAACTGTACATCTGTGTGTTTTATCACCTGGTCTTCACTATCCAATATATTCACGTAATTCAAATGCAGAGGTCTGTGCTAGACAATTCAGTATCAGGGCTTTGGCTTGTAAATTTTGGGCATGGTGGTCACCTTTTATGAAGCTCAGATAACAAATCACTTCAGTAGCATTCAATAAACACCGACAATAATAATGTTACCTCAAAGCTTATTTTGCCACATACTTTTGACAAATGCACACATGGGGCCAGCTAGTCAGATGTTCACAGTGCATCTGCCTCAACTATACATAACCAGACACAGCAAGTTTATTGCCTCAGGGTCATCTCCATCATTTCCAGCTCTGCAGCTGTGACACACAGTCAGATTGATCTATCCGAGCTCCTATCAAGAGTACAACTACCGCCTGTAAAATGTCAGCTTTCTGATGTTCCTCTGTCCAAGGGATAATTCTGTGGTAGCCTTCAGACATGTACCACTGTGAATCCCAGCACCTCTTGATGAATAGCAAAGCCAGAAGCTGCCTCTTCACAGGTTTCAAGCAGGTTTAGGTTCAGTTATCCCAACGAGACTACAAGGATCTTTCAGACTTGTTATAAACATCACAAAGAAAAACACTTGAAACACTGTGAAGTTGCTTCCTGTTGCTTTAACTTCTGGAAATAGTCTTGTTGAAGAAAGACCCTTTCCATAGGCCAGGTTTCTGTGCACACAGCTGGGAATACAACAAGGTCACAGTCTCAGTTCACAAGCTCCCAAGGGCCACACTACCAGTAAGAACTTAGTAAGCTGTGGAGCCACAGAAAGGCAGAAGAAAGACCTCACTGCAGGCAGTATATCGGAGTGAGGGCTGAGAGGCTCGGCACTTTTTAATACAATCTTGTCTAAGACAGTGGATGCTGCTGTTCAGCTACGTTGGAATCACCCAACTGGAAGTTATCTATTCGCCGCATCACATCACTGCAGGGTAACACAAGGGTTATGTGAAATTCTCTGACCAAGCACATTCCTTGCTGGTAGCAATCACTCCATTGCTGTGCTTAGAATTCTCTAATTAGGTATTCCTGGTCATCTGACCTGTCTCACAACAGGAGCTGTCTGCAAACTTTGAAGACAGATTTTGGTTTCAACCTTTCCAGGAGGCCTAGAGTTTTTCTTGGCAGGTCTGTAATCTGAGTTTAGGCCTGCCTCTACTTTCCATACTTGCAAAGCTTCCTGCAAAGCAGACATTCTGTATCATAATGTGCTAGCTCTTGTTTTCATACCACCCTGAAATCCCAATGAGAGACTGTGCTGTCCCACTGCATTCCAGGCATTACCCTACTTGACATCTCCAAAGAGTCTGGCATTGTGGGAGGTAGGGGAGTGCCTTTAAATGTCTTGTCATCTTGGGATGCATTTAGCGCCTGCTTCCCATATGCTGCTGTAACAAGGTTATGGCTAAGTGACAATCGTGAGTTTGACCCCCCCATACCAACAAAACTTTCATGCCCAACAGACAATACTCATGGATTAAATCTGCTGTTCTATCACCAAGAGCTGGTGCAATTCACTGAACTTACTGGCTACAGTAATTAATTTTGCTTTTACATGAAAGCAAAATCTATTAATTATTAACTTCGATGTTTTAGACATCAGCCTAGCTCTAAAGGATACAATATAAATAAAATCTCATTTCTTCAAATGGATAGCTGATCCCAAGAACATCTCCAGGGATCTGGCCTGCCTTTTTGTTTTGTTCTTCTGTCCAACATGCATTCCACCAGCTCTTCTTCCACTCATGGTTCAGGTCAGCCAGATCTGGCTATATTACAGGTGTCTTTGAACCCTACTCAGAAGAAAGCCTTATCTGTTTTCTTTGTATTACTCTCCCAGTGGCTATATCTCAGACACCTGGCAGATAATTTCCAAACAGCACTTCGACCACTCTATGTTTTGCACTCCAGAATTTGGACTGTCTGTTCCAAAGAGCAAATTAACGCCTGGTGCATTAATTCCACTGGAGCCACCCTGCAGGGATGACCGTAACCTACTGCTCACTGATTACACATTCAGGGTCAAACTGAATCCTGCATCCCTGCTGCCAGGGGCGCTGGAGACACGTGGGGGTGTCATAACACACTGTCCTTACCAAACGCTTTGGCGACATCTCCTGGGCAGTTGCATCCTCCATCCTGAAAGACAAGACAACAGTGAGTGGCAGCGAGGTCACTCAGGGATCCAGTGAGCACTGGAGCTCTGAGACCTGTAGCACTGTGGCCCCTGCTCAGGAACAGCATGTCAAGAGAGCTGACCGTGCACTTGCTATATATCATCTTGGCTATGTTTCCAGGGAATCCAGATGATCTTTTCCACTGCTGCCTTCCTTTAGGCTGACCTACTCTACCATACAGTCGACTGATAATACTACTGGTAACAGCAGCAATGCAAATTCCCGACTGAAAGTTTTCAAATCCCAGAAATCAGAAAACAAAACCTCCTCAGATGATCTGAATCATCCCCTGCCATTTTAATGAAAGGCTGTGTGATGCAGAGGTACCACAAGCCTCTACCTTAAACCACCAAAGACATTTAAAATAACTTTCTCAGCAGTTTACAATACATTAAAAGGTCACAGTGGGAGGGGTGAGAGAATATACCATCAGCTATGTTGGATTTTAATCTGATAATCTCTAAAACTTGGTTAATATAATCTTTGGTAAGTGAAAATGAACCTCTCATCCTGGGCTTGGTAAGGAAGCAACAGCACTGTGGAGATCTGTAGATTTTAGACCTACGCATTTCAGTTTCAGTGCAAAGCAGTGGCTGATGAAGGGGTTTCAGTTGAGGGGAGGGAAATTGTGCATGTGTGACAGAGCTGTAAAAAAGGAATGGCACACAGCAGAGCTCATCATGTGCTATGGTTCTTTAGGATTTGTAAAGGTCTGAGCATCAGATGAAAGATCCTTTTCTCTGCACAGTCGTTGTACCAGGAGAGCTCCCCATTCCTTTGATTATCTGGATCTGTTACAGACTGCCAACAGCTTTCCTGCTTTTGAAGCTACCCCCCAGACTGGCCAGTTACCTCACATTGTTTCACCTCCCTGTTGGCAGAAATACATGGCTGTGCATGACCTCTGGCCGAGCACAGCCAGACACCCCCACCATCAGCCACATTAGAGCTGGCTTTGATGGGCTGCTGACAGCAGGGCTGTGGGTTAGAAACTCTGTGTGCCCAGGAAAGGATTCAGATACAAACTGGGCAGGTGGATCCAAAAGTGAGTGGCTTTTCAATGGGCACCCCACTGCAAACAGCACCTGGTAGAACTTGAAAGGCTTTTATTCCATTTGCTGATAACCTCTAGAACATTATGCCTTTTGTTGAGCTTAGACACCCTTGCTGTCAGCTCCAGAAACAAGTGCTGGGCTGACAGCTGAATCTCTCTCTCTCTCCTCTTAAGGGCTCTGCTTGTGCAATTCTTTTCCTCTAACAAGTCTGTCACAGCCTGGAGGAGGGTGTGAGTGTGTGTGCATGTGTCAGGGGAGGAAGAGCCAGGGTAGAAAGAAGGGTCTAATAATCTTCAAAGAACAGTTTTAGGACTCTTACTGTCAGAGAGACACTGGCTATGATTGCTCTCTCGTAGGTGGGTTGCAGTTAATTGTTGTTGGGTGGCTCAGTGTCTGACTTTCATAATTAACCCAGTAGTGGCAGTGATGTAGGTTTTATGCTTTCAGAAGTACCATGAGGATGGGGGCCTTACTGTGTAACCATTAATCATCAGCTTCAAAAAATATCACTTTGAATGTTACCAAACTACAAAATGCTGAGCAGCTTAAGAGACTTGCCCAAAAGCTCATGAGTTACCATTTAAGATAAAAGGAACTGACAATGATGATTCACAGCACTTCTTTATCTGTAGATGTCTCCAGTTACTTCTAATAAGCAGGTAAATTCAGTGATTCACAGAAAGGGAAACAAAAAGGGAACATACAAAGCAGTTATGTCAGAAGATGCTATATAATAAAGCTATATGCAATAAAGCACTTCATTCCATGTGAAAAATCAGGCACTCTGTTTACAAAATAAGAATGTTCTGCTGCTGCATTGCCTCAGAAGCTTCCCCTTGAAATTCAGCTTGTTGCAACAGGGCCCTGGGTCTGGGTTCAAAAAGACTTGTAGATGGCTGGGCTTCAGTTATGGAGCTTGCTGCAGGCTCAGCCTCTACCTCAGAACCCTGGGGAAATTTATCTGTACAAATCCACCTCTGAATTCAGCAGAACTGGCAAAGTAAGCCCACTGGAAAGGATTATGGTCATCAACCTGTAGAGGGCGTGACTCTGAGCCAAGTATGTGCTAGGAAGAAAGAGGGGGGAAGCAGCTTTCCAGTCAACAGAATTAATTTAATGTGGCTGAAGTACTGTCTTATTCTCCAGATAGATAAGCCATTTTACAGCAACAAAATTTAGCCCAAGGAAAAAAATATGGCATGGAAAACCAGTATGCAATAGTTGAACATTTAGAATTATGTGCAATTTATAATGAATTTATAACTATTATTTATCTTTCAAGCAACCTTTATAATAAGTATAACCAGTGCTTTCTACAGTACCAGCAAACAGATATTTATTTATTATGCAGAAGATATATAATGTATGTGGCATATACAGCAGTAAAAACAATACATACGGTGCTTTATTCTGCACTACATATATACCGGGTATATTTGTGTGTGGAAAGTGTTCTGTGTAGCAGAGACAGTATGGCAGTAGCTGGGTGAAGAACCCCTTAGTCATTCTTTTCATGGAATGCTGGTGACCCATCACTCAGGCAGGGTGAAGGGGACACAGGGACCTCTGTCAAATGATAGCCATGAGAGAGGACACATGCAAGGCTGTTTTCCATTCTCCACATTGCTGGCTTACTAGAATAACGTGACTGACTCTCTGTCCAGCAGAGGAGTTCTCCAACCTACAAGAAACAGAAACTTCTTCTCATGTAGGGCCCCTCCACTGTAACTCACTGCAGCACTTTCTCAAGGCCAATGGATTAGCAAGAATGAAAATTGAGACTACTGGCTCCCAGACAAACAGCATGCGACAGAAACCATGCCTGTATCTTAGGGAGGGTTTCCTCTTTGCTTTCAATGAGTCATGAAAGATTCATTTCTAAGGTGAGCTTTGAGTCTTACAGATAATTTAGCATGAGGAAAGTAACTGGTGCAATTTTACCTCCTACTTCTCTGTGTAAGTGACTAGAGAGACACCAGGTGTTCACTTGGACTACCATGTTTGCCTGAAAATTGTCACCTTCTTTGTCAACGTATCAGCTCCAAAAATCATACATAGTAACTTCTATAATAGGAATGTTTAAAATCCCAATTTGTGCTCCCATCCTAGCAGAGCTCCTGAAGATCAGGGCTCAGTTGTGCTGTGTTCCCTGCAATGTCTATAGTGTGCTCAGCACCACCACTTCCTCATTCTGAGAGCGAGACTTCTTTTCCTTCATATGAAAGTTGTACCAACATAACAAGAATGAGGAGCAATCTGATGAAGGTACTGGACAAGACAAAAATGGGTACATGAAAGTGCCCCAAGGTGCTAACCCATATCACACCATCAGCTATAATCTACATTAAGCTATCTGGTAGGCTTTGAATCTTTTCACCTCCTTCCTGCTACTGCCATATCAACAGAACAAAAAATCACTGGACACTGGTGACTTTCTCCTGATGAACTGACATAGATAGCTGTGGTAATATTCTGCCTGTAGTGATTTTTTTTGGCTCAGGCAGGGTGTGCCCCTTCTTCAAACTCCAGGAAGACAGCAGTGAGACATTTTGAGGGATGCCATGTATATTTGTTGCCACCAGACCCAATTCTATACTTAGGATTGCTGCCATATGGTGTTTTTCTGCCATGAGGATACCTCTCCTCCATGATATTCTTACCAGAGCTCTGGCAACAACCATGCAGTCCAGACATTTCTTTCCCTAATAAATACACCAATACTCATCTGAATGCTCCTGAATTATGGCATAATGTCCTTACCCTTGCTTTACTCTCCTTAGATTGGGTGACAGAGTCGAGCTGAAGTGATGTTAGAGACCCCAGCTGCAGCTGAAGATATTTCTCTTGGCCCAGATGTTGTAGAAGATGGGTATCAAATTGCCTTCCTATATTCCCCCATAATGTCTAGAGGGATGATATGTGTGAGATCACTGAAACCTGAGTAGGACAAGAGCTAACCCATTCCCAAAGCAGTGAAGGAGATACAGTACAGAACCATCTAATTTTTCAACAGTCTAAATACACAGGCCCTGTTTTCTCATAAAATCAGGATAACAGGATTCTTCTGAGGGCTGCTAGCAGAACATGATTATTGCACAACTAGGATGGGTCTCTGAGCACCACTGCCAAGATGACACCTATATTTACCCAGCCCTCATAGTAACGAGTGAGGCTTTCATGCTCTATTGCACACATGTTCTACTGTCTGCTATAGACAGAAACATTTGCAATACTGCCCAAGTCATAGAAATCACAGACTGCTTTTCTTTTTTTCTGAAAAATTCATATGGAGGAGTCATGGAGAGGAGGGAATGCATATTCATTAACAATAAAGAGCAGGAGTGATCTGACTGTAACACATGTTCCTGCTCCATTATCCTCCAAGAGATACAGTCAAACCCTTTGCCTATCCCCAATCAGCTTGTTCTCCTCTCATCTCCCTCCTCAACAACACAACACACACTCTTCCTCACATGGATACTAATAACAACTGGGTCAAAGAAACCAGGGCCATCCAGCGACTTCACTAGGCAGTAGATGTAAAATCCAATGTGTGGTCTCTCCTAGGGCTGCAGAGGGAGGCTGCTGGCTGTGAGGGTACCTGTGAGCACAGCACAGGTGAGCCCCTGGGCCGTCTCCATGAGCAGCTGCCTCATAGGCAGTCTGCAGAGGCTGTGCCAGCCGGACACAGCCAGGGCACGCTGACTGCCTGGGTGTGCCGAAGCACACGGGACCTCTGTTGCTGCAGACTGCACTCTAGCTCAGTCTGGGGCCATGCTTGCCAATTTACTTTCTCTGTGTGAGGTGAATCAGGTCTTGCTGGTAGAGTGGAAACTGCCATTAGCAGGCAATGCAGACTGATGCTCTTTTTCCTCCACAGGCTTCTTATTTCCCCAGAGCTTGGTGAGAATGTAAGTGGCTCACTTGCCAGCTGTGCTCAAAAGAGCCACCTCAAACACCCCTGCCCCTGTGCAAAGAGCTCTGTGAGGATGCCATCTGAATCAATCCAACTAGGGCATGGATGGGCTCACATCATTTTACCTTGTACTCCCCTCTACTGCCTGCCTGTCCCTCAGTCACACTCCCTGAGGAAAGCCATGTTTACACTCCACTCCTTTTTCAGAAGTCTTTCACAGCAATTACTGTTTGCACTTCAGTAATGAAAACAATATCAAGCTTCCTATTCTGTTCACATAACAGCTTACTCCATTCAGGGAGCAAGAAGCAGATTTCCAAGGGCATGAAAAGGAATGAGGTGCCCACATCTTTTTAATGTTAGAGGGAGCTGGTTTCTTTACATCTACATCTCTACTGACTGTCCCAGGAGTTAAAGGAGTCAACTGGAGATGACAGAGGGACAGGCTGTAACGTGCAGGGTATTAGACTGCTTGATTCTCCTATTCCATAAAGATTTGCACAGTAGGAATCAGAGTGGATGATATTTACTTACAGAGATGATATGTCCTTTCAAGCCATGTGCTGAGTCTGCACACTCAATAACAGCACTTAGCTGTGGATAGCCCACCCCTGTCTTAATCCGAGTGGTACACACAGAACCTAGACAAGAGAAAGAGAGGAATAGCCCATTAGAATGTCAAAAATGATACAGAAAAAATGTGTTACCATCAGCATTATTTTTCTCCCCAGAAGTCTCTATTGCCAATGCTGGCTTCTCACAGATAAAAGGAACACACAGGAACTTGAGTTTTGAATTGCTCTCACAACACTCCCTGGGTGCTGTGGCTGAGAAGACTAATGTCTCCCCTTTCTCTTCCAGGGCAAGTCCCAGTTTAGATCTCATCAGTAATGCTTCTCAGTAAGGGAATTACTGCATCACAAGAAAGCAAATCTGACTGAGGTGCCCGAAGCGAAGGGACAAAAGGACCAGCATTACAACCTGTGAGACTCAGCAGTAGAATTTATTACCTGAATATTTCTTCTAATAAATATTTTTATCTCTTTCCTACATGTTTTAAGAAACAATTCTCTGGTAAAATCTGTGCTTTTTTTTTTTTGGGGGGGGGGTAACAATTGTCCCATATTTTGTTTAATACTGAAGGCGGAAATATTTGGTAGATTGCAATTTTTGGGAATATAAAAAAATCAGCACAGAGCATTTAAAACGTGAGATCAGTAATCATCTGAAAACTGTACAGTGTAACATCATGGGAAATACACTGATTATATCTAGTAATTAAACTATATTATTTATACACATACATTGTGCATGCATATATGTAGAGATAAAAATAAAGCTATATACGTATACATATATAAACCAATTTAATTATAGTTCAACATAGCAACATGGCTACAGACTTTTAGGAATACCTTCTCTATTTTTTCCCTCAAATTAAGAGTCAAAATGAGGACTGTTTTTTGCCAGTCTAGGTCCTGTAATTTAGGACACAGACTTAAAAGGTCTGCATGATAACAAGAATTTCAAAACAGATTCTAAACCAAACGCAGTGACATCTAGATCCCTTCACTCAGCTAATATCCACGTATACTCAAGCTACCAGTAAAGCAGAAGTTGCCAAAGATCCTTCAAAGAACCAACAAAGTGAAACACTGAGTAGAATTCTTGAAAAATAGGAAGAAACCTAGTTTTAATACAATCTCTACGGGCACGTACTTTATAGTGTATGTGATGCTTTATAATAAAACATTATCTGCTTGTGGGTTTGTGTGGTCAACTTGTACAGATCTGTTCAGGAAGATCTTCAGGGAGTACTATACAGCATTTACTCATATTTTCATGTTTGAGGTTACAAACTATAATTATTACTCTTTTAAATCTGAATTTGCCTGTGACAATTACACAGGCATCTGTGTATTATGACATCTCTGTTGTTTATTCTTCATGTATTTTGCAGTACTTATTGTTTGATATCTTCCTGGGCACAACTGCAACCTTTGTTACATCATTTTCTCTGCTCAAGTTATCCATTCATGGACCATCACTACTGGCACCGCAGAGTAAACAATCTGCCTGCACTGTACTGGCTGATCACAGCAATACTGTCAGTGGCATTTGTTTTAGCCACTTTAAAATCTAGCCCACATATGGTGACTCCAGCTATAGTCTGAGAAGAAAATAGCAAGAGAAGGAACATGTGAAGGAAGGCACGAGGTGGGAAAAGAAAAGAAAAAAAGGAAGAGGATGGCAGTGTATACCAGAAAACAATATTAGGGAAGGAAAGATAGGAAAAACACTGAGAGAAGTTTAGGGTCCTCTGACTTCTCCATGGAAATGTTAGAGTGATAGATAGCATGTAAGTGCATTAATGTAAATTTAGCTCCCAGGCAATAGTAACAGGTAGAGGCAAAGTTATCCATATTTCACAATTAATGCCATTTCATCTTTGAAGACATTGTCCTCAGCTTCACAGAACACAAATCATAAAGGTATTCAGAAACCCATCTTTCCTTGATAGAAGTGGATACCTGAACACAGTATCCTTTGAGCTTTAGCTGGGATGAGTCATCCGCTTTTCAACAGGCTACAAAAGTGTTCTTAAACACAACACCGTATCAGTGATAATGTCAGGAACTTAGGCAGCCCAGTGCTTCCAATAATAGACCTCTTCACAGACTGAAGGTGCATTATGCAACACTGTGCAGTATGAAACACTAGCACCCTGTCCATGTATTTCCTAAATACATTGTGTGCAAGGTCGCTGGTACTTTATTGATCTGAGTGGATCTGGGCATTCTAACAGGTAAGAAAACAGCATTATACACTGGTACCATCCGGACAATGTCCCCCATCCTCCACCAATGGTACCAAAAGCCACCCTTACTTGACTTACCTGGTCCAATACCCACTTTAATAATATCTGCTCCAGAAAGAATAAGTTCTTCTACCATCTCTCCTGTCACCACATTGCCTGCCTAGACAGAAAGAACAATATCACATGTACAGGAGATTTCAAAACTACTGCAGTAAAGACTAAAGTCAATAATGCAAAGTTTTATCCAGAGCTTTTACAAGTGGAACTATACAGGGTATGGAAGAATATAGTTCACCACACTGTTCATTGCACGTGCCACAGAAATTAAACCAGTCATACAGGTAAATTCTCAAGTCAAATGAATTTAACAATTGGTCCAGTAAGCCCTGATCCTTAGCATCCCATCAGGACATCTGCTTTGTCACCCATCCTCCTAATCCTCATCCAGCGGCTCTCAACTACATCATCCCTAACAAAAAGGGCTCTTCTTCTCTCACATACAGGGAACTCCTCCACCTCTCCTGCCCTGCCTATCTTTCCTGAACAGCCTATAGACCTCCATGCCATTTGCCTAACTCACTTTGCAGGAAGATATCCAGATCTTGTTTAAAACTCTGGAAAGTATCTTTTTCCTTTAGGATTCAGTACTTTGCCCACTGAAAGAGTAAGTTACTATTCTTCTAATTTTGTACATTGGTGCCAAAATTGGTAAGTACACATACACTATATAAATCTGAGCATTCATACTATATACAATACATTTGGTTGTGGTGATGCTAGTGGTTCAAAACAGGGGTTTGGTACCCTCTGCATGACTTTTGCAGGGATACAGAGAGCATGCTGTTTAGGGTAACATCTTCTTTGAAAGGAGTTCTGAATTGGTTTGTGTTCTTTACCATATTTTTCCTTGCACTTCAATAGCTCTTTTCCTCCTTTTGCCTACATTGCTATCTTTGTTGAAAGTGAAGGCAGCTCTCTCAGCCTTTATCTTGCTTCTTCTAGAAATCTTCTATTGGCTCTCCACACCCCTAATCAATTGCTTAGTCTTTGTTTGCCTTCATACCAGACTTCCCTGAAGTCATATCAAACAGATCTTTCCTGACCCTGAGGAATGACAACTGTCCACAGAGGTACCGACGAGTTCTCACCAGGGCTTTGTACAACGCTTGCCTTTCTATGGAAGTATCCTGCCTGACACACAAGAATGCATTTGCCTGTGTCACACTGGTGGTTCACACTTTGTGATCTGCTCATGCCTCCAGGAACATTTACCTGCTCCAAACTGTAGCAGAAACTTGTAGCACTCCACCTGACATTGCGTTACCTATTCCTACAGTACAGTTTTTCATGCACGGTTTATTGAGGTAGGGGCTCTCTTCTGTCAGAGCCTCAGCTGGTGTGGAATATGGGTCCTGTAGTAATATACCATGAGATACAGATTTTTCTGCTCCATAGATGCTGTGAATGCAGAGAATGACAGTGTGAAACTACCGATACTTTTAATAAAAGAAACTATGAAACAACCTTTGGTAACTTGGGCTTGCAAGTAACTGATGCAGTAAGTGCAGAAAGCTGCCAGTCTGTGTCTATTCAGTTAAAGAAACATTTTGATGTAAGCTCAGTGTGACAAGACAGGCGCTTGCATGTGTCCAAATGTGGATCTGATGGATCAGCAGTCAGAGTGAGGCTAGAGATTAACTCCTTTGCCAGAAGTGTCCTCTGTCCAGATGACTTTGAGGGAAAAGACAGTCTTCAAAGAGCAAAGATTTCAAATGACATTTGAATACTGTTCAAAGGAGATTTATGAGCTAAAACCTATGCTTTGAGTTACATTTGAAAACAAACTGTTAGCCAGTACATTTTCAGACTGTGCTTTCCCCTCTGCAAAGGGCTGCACAAGGCAAATGAATGCTGACACAGCACATGCCGACCCAACTCACTGTAGTTGTACTAATTGCGTTCTCGTACACTGAGGGAACACTGTACAGGAATGCAATTCTGTAAATTGCACCCCACAATTTAAGCAGGGTGTGAAGGTCTTTGAACGTGCCAGAAGAAGGCAGCAAATCTGGTGATGGGGCTGAAAGGCAGGTACCGTGGGGACTGGCTAAGGTACTGGGTTTATCTAGCTTGGAGAAAAGGTGGCTGAGGGGTGACATCATTGCTCACTATAGCTTCCTGAAGAGGGGAAGTGGAGAGGGAGGTACTGAGCTCTCCCCTGGCATCCAGTGACAGGATGCCTATGAATGGTTCAAAGTTGTGTCCCTCAGGAATCAGTTCTTCAGAGGGTGGGCAAACCATGGAATGGGCTTCCTAGAGAGGTGGCCAATGCCCCATGCCTCTCAGTGTCTAGTTTTCCAGGTCGTCTCTCATACCCTTCTTGTAAGCTGGAGTAACACTTGCTCGCCTTCTGTCAGCAGACTCCCAAGACCTTTGATAGGTGATGAGAGGGGTCCTGCTCTAATATTTGCTAGTTCCCTCAGTACTCTGGGACATTTGCAACCCAAGTTTGGTTTTTATTTCAGCTCTGTGGTTTTTCTCATGTCTACAAAAAGTTCTTAACTAGAAAAACTGCACAAGATAACCTCCAGTTCCCCCCATCACCTGTTCTGCACTTTGTACCAAGACGGGCTTCTTCATTTGTGGAGATCTGAATTTAGATCCAGAGATGTTCAGAAAACGTCCTACATAATAATATTGCAGGACTTAGCAAGTGTTTGTAGCAGTGCTGATATGGGCAGAGCAGGAGGCAAATTCTAAAATCCTTACTTAATATTTTCTTAGTTTTTATTCAAACATAACTTCTGCTGAAGTCAACAGAAAAGATACCCAGGGAATACTGGCCAAGGCCTGTTCTCCACTTCCTGATTTCTGACTCCTATTTCACCATTTCTTTAATTTTACTGAATTTTACTTCCCCCTTTTATTAGCTTGAAATAGCTGACAAGCCACCACCTGAATCACTTATAAAAACAATGATACTATAAGGCAGCAATTTGTGGTCTATGATACATGACCACTTAACTTTGCTCAAAAGAGCATGATATTGATTAAAAATAAAATAAAATAAAATAGAACAGTCAGGAAATAAAGAATATATAACAGGTAGAGTGTTTCAGCTAAGTGCTGCTTCCTTTCTGCTCAGTGGTGATTTGTTATACTAAGTGCTGTGCATTCCAAGGTGGGGTGATGGAGAGTGTGCCACTTTGGACATGAAGGAAGCAGTTTACCTCTGGAAGGCAGATGACCACCTGTGCTGTACGACACACAGCACATTACAACTTGGTGAAATACTGGAGTACGTGCAAAAGATTCATCAACAGGAACAAGCAGGTATTCAAGTCAGGGTTCCATGAGATTTGGGATCAATTATGTATTTAACTTAAACAGCAGTGTCTTCTTATTAGCAGAGCACAGAGGGTTGTCAAACTGTCTCTTTAGAAATGCTAACCAGACGTTTACTGTTAAGTTACTGCTAGAAAATGTTGGAACTGCATATGTTGATTCAAAATGCTCATCCTAGCAGGGAAAAGCACTTATGTCCCCAGCATACATTTTTTCCTGGAATGCATGTACACATATCAGTGAATTCTGTCTTTCTGAATCTGCAGATCCTCAACAAATTTTCAAGGAAGACATGGAGCTCTACATAGCAGACTTCAACCTGCCAATGACAGGCTTACTTCTTTTAGGTACCTTTTGCAGACCTCAGAGAGCACAAAAAAAAACCACTACAAGAGAGGCACAGCTGTCTGTATGTGAAGAGACCCCAATATCACAGCTGAAGAACAGGGAAAGACGTTTTCTCACATCCAGCTGAACTCTGCTTTCACTGAAACCAATGCCTGCCTTACCACTGATGCCAGTAGGACAACTGAATAGAGGCAAAAAAGGGCTTTTAAAGTCCCCACTAGTATGGTAAAGCCAGAATACTTCAACTAAAACAAAAAAAATCTGAAAAGACCAACATAGAAAGACTGAGACTACAGAAATGAAACTCTCTTAAAATTAACTTAAAAGAACAGAAAGTAATTGGAACCTGCACAGTGAAGTCACTACAGACAATTTATTTTGTAGTGTGTTTACACAAGCAGTTAGGAAACACAGCAATGTGTGCAAGTATTGTGTTAGTGAAAACCATGCTCATCTTAGTGATGAGCCCATGTCCTGATGCATTTCTAATCTGCTGCAGAACTGGCTTTCTTGAAAGAGATATAGCCTAGTAATTACCTTACCACTAATCTAACTTTGCTACCCTGCCAGTAAAATAACAGCACCAGTAACAACTGACATTCAGGTAAACTACTATGCTTTCAGGGGGGTCAGTTATTAGGGACTACCAATAATAACCCTGGGTGTGGGCCTGGTCCTATACATTCAGGGCAGCATTCAGATATACCATCACTCAGTATGACATTTCACATGACAAGTGAGCGCCACCCTGGGTCTTTCCAGCACTATCCAGGATGACTGAACTGTGGGTCAGTCCTGAGGAAAATCCTGGCCTCAGAAAAGTCAAAGGGAGTTTCCCTACTGCCTTTAACGAGATCAAGATTTTACCTAACAGGATTATAAAGACTACGTCTTCTCTGACAGAGATACAAAATTAGTGAACACAGTAGGGCAGTGCCTCTGAATTTCAGCAGGCATTTGATACTGTGCCTCATGAAAGCCTGCTATAAATATCAACTCATACTGCCTAAGACAGGAACACTGCTGCACTGATTGAAAGCTGCTGGCAAATGGCAATGGATCGAGCTGGGGAGAAGTGTCTATGACAACAGTTCTCAAACTTTCTTCTTCTATCCTAGAGGAAAGCACAGTCTGTGCCTCCACATTATCAGGAAGACGGCCAAAGGACACTTCCCACCCACCAAAGGAAGGGGTGCTTAACCATGAGATGGAGGGAGGTGCCCTTTGCAAGGCTGAGCCATACCCAGTGGGTGTTTGCACTCAGTCCTGAGACAGGCTCATCAGCATCACTGTCTCCTATCCTGGGATCCTGCCTGGCCCCTGGTCTGAGACCTCAGCCCTCGTGGACATACCATAACTGTATTTACTCTGATGTGTGTTCCAAGCATGAACTGGGAGCAGTCTGCATGGCTTTATCTGACTGAATCCTGCCTCCAACTAAGGCCTGGAAAAGTTCTGCTACTGACTCCAAGGAGGAGCAACAGTTTCTGGCTCCTGCTGTTTCCCTCTTCTTCTCCATTGTAGTTCTGCTTGTCTCCTTCTCTGGCCCACATCTTGTGGGTGCTACTGTATCTCCAAGTGTGCTCCTGCCTCAGTCTTCTCCTTCCTGCCATACTCCCTGTTCCCCTCAGGGTTGCTCCTGTATAATGAACAGAGGAATACTATGAAAAGAAAAATTCTGGATAAAAACTTGGCAAACCTTGCTGGCAAAGACATCTTAGCTTGTAAACAGACTTTCAGTGTGATGGAATAACCTTAATGTCTACAATTAATAAATAAGGACTATGCACCCTGTAATATAAAGGCTCTGATCCTCCATCATGAATGTTGACTAAAGGTTTTCTTTAGACTTGAGAAAGCAAGCAAGCACAATTGATGCACATGATGCTGTGCAACAGCAAAACACCCCAATGGGTGATCCTCCTCAGGATTTTCCTGGTCCTGGGAGGCACTTGTGAGACACTCAGAAGACTTAAATGCTCCTTCTTCCCCCATTCCGAATCTGATGAGTGATTTAAGACAAGTCACGTTGTACCTTTGTGCCCGTTTGTCTTCCCTACCCTTTGTGTTCCATGGAGAAACTAATCTTTTTTGTAAGTTAATAAAAATGCAGTAGTGAAAAAACCTTGTGTCAGAGCCAGGCAGAAAAAAATAAGGTGATATGATTATAAAAGTAAGTATTTAAAAAGACAAAAGCATGCTTTTGAACGGGTCTTACACAAGAGATATCCTCCATCTGCATGGGAGTATTGGCCACAGAGAGTACTATGTTAACCACAGTTGCTTTGTACATCCCCTTTCAACCTCAGAGCTGAACCCATTACGTGGCCCCTGGGAACACACACTCCCTGAGATCCAGGGTTGGGTTACTGTTATGTATTGCTCTGCAGCTGACTGTGGAATGAACAGTCATGCTGAGGAAAGCAAACAACACAGCCTGCAAGGTCCTGGAGATCACTTTCAGCTATGAGAAAGCTTCTTTATTTTTATACCTCCTATTTAACTGCTAACCCTTTTGTTTGAAAGCCACAACAGCAGAGAACATACTGCAGGCATAGCACAGACACATCAAAGCAGTCAGAACAGGTAGCAGCAGGACATGTCTTCGAGCTTACCATTAAAAGGAGCCTAGACCAGCTCCTGCATTTCAGCCAGGAACAGCTTCAAAAGGCCATTTTGGCACAGTGTGAACTCATTTGGAAATGGGGTAGAGGTGGGTGTCTCTGGTTGAATCAGAGACCTTCAGGAACTGAACAGACTCTGGAGGCTTTGGAAAACTGAAGGTTTTTTAATATCCCAAGTTTGTTAGCATGCTTTTAGGAATGGAAATTATTGTGCAGAGATGAGAAACATAAGCCATATCAAGGCACGTTCAGAGAAAGGAGCTACAATCAGAGAAGGCAATTGAACAGCTCAGGGCTGTAAACGCATTCAAGCAGGTGGTGCTGTCAGGACAATGAGACCTGAAGGAACAATAACCTTAGTCACAAAAGCAGAGATTCCAGGAAGGCAGCTGAACAGATGTGGAAGGTGGATGAGACTGGCCTAAGAACCCTGGACTAAAATGTGGACTTGATATTTGACTTTGACGTGACCTTCTCTGTCTTCTGGGCAATTCATCTTGGTTGAGTTCCCTCCTCAGTCAGCAAAATCAGCACTCTGTGGGGAGGTGGAAGAGGGAATGACACACAATTTTCTTTCCACTCCTGATAGAGAAGATCTTTGGCTTTAACTATGTGATTTAAGCTCCCTCCCACAACTCTTCAAAGCCAAAGACACTGGACTAATCATGTCACTAGGGACAATACTTCAGATCCAAAGCAAGGAAACAGCTTCTTCCCTCACTGCAGTGAACATGAAGCAGAAAGCTCAAAGAGCCCACATTTGTCATTCATAGTTCCAAAATCTCTCTCCAAAGCCACAGGAAATATTACTGTACCAAAATGGTTCCCACATCTTCTAATGGCTGTTGAAGGATGCCTATTCATTAGCCTATGGTAACCAAGAATCCAACAAGCATTCCAGCCCACTTCAATTTTCCATCATTCAGAAACAAGAACACTGTCTTCCTCCAACATGAGAGAAAGGAAAGCAGCCTCTCCTGAGCTGCTTGAACATGTCACTCTCTACTGAACCAAGGCAAAATGTGCATTTATGACTATTTTTACTTCACACTTACTTTACATGCGCGAAGCTTTGTCTCTGGCATGGAAAAGTAGGCAAGTGTTGCCTAAACACATGATTTTTTTGCTGCACTGGCTTGAAGAAAGGCTGGTAACCTCATTACAGATTTGCTGTTGTTTCAGGATTTCTGCTTTTCTCATGGAAACAATTCAGACACACTTCTCCAAGAGCCCTGGGAAAGCAGCTGAGCACTCTGCTGCAAGGAGTTCCACAACTGTGCAAACACCCTACTCTTAATGCAAAAGGGTTGAAGGAAACATGGAATTAGCACTCTGAGATGAGATAGTAACATCACAGAAAGCATATAAAAAGCGCCAGCACTGACCATTTTGCTCCCTGATAATGCTGTTCACAACAGCACAACACCCCCCTCGTTCTTATCATAGGCAAGGATCAGTCTGCATTGAGCTGTCTTCACAGTGATCTAACAGTCACTGGCCTCAACTGGCCAGAAATGCTGGCACATTCCCACAGCAAACCTCTGCTTGGAATCACCAAAGTAAACCTATACACTTAAAAATTTAGAGGTCTCATCTAGCGGGTGAAGGAGGACACAAGTAGGAGAAAAACTGGATCCACCCAGCCTTCCATGCCAACTTCAATCAAACAGCTGTATCAGAGTTAAACATTCCCACAGAAATCATCAGCAATGGAAGACAGACAATGCCAAATTGTTATTAAACACTCGTCCTTGCTTCCCTCCCTTTTCTAGCTTCTGACGCCTACCAGACAAACTCCAGGTCCTGTTCCTGGACAGAAATCACAAACACACATCCCCTCCACCCTTTCTACACACTTACCATAATGGTGTGATGTGGGAACAAGGCACGGACAGACTTGACAAACTCCACAAAATACTCTGAATAGCCATTTGCCACGTCCAGGCAGATGAATCTGATAGGTGGAATGGCCTCTAGAATACTTTTTAACCTGTTCAAATCATCTTGTCCGCTACCTGAGCTTGCTGCTACATGCTAAAAAGACAGAGAGAAAAAAACAGAGTAGTAGGTTGCAAAACCTGAGATAAACACACACAATTTGTTTGTCTTTTCCTGCATAGTCTTGCCAGAACTTGTGTTGGTAACTAGTGAAAAAATCATACTATGTAATACAAAATAAATACCCTCCTGGGAAAATCAGTGTGCTATTTCTGTCTTGTTTAAATGACATAAAATAGAGGGAAACCAGTATTGTAGATTTATTCACAAGTGAATTGTCACAGGCAAATATAATTACCTGAAATCAATTAAGGTTCAGCTACACTCCTATTAACACAAACACAGATGAAGCCCTAAACCGGGTATATTTCCAGGAAGTAAGACTGGCAAAATCTGGGGCACCATCAGAGAGTAAAATCTGGGTTTTTAAGTTCACCAAGCACTCCTGTGATCTACAGAATCAAAGAATAATTTTGTTTGCAAGAGTCCTCTGGAGATTTTGTAGTCCAACTCCCTTTCTCAAGTAGGGTAAGCTACCACTGAAAACAAGCAGATTGCTTCTTCCTTTGTCTTCCAGTGAGTTCTTTCCAAAAGAAAAATAGTTTCCACAGCTGTTGGCCCACAAAACCTCCACAGAAATCCAAGGTCACAGTTTAAGTCAGTATTTAATCACTAGGAGATCCTATCCCAGTCATTATGTACCACAAATAAGTTAAGTTTGAAAGTATTCAGACAGGACATTCCTCGGACCACTTTCTACCCTGTGATGGCATATAAATAATCCTTATTGACCTAAGTGCTAGGCTCACTTTCAGACAACCCTGTACTCAATAGCCTTTATACTATGATTCCAAAATGAGCCACAGGTAAAGATACAATACAGCTGTTTGGTATTCTTTTCTATACAGAGAAAGATTAAAAACTGCACTGAACTCTGAGATGAGGAGATGGTCAGGCACACTCTTACAGTGTCTCTCCTGGTATAGAGGCCTGCCACAAGAAACGAACAAATCTGCATGTGAAGAAGTCAGAATGTTTAAATGTACTAAATGTGATGGCTTGGGTTAGAACCCTGTGAACAAGAGGGGTTGCACAGCCAAGAATAGCACTAAGTGAGCGCTAGTGCAAAGAGGTAAGTGGAAGACACATAAGCTCTGACAGCTTTCCATGCTTATCCCTGCCTGGGCCCCTCCAGCCTGCAGACTCCAGATCCACTTACACACCTGATGGCAAATACTCTGCCCAGCACAAGGGCATGCAGAGCCAACCTGTGGTTGGGTTACTTGAAATTACTCACATTTGTGCACTACCACAGCTCCCAACAGCAACAGAAGCACAGCACTTAGACCTACTCACAAGTATTTCCTTCTTCTTTGTTCAGGATACTTCTGTTTCCATTCCAGGCATCTACAAACTTTGCTTTTTTGCATCTTAATATAAGCACTTTCATAACAGACTTACATAGCTATGCTTTTTAAAACAGGACAAGCCACTTCCCTTGATGAATTTAAGAACAGCAAATATCTTCATTCCCCAAAACCTCACTTGACAACAGTATTCCCTAGAGACTCCAGTGTATGTGAGTTCAGAACAAAGCAATAAACCATAATAATTTACAGTACAAAAATGTACCTCAAGGCATTCTGGGTGACTGGCAGCAAACAGTTTCCATTCTTCCAGAGAATAATGCTTGTGAATTGCAGTGAACATTGCATGCTACCAAAAAACCAAGAGAACTGATATTAATGTCCAAGTGAATAGTTTTCCCCTCAGCTGCAAAATAAGGCATTAGAAAATCCCCTTTTAAGTATAGGCTCATCCTGCTTGAAAGAAACAGTAACAGTGAATAACAGACCAGACAACTCTAAACAGCTCTTCAAAGGTAACTTGGCATACTCACCAAACCTTTCAGGACCAGGTTTACGATACGTTTCATTACGCAATTGTCAGTATTTTCAACGTGACAGTGGCTCATTAACTTAGAAACTGCTGCAGCTCTATCCAGTAACCTACACTTTCAAAACTTGTCAGCTAATATTTTTTTTCTGGCAGGGAGCACAAATAAACCTCAAAAACTAAGCTCTACAAGCTCCATCTGAAGCTGAGTTACACCCAAGATGGAAGCCACCCAGTATGGAACCATCTCCACTGAAACTTTCTTTTATCAGGAGCCCTGTTTGTGGTAACTGTGTTGTTGTAATCTGTTTTTTCTTATTCTGGGTTTTTAAACTCATGTTCCCCCATTCTCCAACAAACTTAGATAAAAAATATCAAAGGTTCCTCACTGTCACCCAACAGCTTCCCAACTGTTGCAGAAATGAGAGTCAAGACTTACTTTTGCCATAACCACGGCCATTTCAAATGTCCCCACAGTGTCCATGTTTGCCACTATAATGGGAATTCCTGTGTATGTCTGTTTGGAGTTACGGAAGGTGAAGGTGCGCGTGAGGTCGACCTGTAATGAACAGACACGCATTCTTTTAAAGTAACTGATTGTAATCTAACGTGAGTTTTGCCACAGATTTCAGATACAGCATGTTTAGACACAGCTTCTTGATTTTCCTCACATTTCCTGCTCCTTTTGTTCCACTATTACATCACTCAATTTACTTTTATTTACATTTTCTGCCATCCAAATAAGAAAAAAATGTAAAAGAATGTTTTCTGCATTAAATAGAGCTCTTACTTCAGAAAAACAATCAAAATAACATTTAAAAAAAGAGAAGCAACAAGGCAGAAGAGTTTGGAAAGAAAAGACAATGGGGACTCTCATTATTGTATACAGAAGTAACCTCAGCTGTTTGTATGGCTGCCTGAGAAACTCAAGTTGAAGTCCTAACTCCACAAAAGTCAGAACTGCAACACCCTCCATCTCCAGGGCATAGAGGACTTTGTCCCAATCTTTAAGGTAAATGACACTATAATAAAGTATGCTCTTTTGGTCATAGTTACCAGCCCTCTTTCCATACAGTATGAACAATCATACCTTGGCTTGCTAAACCAAGAAGCTCCTAGTTTCTAAGTTAATGTCTTAAAACTGTATCTGCCTTCACCTTCAAAGTTATTTCTTCTTCAGGACCTTCAAATGATCACGGTAACATCAGGCATTTTTTTCCTTACATCTGCAAGAGCTATTATCAAATTAGATCAGTTCCCACTGGCCTACCTAGGATCTTCCTACATAACAGAAAAAAACTCAAAAGGGAAAAAAAAAAGAAACACACAACTGTAAGATATTAGTTTAGTCTCTAGCAAAAATGAAGGCTCTTTCAGTTTTCATTAACCCTCACTGCACCTTTAACCCAGTAACATTTGGAGACCTGAACTAAACTGAAATCCATCACCAGAAAGAAAGCAACAGAAAAAACATAGGAATTTTAATTATTTATTTAAAACACATTTCGAGCACTGCCAAATTGCAGGCTAGATTCTGATTAATATAGTGAGGGATTTATTACTGATTTGTATAAGAGAAAGAACATGGTGCCTCAGTGATAAACCGTGAATCAAGTTCTTGTATAAGCTTGTAAGTGAAGAGCCCCTTTAGTGAAGAACCTGAGATACATCTTAATGGAGACTCTCCCTTCTTCCCTTTTACTATCAGAGGTCCAATTCTCCAGCCATCATGGATGACAAACCATTCTTAAGGGAATTTCAGTTGCAGCTAACATTAGAAAATAGTACAAAGAAGACAGGAATGAAACAACTATGGCAGTTTAATTTACTTTACTCCCTTTTAATACAATGTATTAACTAGAACAAACGGGCAGGGGGGAAGAGTATCCCACAATCAGTTCCACACAGATACCAGCACTAGAACCACTGCCTTACAGTTTTACAAAGAAAACACATCTCTTTCAAAGGAATTTTAAAAAGGAGAAGAGTTATGTCTCAGAAGAGACATCAAAGTACTGCAAAAGAGACACAAGACAAGGCAAGAACTTGCCTTTTAATTTTTTAGTCCTTCACACCTTTAGCCTCTCCAATATCCCACACCAATAAGACAAATTATATGTTGCATAAAAACTATGACCTTTGCCTGGTACATTCAGTGCTTCTTGTTTTATGAGAGACAATCAACAACCATTGCTCAGTTTCACCTTTTCCATTCCACTCCTCATTTCATGGACTTTTAGCATATCCTCCACAGCTGCTTCTTCTCCATATTGAATTATCCTGGTATGTTTAGGTTTTTCCTCATGTGGAAACTAGTCAACACAGCTGATCATGTTGGTTGCCATTCTCTCTACCTATTTTAGCAAACTGTGCTGTTCTTGTGAACTTGAATTTACAAAATTTAAATCAACAACTTCCTACAGGACACTTTTCTGGTGAACTTGTCATGGGCATGACTAAGCCCAGCCAAGGCAAGAACAGGCTATAGGAGTACCAAGACCCCACAGATAATCCTGCTCCCACTCCCATCCTTGCTCTAAACAGTTCTGACATTTGAATTCAAGCATCATATTTTCTAGCATCTTTTTAAAAGGAGAAAGCAACCATGGAAAATGAAGACAGTGCAAGGAATCAGAAACAAGTACCAACATAGCAAACCTACAAGAAGATCTGCGAACATCACAAACTGTCTTTCTAGGAAGCTGACTTAACTCTAGTCACTGCATAAAAAGCTATCCTTGCGCAAAACAAGGCATTCACACCAGAGAAGCATACGCTTGCTGATACAAGCTTCAAAGCATCAGCTTGCTGGGTAATAGGCACTGTAGTATGCTGCCTCTATTCCTTTGCCAGAATATTTATTTATATTCTTGTTTTGAAGCAGACTGGGGCTGTCCATTTCAGATCTGGCTCTCACAGACTCTGTTTATCCCTGTTGCCACAGACTCAGTGATGGTGTCCAATTTCTTAACCTTCATCGTTTTTCACTGACCCCCTCATGACACGCACTTTTTCTCATCTGTAATGTTTTAACAGTTCATCATAGTCACCCGTTACAACCCTGCCATATCAGCTCATGTTCCCCCTATCATTTTCCCTTCCCAGCAGCCCTTCTTTCCACAGCTTGCACGCAGCTAAATATACAAAACACTGCACTTGAAGGAGCCATGTGCCACTCACTCGGTGGAGCACAGCTCCACCTGTTTGCCAGGCCGGCACAGTGAATTTTAAGGAGGGATCCATAAGTCCCCAAGCAAATGGCTCGAAAATGACCACAGGCTTTATGTGCAGTAATTGCACACGATGAGGAGTTACTCGGCCAAAACACCGTTCATCGTAAATTAAAAATGACTTTCCAGAGATCAACTTCCTACTGAGAGGGTCTCTCTGATCATAAACCTCATGATAGCAAAGAAGTTTTGCTTAGTTGTTGCCCTCAAAATCCCCCTATCCCCGTAGTAAACACAGCCTCCTTGCTTCCCTTTCCCTTTCTACTTCAGTCTCTCTAACAACTCCGGGTCCCCTGGAGAAAACCTTAATCCTCTTTTCATCCCCCAACACAACATAATTCCTTCTTTAGTCAAACTAAATCCTTTGTCAACCTTGGGGTTATATGGGGTAAACGAGAAGGCACCTTCGATCCTGAGGCAGCCATCTTTTTTTTTTTTTTTNTTTTTTTTTTTGTGAAGGCAATCGATCCTCATAGGATTCATTTCCTGGGGTCTTTCCCGATCCCTGATGAGAGAGAACTACAGCACTGTTCCGGCTGACAGTGGCCCATGGCCAGCAGTGACACAGAGCCCCAGGGGGCTCCAGGTCACACGGGGGTTAAACCCAAGCGAGGGTGAAACGCACCCATCGCCCCAGGTTTGATGGGATTTCCCTTAGTACCCCCCCATGATGGGGACGCAGCCCGCGGCACCCTGTGCACTGGGAAGCGCTCCCCAGCGTCTTCGCGGCTTTTTATTGCAATTATTTTGTTAAAAAAGAGCACATCAGTTTCTCGGTACCAGCACCGCCCACAGCCCCCGAGGCTGCCCTGCCTGTCGGGTGGCTTCACCGGCTTCTGCTGGCCCAAGCTGCGGGACGGGTAACCGGACACCCCTGTGCTGCAGCGCTGCCGGATCACCGCCACTGCCCCCTCCGAAACCAGAGGTCAGCCCCCCAACCCGCTCAGCGCCACAGAGGCACCTGTTAGGAGAAAGCAATCCCCCACTGCCCCCCTTATATTTTAGCCTGAGGAGCGGGGGAGGCCAGCGCGGCACCGGCTTTGGGTGCTCGCCGACCCTCGCTCCGCCGGGGCTGCGGGGGGACACTCCGTGGGCTCTGCACCCCCGGCCCCGGCCCCCCCTCCCGGGAGCAGCGGCATCCCCCCGCCACGCAAAGGGCGTCTCGATCAGGGAGGGAATTGCTGCGCTAGATCAGGGAATAAAAATAAAGCAGGGAGAGAAGAGAGGTTAAGGAAGTTAAGCGTTGAGAAGGGGGAGGGGGAGGAAGCATGCTGGGTTTGGATGCCCCCACCTCTGATCTGCTTTTGAGGCTGCTCCTTTTAGGTCTGACCAGGACATCTTTAAAGTCCAGTTTGAGGTCTGCGTCTACCCGGGGCATCTTGCTGGGGTGTTGGGGTGCGGGGGCCGGGGCTGTGCTGGCGGCAGAGGCGGCGGCAGTAGGGCCCCGCTGCGCTGGCTGCACCGTGCCGCCTGCAGAGCCGAGCCGCGCCGCGCCGGCCAAAGCCCGCGGGCCGCGCACCGAGCGTATTTATAGGGCGCAGGCACCGGGCCCCATCGCTTTATTAGGCGAGGGCTGTTTTTAGCCGAGCGGCCGGCCGGTCCCTGCCCCTTCCCCCGCCGCAGCCCCCCCGCCTCTCCGCCGGGCAGTGTGCGGTGGGGGGCACACGGGGACGCGTCGTCCGCCCGCAACCGCCCCGTGCGCGGCGAGGCGCCGGCGGCACCGCGGCGGCTTTAAGGGCAAAGCAAGGGCAGAGGAAATGGCGCCTCCGTGTGACCGAGCGGACGCCGCCGCCGGTACCGGGTGCGGGAGCCCGGCCGTGCCGGGCGGCAGCTGCGGTGCTGAACGGACATCTTGGCCTCCTCTGCCTTCCACCGCCCCGGGCGGGGGGTGGCGGCACTACCCAACGCGGTTAGGGCTGCTGCAGCACAGCTCAAAATCCCTCAAGCCAGATGAAAAAGACAGCACTTGAGCTCGGTGGGCTTTCGTGGGAATCGCACTTTCCGGAGTGCTCTGCTCTGAGCCCAAACCCGCCCCCTCTCTGCCCGGCATCTGGTAATGCTGAGGCAGAGCTCAGCTCCCCATCGCACTGCAGAGCACAGCAGAGAGCCTGGAGCGTGGTTTTGGCGTTAGAAGCGTTGAGAAATGTGCAGCTGATTGGTCATAGGAGAGTGGTCAGAGTACCAGCCACCTGCAGCTGCCTCAGTAATTTCCTATTTCACTGCACTTAGAGAAGCAACAGGGAGCTTCTCTTTTTTCTTTTTTTATTTTTTTTTCCCTGTTTTTTGTTCGTTTGGTTTTTTGCCCATCACACAGGATCTGATCTATGACCATTTCCTCCATTTTCAATGGTGCTAGCCACGGTTCAACACACAGTCACAAACCACTCATAACAGGAGGCTTGCATGTGCTTAATCCATCTACATCTGCTGGCAGAGGGATCAATACAGGGTTATCAGATACCACATGAGATGACTTCCACTGGAGCTTTGAACCTTAAAGTCTATTTAATTATGAAGTCAGTGGATTGTAAAATTTGGACTTCTTTGGAAAGCACACAAGCTAAGCCTTGTTAGTGACTGGAAACAAGCCTAGGAGGATCATGACTGACTCCCCTTCCTCAGACACCTTGCAGGAGGAGGCAGTGCTCCCTCCTTTATCTGAAAGTTGCACACGCCTGTCAACACCCTGCTTCCCACAGAGCTCTTTTACACCTCTTTGCCAGAGTGTCCCAGATAATCCAGTATGACCAAGCATGAGCCCGGGGCTTTACACAGAAGGCAGGGCATTTGAGTGCTTGCAGTTTTCATTGTCCTGGTTGAGAGGCCTTGAATCTGGGACTTGGGAACTCCAGATGATATTCCAGGAGAGTCTTGCCATTGTGGGGATTTCCCCCAGAAATATTCAGGAAACAGGACACTTCATAATTAGTCTCATCTGCTTAACAAATGAGATTAGTTATAAAGTGTTTCATGTGGTGTTTTCTCCACAATATGACGGAACTACTAAAATGTGTTCTTCAGACAGACAGACGTATGTGCCAGCATTTACTGTTAAGCAATAAGAATACTGATGAAAGTGGTCCTGTGGAAGTGTCACATCTGTAGCAGAGGATTGAGAATGGAAAAAAAAACAAATGCCCTCTGTCTGTGCCTGGCACCATGTCTTCCATTTGCCCTCATGGCAGGCATGTGATGCTGAGCAGAAAGAAAGAAGCCACTGCACTATGAGTTCAAATGTCAGCACTGTTGTGAAGACTAGGAGACTGAGGCTAGTAGTGATATGTGTAAGCCATAGAAAATGCATGCCTGATGCTGTTTATAATTTCCAGTATTTTAATGTCCACTCACAGAACTCACAGTGCTATTTTCCTGCAGATTACAGTATCTGCTAATATCCAGTAATTCCAAATGTACACATACCAACAGACTAGTCAGGTGTCTCAGATCAGCTTGAGTATTCTTTAAAGTTCACAAAGTTTGAAATTCTCTGGTTTCTTACTCCAAGATATATTTTTCTGTAATCAAAATTATGTTTTCTTGCTGAACCACCTCTGTTATTTTCATTGTCTGTTCTGAAGCATGGATGCCAGAGGGGACATGATTAATAATCATATTAATATCATAGCCAGAAACTAAGGTGAGCTCTTACGTATCTTTGCTGTTCATCTTTATACCTGCAGTGATCCCATATTACCTCTTTCTGCTATGGTAAAAAGACCTGTTCATCCAGGCTGTATGCAGTTTAGTCTTCAAGTGCAAATGAGCCATCACTGATTTCAAATTTAGCATATGTAAATGATTTGTTACTTTCCTTCTGCGTTCTTCTTTTCTGTACTTCATTGTTTTATATTTATACTTAAAAGCAGATGGAACAATACACTCAGAAGAGAACTGCTCAGCCACTGTAGCTGAAAATACCAATGTCAGTGTAACTTCATAGGTCATATAGAAGTTTTCTAAACTTGGTGTTTTTGAAAAGAGGAAAAAGTGATCATTATAATGTAAATAGTTACTACTGTGTCTAAAGCTTAGTGTTAGCTAAGATTGTTGACCTTGTGGTTTTCATCCTGTTATAATTGTAAATACTGTTGTATTTAATAGTATAAATTAGTTCACTAATGGGACATGGTAACAAAGGGCATGGAAGAGGCTGAGGTACTCATTGGTATCTTCACTTTGGTCTTCTCCGGTGAGATTTGTTTCAGGATTCCAAGGCTCCTGAGACCCATCAGAAGGTCAGGAGTAGTGAAGACACTTTCATAAGAGCAGGATCAGGTGGGAAGGGGGAAGTCCTGAGGACTAGAAAAAGCAAATATCAGTCCTGTCTTTGAGAAGAGCAAGAAGGAACGAGGATCTGGGCCAGTCAGCTTCGCTTCAGTGCCTGAGAAGGTGGTGGAGCAAATCATCCTGGAAACCATTTTCACATGAATGAAGGACAAGAAAGACTGAAGGTAGCTGGCATGAATGTATGATAACAAAATCATGCTCAGCTCATGTTCTAAGATGAAATTACTTGTTCAGTGGATGAGGAAAAAGCAATGGATTCTGTTTATTTTGACTTAGGCTTTTGACAGATTCCAAATAACAGTTTTGTAGGTGAACTGATGAGTGTGGACTAGCTAAAAGGACAGTGAAAGGGATTGAAAACTGACTGAACTTTGGGCTCAAAGGGTTGTGATCAGTGACATTAAATATAGCTGGAGGCCAGCTATTTGTGGTGTACCAGGTTAATTGTATATGGCATTAAAAACACCTCTTTTTATCAATGCCTAGTATTTTTCTTATTTAAATAAGAAGACTTCCTCAGTAACTCCTTGGTACTGAAAGTGATAACGTGAAAGTATGAGCACTTCTGAGCACCAGAAACACCTCTAGAGTGAATGTTTGATGAGGTTGTCATCATTTGTCAACAGAAATTCTGGTCACAGCAGATATACAGCTAATCCAACTGAAGGCACATGCCGACTTCCTTGCTGTGGTTCCAACGAAAGTACTATAGCCTCATATAGCTCCATACAGGCAGCCTGTAACATAATTAGTGTGCGCGTTTAAGGAGTGTGGCGAGCACTAGTGAAAACATTGCTCAGCTGGCAAGTGCTCCCACAAACTGTGTGTCACAACTTCCCAGGAAAATCCCATATCTGGAAAGAACAACATGCTGCAGGACATATGTGCTGAAGATCTTTCACTCTTAAGGAGAAGCAGTACATTTGAGGAAAGAGCCTTGTTTTTCTTAGGAGAAATGTAAGTCACTTTTATTGTTCTGTTTGAGTTCAGGCCTTGTCTACGCTGAATAGCATTTCCCAGTGGATGGATCAAGAAACGTAACTCAGCAAACCCTGCAAATGCAAGCGGATTTCCTTTGGTTGTGGAGATAAGGGTGTTTCTCTGAACTATCAATATTATTACAGCATCTACACTAAGGCTTTTGCTGGCCTTGATAGCCACCAGAAATGGGAGGAGTGGGGCTGACACCCTGCCTTTCCATAAATGTGCCAAGCAGAATTCAACTACATGCATGAAGATCACTGGTTATGAAGAAACTCGTATGCCGTAAGTGTATTCATTTAAATTCAAAGGTCTTAGAGTAATAATAATCATAATCACTAATCATCAGCTGAACCCCAGGCCCACACTGAATTCAGTAAGATAACTTCTCATTCGAGGTACAGTTTACTTAGGAGTAACTAACAGTATCCATTCCCATTTGACTTCAGCAGGTTTCAAATGTTAATTATAAGTAATCACAGCAATTTATAATTAATGCAACTCTGACCTTCTTTGGCTTATGAAATATGCTTAGAGTCTGTCTGTGCTGATAAGTGGACCACACCAATCTGTCCCTGCAAGGCAAGGGACAGAGTGTGGCTCACAAGTAGCCGTTTAGATGCCATATGTGAGCTTCAAGGGGTCTCACTCAAACTGCATATTGGAAACAGTTTGATGCTGTTCTCTGAACTGTCCTCAGACTACCTGGAGGAGTGGTAGCTATCCAGGTTGTTCAAGGGAGTGTGATCCTAATTAAGGAGTGTGGACTACTGCATCGTAGAGCTTATAGCTGGGTCCGTGCTCAGGTCCAGTTTGATTTATTATTGGACTTTACTGGCATGGAAGTGATTTGTAGATGTTTTTATATGGTCAAAACCTGATGTATACTATCCATTGTGAACTGATATTTCTGTTCATTACAGAATTACAGTTCTACATACTACAAAGGACAGTGAGATTCTCTCTGGAAATGCTAAGTCATCTCACAGGATGTAACAGGTATTCTGTTGCTGCTGCATGGCTTTACATAAGGAGCCAGTCTCTCCTTAGCAGTGCCCACTGCTATGGAGAGGCACTGAACAAGAGCAATGGTCACAAGCTGAAACACATGAAATTCTATCTGAAAGTTAGAAACCACTTTTGTTCTGTGAGGATGGTGGAAAACTGGCACAGATTGCCCAGAGAAGTTGTGAAGTCCATTGTCAGACATTCAAGACCTGACTGGACACTGTCCTGGACAGCCTGCCTTGTCTGGCTTTGCTTGAGCAGAGATTGGACTACACAATCTTGAAATGTCCCTACCAACCTCAGCCACTCTGTGATTCAGTGGTTCCATACATTACTTTGTCTTTGCTGAGTATCTTCCCCTGCAAGATCTCAAAGTCCTTTAAAAATGCTGATAATTACATAGTTTATTTGATGGTCATTTGATAGTCAAATTAGTAAAGCTCATTTACATAAGAGAAAGGCATGGAGAGAAAAAATTAAGGATGAAGCAAAATCCTATTCAAGTTACACTTTGGTAACTCTGATTATGATTTCACACTGGCTTTACAGCAGTAAAACACCACTGACTTTAGTTGAGTTGTCCCTACTTAATACCACTGCTGGGAGAAATAGGCTGGAGACTAAACTCATCAGAGACAAACGTGGATTTGGCATTAATACCACTGCTGGGAGAAGTAGGCTGAGCCCATGTTTTCGCATCTGTTTTCCTCTCAAGTCATTAGATGGCCTGGCTGCTTGGCTTCACCATCTCAGATTGAGGGGGTGAAGGTCTTTTGTCTTGGCTGGACATAGGCTGACTTATCAGGCTTTTCCAAAATACACTAGACAAATAGCAATGCCAGTGAGGTAGCAAAACTGCCTGAGTAAATAATTGTATTTACAAATAAATAAATAAAAGCAAGAGTGCACTATTGCAGAAGGATTTGGGCAGAGAAGAACTCAGCAAAAATAAACTTCTGGTGTTGCCTGTGTACCAGCTGATGATTTTTTGTCAGCAAATCACCTAGTGTCATGACCGTGCCTAAGAATTTCACCATGTTACAAGCCAGACTCAACTGGGGCTGGCCATACCCTCTCCTTCCCTCAGTGTTTGCACTCCAACTTGGATGCAGGCTTACACCTGAACTTCATCCATTAATTCTAGCCTAGAAACTCCCAAAAATCCATTGTCAATTCAACCTGCTCATGTAAAGAGAGAAAAATACTGAATTCAAGAAGCAATTTTGCTAAGTGCTTTTCTCACCAGCAGCTGATGTTACAGTATACAACAGAGCAGTCACAGCACTGCTGGGACAGTGCAAATACTAATATTGCTGTTTTCCTCTTTATTTTTGATTTTTAATGTAATATCTATATCAGTGTGCTGCTTTCTTCATATTAATCTGTTGGGTGTGGAATTAGTGAGTTGTAGGGCTTATCCCCAAGTTTGTGTTCCACAGGATCAAGGTGTTTAATACAGAAAAGAAAATAATCTCCAGTTCCCTTGCATTTAGCACCATCGATTTGCTCAGTCCCTTGAGCATAACTCACACTAAGGTTCTGAAAGTCCATTTCCTGTTTATGGAGAGGGGTCAGAACATTGCTTATTCTAATCTTGGCAGTTGTGGGTTTTTTTGGTTTGGTGCCCAAAGCCTGTTTGAATAAGCACACTGTCATTGCTAGATGAAAGAAATGACAAGCACAACATTAATTTTAAAAGCCCCAACCCATTATATAACCAAATGGGATTTTCTTCATTTTCTCAGCTTTCCTTGACATTTTTGTGTTGGGTGGAAATGTTGCTACAAATTTTTAACTGGTAGTTTAACTGGAGAAATGCTTCTGAACTGTGAACATCTGGTAATGAATAGCTTTCGAACCCAATGTAATCTTTAGAAAAACTAAACAACTTAGCTGCCCTACTGCACCATCTACAGGCAGAAAAGCCTCATGCTCGTATTACAAAATTTAACTGTTTTAAGCACTTTCTTTATTCATTGCAATTAATATATAAAACTGGAACTTTTCTTTTTTCATCTTAATTAGTATGAGTGTTTTATGCCTTTTGTGTGTAAAATTGCATTTCCCACAACTTTAAATACCTTGTATGCTTGGGCCAGGGAGCTTTGCCTCTGCAAAACTTGTGTTAATTTGGATCTTATCATGGGGATATAAAAAATGAGATTGGCTTGGTCCTTTATTGCAGTTTAGGCATTTAATGGGATGTAGGTAAAAGCTGTTGCATTTATCAGCTGCCACACATTTTTTCATAAAGACACCTACATGGGGATTATGATTAACATCAACTCGGTTGTCACCACTATGCCTTTTTTACCCATGATTCCTCACTGGCTAGAGTTAAAGATATTCTTAAAATGACCTAGAAAATGCTGCTTCCCTTTCCCACAGCAAATAAAACCCTGCTAAATACTGTCGTATATCATTATGATAAAACGGGAAGGGAAAATTTAATGCCTGAGCTTGTAGAATATTGCTCTAGTTTTGCAAGGCTGTTTAAAAAGTGAATATTATTAGCATGGAAGGCCACAGTAGCTGCACATCTGCAGCTGCTGTTAGCTTAAATCTAACATGTGGTTTGGGTGTCCATGTTCTTTCAGTAATTGAATATGAAAAATACGATGTGAAACTGATGGACCAAATCTCATGAACTGCCCTTCTCCTTTTTAGGAAGAAGGCAGACGTTTTTTAGTTGTTTTCACCTTCCTGAAAATACACATGTTTAAAAAATTATATCCAAATGAAATAATGTCCTTAATAGTGGTAAATAGATACATGTATTCTGTCAATAAAATGTGAAGCAATTTAACTGATATTGTTCTGGTAGGAGAACAAGGGGCTAAACTCAAGTTCATTTACTTACTTGGGTTTTAGTCTCATATGTACTGCCTCTGCTGGGAAATCTGTGGAGCAGGAAGACTACTTGATGCTGTATATGCAGCACCCAGAGGCAGTAAGGCATGGATCTCGATTACAGTCTTTTTTCATTAATATAATGATACCTTCTGAAAATACTGCATGTTTTTTGTCTGTTCTTCCAGATCTTTCCCTAGCAAATTACTATTTTGCATTTTGATTTGGGCCTGCCTCTCTCTTCCTTTTTCCCTAAGCTGCTGTGCAGTAGTGCTGGTTTCTGATGTTAAGAGTTGGCATGTTTCACCCCATCGTCCATATTCAGCAGAGGCAGAAGTCACTTGCATATGTGGTTGTGGAGTACCTTGGGATCCTTCAGGATGAAAGGTGTGATATAAATATAAGATACCGTTCATTCCTTTTTTTTCTGCAGCACACACAGTACTAATAGGTTTTCCTTTCATCTTGAGCTCCCCTGACTAAATTGTCAAACATCTCAGTAATACCATGAACGTTTGCTTCAGGCACTGTTATAATCACTGTTCTGTTAGCTCCATCCTTACAAAAGGATGGCTATTCTCCAAGCACACAATGACTGTCCTACTACCAAATGCTTCTTCTTATCGTCCTCGGTAGCTTCTCTTACAATTCCCCTTGAGTTTCTTTGCTTCAGTCTAATCTTCCAGATCTCATTCAGGCCCCATTTCCCATTTCCCATTTCCCATGTTGGTTCATCTGCAGTACATTGTTAAGCCTGTGCTGATCCTGTATCCTGTGCAAAAAGGACCAGCACAGGGATACATCTTTGGACTTCTGAGTCCTGTGTCTTTTTTTTCTTTCTTCCTTCCTTCCACTGCATTTAGATGGCAAAGGCTCTATCCTCTTTAGGCAGAACACTGTGAGGAAAGCAATAACCAGCCTCTCCAAGCTACCTAAGCAGCATCTCATTCTCTTCTCAGAGAGAGGCAGAACACAATTGCTTTCCTGAGCCCTTCTGCCCAACTCTGTGGGAAAGGGACCAATGAGCCTCGTTAAGCTACAGAGCCAGCAAGCCCTTGCGGCCCTTGCCGCCCTTGCCACCCTTCCTTGTCCTCCCCTCACTTGACTCCAGTGTTTAAGAGTTCACCCAGCGGTTCCTGGGTAAATGCAGCTGAGCAGGCCGCCTCTCCCAGCTGTGCCCACATTGCTCCTTCTCTGGTGCTGCCCTGACACCCACCCAAGGCCACACAATTGGCCTTGAGAGCTCTGATGGTGAAAGCAGAACATGGAGGGGCACTTCCTTACACTCCCTCTTTTTCATTCCTCATTATTTTAGCTCAATTAATTTGCTCTCATGTTCCTGAACCCTCTTGCATTCAGCTGCAGGCTACTGCAGGTTACTTTTCCCCCTGACATGCTGCTGTCAGGTGGTAGGTAATATATCGCTCACCAGAGCAAGGACTTGTCAAGAAAATCGATGAGCTGCAGTGTCCCTTTGGGGTCAGGCAATCAAGTCTTGTGAAGTTTGTTAAATGAGGTATGTGGGGCTATGCTGTCATATGAGGGAAAAGAGAGGAATAAATAAATGTCTATAAACGTTTAGATTCCTGATCTTTGCACATGATCTACTTGAATCACTGTGTCTGGTGCCAAATTAGTAAAAAGACATCTCTCTTTACTTCTGATTACTTTCCTAAGCTGCCATTTGGGCTGCAGTGTAGCAGGCTGCTATATGTCATGGCATACAATCTAGCTTCCCTTGCTTCCCTAAGTGTAAACTGGGGCTATGTTCATGGGAGCCAGTGGTGGTGTCATCATATAAAACTCATGTGTGTATGATCAAAGGAGTCCTTGTTTTTCTTTCCCCACAGCTCATAACAGAGCTCAGAAATACATAACCATTTTGATATTTAAAAACCATTTGATATTTAATCAGAACAGAAGCTTGGCATATGAAGAACATAGGCATATAGCTGAGATGAGCTTTGGGAGACATTAAAAATGAATTATAGTGATAAAGAACAGCTGTATTCTTACATCAGAAACCGTGGGGACAAATAATTAATTTGCCTTCATTAATTTCCCAATTCTTTCCTGGCAAAAAGTCCAGAAATGCTCAGTCTACAGATCTAATTGCCATGAAGTGAGCATATGTATTAAGAGCCTATCAGTTATTGGGCCATCAGGTGTCATTATGAAAGCCAATTTTTGCTCTTGCAATGTTAAAATCCCTGTTCACCTCCACCCACCCCATGTCTTTTTTGTTGTCTACTAGCAGGAAGCCTGGAGAAAAGAAGGTCATAAAATGTTGATGATCATTTTCTTATTCAATAAGTCTGTTTCTGAATCTTGGCTGAGCAGGGCTGCACGGAGCTGTGAGGTGGAAGAGGTTTAACAGTACAATATTAATTCCCTCTTGACAGCACTATGGATGCCACAGCATATTTGTCTCCCTTGCCATTCTAGACTATGAAAAATAGTAATCCCTAGGTTTGAATTTGGTGGCTCATGTGTGGTTTAAGTAAAATAAATAAATCAAGCCAATTGATTAGGTAAATATGTGAGTTGTGTTGGGTGGCAGAAGAGAAGGGTTCTGGAGGGATGGTGGGGTTTGTTTCAAAATGTTTTTGAAGGGGTGACAGAGACTCCACTTACCATACTGGAGAAGGACACTATGCCCTTGCTACCATGAGGAGTGCAAGCTGGAGGGCAGGGAAAATGCCAGGACACACTCAGCTGTCCCTGGCTTCCAATGAGCCATCCCATGCAACAGCCACTTCCAGGAAGGGGCTGCCATTGTCTTCTCTGCCCAGCAGTGGCCTGTAACGAGATGTGTAGTGGTGAGCTCGTCTGGAGGGAAAATAAATTCAAAGCTTTGTCTAGCTTGTCTATGCTTCTTGTGGAGCCTTCCATCTATGCCTCTGAGGCTGGAGGTTAATGTGGGTTTACATTTGTGTTTTAGAGAAAGATAGGGACATACACATACATAGAGTACAGCTTTAAAAAAAGACCTCTGCATCACAAACACTCCGGTTGCACCAAGCCTACAGACTGAGGAAATTTTTAGGAACTGATAGATATTCAAAGGATAGAACGGGACTCCTGAGAAATACAGTCTAAACCTCAGCTGGTGGAGCTCTTCTGAAGGATATAAACCTTATATTTATAATTTACTGAGTGCCTTTGAATGAGTCAAATTTTATTTCAGCGGCAGGCAGATCAGAAATCTTGGCATTGTTTTTTGTCATGAAGCAATCTTGACAAGTATATATGGCTGGTACTTAAAAATTCCTACCGTGTCGTTGAAACACTTCCAGGCATCATTTAATCAGGTGAAGGAGATCTTAGCTCACTCCTTGTTCTCATTCAGTTTTGCCAATTACAGCTTGTCTAGAATTCTGTCTCCTCTCACTTGCAAACATCTCTTCAATTCTTGCTAATTTCTGCAGCTAGACCGAAGGATTAAAGCCAACTTCCTGGCAGGCACAGTGTGTGCTCTCTGTGCACCATGCTGGCCATGCTGGTAATCACTGTGAGCCCTCCAGCCTGGCTGGGTGTAGGTCTGGAATTTTGTTTAGCATGGGCTGACAGGGTTTGGGTGGTAGGGGTGGCCTACTCATGGGCACAGGGCTCGTGTGGCTCAGGGAACACCAAAGCAGACAGCCACCTTGCACCACAGGCTGGGCAAACTGAGAGCTGGTTTCTGCCTTTGGTTTGCGTTCAGGCCAGCACTTGAATGTATTTCATAGAATCATGGAATCATTTAGGTTGGAAAAGATCTTTAAGATCAGATGGACCAACAATTAAGCCTGCCACTAAACTGTGTCCCCAAGTGCCACGTCTGCATGTCTTTTAAACCCCTCCAGGGATGGGGCAGCCTGTATTAATCCTTGGCAACCCTTCTGTGAAGAAATTTTTCATAATACCCNTGGGCACAGGGCTCGTGTGGCTCAGGGAACACCAAAGCAGACAGCCACCTTGCACCACAGGCTGGGCAAACTGAGAGCTGGTTTCTGCCTTTGGTTTGCGTTCAGGCCAGCACTTGAATGTATTTCATAGAATCATGGAATCATTTAGGTTGGAAAAGATCTTTAAGATCAGATGGACCAACAATTAAGCCTGCCACTAAACTGTGTCCCCAAGTGCCACGTCTGCATGTCTTTTAAACCCCTCCAGGGATGGGGCAGCCTGTTTCAATCCTTGGCAACCCTTCTGTGAAGAAATTTTTCATAATACCCGACCTAAACCTCCTCTGGCGCAACTTGAGGGCATTTCCTAGCGATTCCCGCTGGAAAATGATGATGCCACATCTTCCATATTCTATTTTGGCGTGGTCTCTTTTGTTAGTTGTTTGTTGGGTTTTTTTTNATGGACCAACAATTAAGCCTGCCACTAAACTGTGTCCCCAAGTGCCACGTCTGCATGTCTTTTAAACCCCTCCAGGGATGGGGCAGCCTGTTTCAATCCTTGGCAACCCTTCTGTGAAGAAATTTTTCATAATACCCGACCTAAACCTCCTCTGGCGCAACTTGAGGGCATTTCCTAGCGATTCCCGCTGGAAAATGATGATGCCACATCTTCCATATTCTATTTTGGCGTGGTCTCTTTTGTTAGTTGTTTGTTGGGTTTTTTTTCCGGTCAAGATAGCCTGTTAGCAGCACAGAGGGAAGCGATTTATCCCTGGAATCCCTGATCCCACCGTTCGGCGCGTTGCATGCGCTGCCCGGGTTCGTGGCGGTGCCGGCGCAGCCTGCAGAGGGCGCTGCACCCCCGCCCTGTGCCCGCGGCTGCCGTTCCCTTTTCCCGACGGGAAAAAGAAGCTTTTACACCGTGTAGTGTCTCCCCGCTTCTTTTCTTCCAGCCTGCTAGCGACAGAGGAAGTCACCCAATCCACTGTCATCTGTTTGGCTGAATAACATGCAGTTCATTTGCGTGGCATGTGATTACAAGGTTCTAGAGGACACTAATTAGGAAGAAAATCTGGGGAGAGAATAGGGATTAGAGAGTATCCATCAGTCAGATGCCTGTCAGCCAGCAGAATAATAATAATTAATCATGATTAACAATACGTTCTGTGTCAGTAGTGCATCTTATCTGAGGACTCTACAAGCATTTTGTGTTTAATCTGCGCAGCTCCTTCTGAGGGGAATAGACATGATAAAATATTTAGAACTGAATTTGCAAATGACATTTCTGAAATGAGACCCCTAAGGCGGTTGTACACAAGCGCCAAAATAAAGTGCCTGGTTTTGAGATGTGCTGAGCATCTGCAAAGCCCAGAGTTGGCGTGCTAGTGTTACCTCAGATGTCTTTCAGCACAGACAACACAAATACCCCCTTTTTTCTTGGTGAAGGACAGCATTTCAAGTGATATGCTGGGAAATGCAAGTCTGACCCTGTGGCCTTGCCTGGATTTACCACTCATCTATACTGTTTGCATGCAAGCATGCAGCCTGCAAGGAAACAGCCTGATCATGCATGCAGGGCCAAATTCTTACAAATTAAGCTGGGCACAGGTTAGGCATCTGCAAAGCCAAGCATGCCACAGGCCAGTTCACCTGCAAATACTCTAGTTTCAACTCTTCTTAACCATGATGTGAATGCTTTGAATACATCTGGGGCACTGCCAGCAGTGCTGTTTGCAGGACTCAGTGTACTCACTCCGCCTAAATCAGCTCCCAAATCATTGTACAGGCATGGTCCAAAGTATAAGAAGTGTTCTGGTGAACAAAATGCCAAGTTGCCTTACAAGTCAAACTTCTGAATCACAACCAAAACAACAGCGCTGAGAAAAAATACCCAGCAGTTTTGAGAAGTACATTTTGTTTTATATCTATGCATTTTTTTCAGTGTTTTATGCCCCAGATAGGATCTCAGGATGTGAAATGCTATTTCTTAGCAGCATCTGAAAAAAACCCAAAACAACACACAAAACCTCCTCCCCCCAAAAAAACCCAGACCAAAACAAAACAAAGAACAAAACCAGATTTTGAGCTCACATGTACAATGTCTTGCTGCCATGTTTCCCACACACAGATGATTTCTGTTATTTTCATACTCAGCAGCCCTGAAATCAGAAGTATTACAACTTTAAGCTCAGACCTCAATCTCTCCAGGCTCACTGGAGAGATACATACCATTTCAGGTGAAAAGTGTTTGCTTTGTCCAACTAATAATGTGGTTAATCACTCAATTGGATTCTGCTCCACCTCCTGCAGACATTGCAATTTTTTTGCTAACACAAGTTAACTGAATAAAAGCAAATAAACCTATGCCAGAAATGACTCTTTGCAACACCAGGGTATATAACCCTTCCTGGCCTGTGTTCAGCCTTTTTTTGTCCTTTTTTTCTATCATCATCGTAACAAAAAACTGGTATACTCTGTAGTGAGGGAAGCCTAAATTTATGCCACGTGATCTCCTAGGTCTGTAGCACAATGGTAGAAATCCTCCAAGTTCTGTAGCAAATGCAGATTAGTTAGAAAATCCCTCTTTAGAAATGATTTAAGTATAGAAAGAAAAATACATCCAGTGTTGCAGCTCTAGTGCTATTTATTTGAGATCAAAAATTTTTCCCTCTCTTTATTTTGCTAGTTCTTAAATGTTCCATTTCTGCCATGCTACAGTGCTTTTGAACCAGAATAACACAGACCCCTAGAATATGACAGATATAGGACAAAAGGTTAGGAGTTCTGGCAGTGGACCAAGCAGGAGTACATAGATTTGTAATGTCGCTTTTAAATCTCAGACTTGTCACTACTTTGTAAGCAAATGGGCAGACTTCACAATTATCCTAGATGTTGTTTCAAGTTGTCTGGGAGTACAGGCAGAGCCTTCTAATCTGGTGACAATCAGATACTAAAGTCAGTAATAATCACTACTATGGGGCCCAGCACATTTCCTCTGTTTTTAAAGATAAAATTCTGCTGCTCTGTTCAGTACGACACATGAAAATGTTATTTGTAGATTTGGCAGTGTGGCTGAAGAGGTTTCTGGGTGTGTTGTGAGCCCACTGTGACTTTTCTCCAATGCTCAGCTGGAGAGATGTAGCCTAAGCTCCTGCAGAAATCTCTCTTGCATTTTATACAGAAGGGTCTTTTTATTTCCACAGACGCCTTTTCCACCCTATAGGCAGTGTCAACTGTGCTGTGACTAAATTCACTTAAACTGCAGTTAACCCAGTGCTTCAGAGGACAGTATCACTTGGGGCACGAAGTGAAAGTTCATCCCTTAGGAAAGAGTTTGCTGTGATTTTGCAAGGCACAGCAGTAACCTGGTAACCGACATATCCATTTCTGTTACATTTTCTAGGTCAGCGTGAATCATTCTTAAGGGAGAAAATTTAACCAGGCAAGTTGAGAGGACTGTAACTACTCTGTGCTCCTCGTTCCCCAGCTTGTTCTGCCCAGTGAGAGGCTTTCATGGCACATGGTGATGTCAGGGAAATGCAGCCTCCGTCCTCTCCCCATCCACTTGGGATGCTTTGCTGTTGACAGCAAGGCTAACAATGGTTCTAGTTCCACGGATCCCATCTCTGGCATAGCCCTGAACAAGTGCAGAATAAAATGAGAGAATAAAGCAATTTCAGTCTGAGTCAGGAGGTGTAGATGTAAAGGCACAAGGAACCAGTAGGAAAACACTGCTCAGAATGAGAGGCAGATTCCAAAGTAAGGTGCCAGGCAGAGGCAATTCAGGTATGCACCCTAGTCCTGCCCTATATTGGACACGTGAAGCAATCCATAGTTTTGGAAGTATTAAGAGTTTGCCCATTACACACATTCAAAGGTAGTGACATAAGTGTGAAAACAATACTCTTCCATATGCTGTGGACAATAGCATCAGCAATTGATATTTTAACCAGCGAGTAATACCAGCAAGACAACAGTGTGTGGCATGTAAATTTGACCATGCTGCACCCTTTCTTTGGTGTTACCTCTGAAGATATTGTGGGGCTACAGCCTTGGTCACTTTCAAACCCAAAGCTGTCATGCCATAAAGGGTTACAGACAGGGAGCTGGCAAGGGTTACAGACTGTAGTGATTTGGGCTGAGGACCAACAGGGCATGACGTACTGAAAAACATTCAGTCTTGGTTCAGCAGTTTGTGGGCAAAGAGCACCAAAGAACAAAGAGCAGGAATAAACCATGAAAAACACAGAACTCATCTTCATCAATTACGTGGAGCCCACAGTTATCACCAATTAAGCAGATTCTTTTCTCTAGTGATGAACTTCTCTTTTGACCTTTTATAGGATACTCTACTTACTTGTACCTCAGTTTACACACAGGGGATAAAAATACTCCTTTAACTTGCAGAGACGTTGTGCTGATTAATTAATGCCCAGCTGCACTTTGCAGACTCTTGAAATGAAAAGTGCAATGTATGTATTTCCTTTTAAAACTGTATTTGACTATCTTGCTGAAAAAGGCATAATTTGGCCCACTGCCAGTGTGGGAGGGAGGAGTTCTCAGCAGACAGGAAATCAAGCATATCTTGTTCACCCCTCAAACCCTGCAAGTGCAGGACTTGATCAATGTTCATTTTAAGACCAGAACATCTGCGAAGTACCTGCTATCTCTGTCTAGGTTTACTCTTGGCTAAATATTATTCAGGGAACAAATTGTGACAGCTGCTGTTCGAACACTGGGCCTTCTGTTGATGTCGGTAATTGTATGAGAGACAAATTTGGCTTGCTGTCCTATTTTAATGAGTACATGAGTGTGTGTATCTCCCGTGCGTAACACTGAGATAGTGTTAAAACAGGTCAGGATTTGGTTTAAATCCCTCAGTCTCTGGGGCTCTCTTATTTCCTGCAGAAGGAATCAGCTCTTCAGCAAAATGTGTGTCACCTTAGCAGAATCAGGGGTGCCATCTGCAGTTAGAAAGCTGGGCTTCAGAAAATGATACCTGTGCTTTTAGTGACTGCACTGCATCTCCTCATGAAGCCTCTTGGATCACAGAATCACTAAATGTTCTGAATTGGAAAGGATCCACAAGGATTATCAAAGTCCTGGCCCTGCACAGGGCAGCCCCACAAATCACACCGTATGCAGCCATGGATGTGGGCCTTGATTTTGAAAGAAGAGAGGTCCTGGTTTGTTCTGTTGGAGCAACACTCACCATTTCTCAGACTGCTGTGCAGGTTAAAGTGAGTGCAGTTTTTCTATTTATCCACCTGTGCAACATCCCCAAAAAAGTGTGTGACAGGGAGAAATAGCTCTACCTATTGGAGGACAGACAGGCTCTAAAGTGAATTTTTAGGTACAAGGAATGTGTGGATTGAGTGAGTAGCTGAGCAACATCTGAAAAGCTATGGAAGTCAGAGCTTTCCTAGATCTAAGAGGTTTAAATTTTGCAATGGAGAATAACTGTGCCCCATTGTAACAAAGCTGAAGGCTTTTTTGGACTGTGTATAAACCCTTGATTTTGGCAAATAATGGCTGACTGGGAAGCTGGAAGCCGTGTGCTGTGCATGCAGTCTGTAAGCCTTTTGTCATTCTGAATGTTGGTTCAAGTAATCTTTCTTTGACAGCTCATTTGCATCTAAGCTATCCCCAAAGAGTCTGAGAGTTTGGAAATAATAGAGATGACATTTGGGTAAGTGTTTAAAAATGCACAGCAGCAGCATGCTCGGAGGCTTGCATTAACAAGCAGAAATGAATTCTAAAAGTGAGTTATAAAAAAAAGGAGAGAATCTGTCTGAATGAAGTAAGTTTCACTGGGCATCTCATGACTAAGTAGGAAGCGTTTTGTGCCAAACCTGAGAAGGTGAGTGTTACTCGCAAGATGACAGTGCCAGAATATAAACCAACACCAATGAGGCTTATGGCTAGAATGCGGTATTAAGCACAGCATACTCCCAACCTCTGTGAAGTACTCCATTGAGAAAATTGTTTGCAAATCAGGCTGAATGGCAATGGAAAAACAGGGCAACAGAATTATTTCAATGAGCCAAAAAAATTATGTGATTTTAAGTGTTCCTGTCCTCTAGCACAGGCACAGTGCCAGCAAATCTGTTCAAGCAAGCTTTGAGGATTAGGGCGATGCAATTTTGCTAGTTTCCAGGCAGCTGATGTCATGTCCAACTCAGGAGATGTAGCTGGATACCAGTAGGGTGTATCCTGACAGGAAAAGAGATGGTGGCAACTGTGTTTGGAAGAAAACTGTTTGTGCCAGGATGGGTACATTAAAACTGTCATGGTGAAGGTAGCTCTGTGCAACTGAAGCAACACAGAATTGTTGGTATCAGGAGCATTAAAGTTCATTAACTGGTTTTACCACTGGTGTTTCCATGATATGCGAATGTTCTAATTTTCTAATGTTCTAATTTTCACTCCTATTGATACTGTTTGTAAGGATAGCAGTTCAACTGAGGGGCTGATTTTACAAACATATAATAAGAGCATTATCCTGAAAGGTTGTTAGTCCAAATGGGGTGAAACTAATAAAGAATTCAAGAAGTAAAAAAGCACAATGAGGAGAGGAATTGCTGTGAAGTAAAAGAACAGATTAGGGTGAAGCCAGAGCTATCATGTTCAGCATCATGCCCATAACAACTGTGCAGAGCTGCTCAATGTATATTATCCACAACTGCATTAGGACTAGATTTATATATTCATTTTGCAAAGCATAATTGCCCTCATAAGGGATGGCAATGTTAGGCCTTCTGAAGAAAAAGGACATAAACACCCAGGAATTTAGCTCTAAAATGGGCATTTTGGGCTCTGGAATGTTACAAGAGTACATTTATTTGCTGTGGAAGGATGGAAATGAAACTCAGGGTACAGTCAGGATGCAGCTATGAGGACTTGGGCCTGATCCAGCTGGGGTTGGTGCAGGGATACAGGTGTTTACATGGTGTTCACAACAGCCTTGACCCAGGGCTCACTCCTGCCCGAACTCTGGCCTGTTGCTGTCTATTCTAAACAAAACTTATCAGAAACTGCTGAGCATTGGAAATTAGTTGTAAAGGTCATTGATGTCAGCCACTTATCCTAGCCCTATTTCCACATGCTGGAATACATATGGTTTTACCTGGAGTCTTTTTTTGAGCTTCATTTGTCTTCAGTGGCATAAACAGCCAGCTTGAAGTCTGAGCTCCTTTACCCACCAGTGTCCCGCTCAGGGGCACACAAGAGGCAGAAACACTTATATAAATTACCTGCAAAGAAAGATCAAAGGCAGTGAGCGAGTGTCAAGTGTTCTCATCTGTTTTAGTGAGCAGCCATAGAGCTGTAGTGTAGCCTCCCCTATTCCCTTCAGACCTCTCACCCCAAATAGTGCCTGTTCAGTATTTCTGGCTTCTTTTCGATCCAGAGGAAATATTCAAAACTTGAATTATAAAGAGGGAATAGTGTTCTGCAGTAATATAGGAGCAGGAGTCTTTGATACCTGCGTTCCTGCCTGGAAGGCCCACAGGCTCACTCAAGTCTAGTTGCAGGCGATAAGCCAGCAGGTGAAGCAGCATGAGTAGAGGGGGTCTTGGTGCTTAGCAGGACTGAGGCCCCAAGCTAACAGAGCAACACAGACAAAACCCCTATGTAAAATAATTTGCTTTTTTGCAGAGGTCGGTCAGCCATTAGGGGGCCTTCATACAGAGGATCTCTAATAACTTGGAAGGGAACATGATTTTCTCTGTGGTAAAAAAGATGGAGATTTTGAGAACTTATCTACTTCCTCTTAATGTTGAACAGAATCCCAGAATTCTTTGTGCAATACCTGCCCTCTTCCTCTGTTTTCCAGCCAGGCACTTTCCCCTCTTTCAAAAGGGGCTACGTGGGGAAACAGCCAGGTGAGGAACCAGTTATTTGAACACTTAAGGAGCAGGCTGAAGAAACACAAACTTTTTATGTTCAAGAATTTCTGAATTCCCATGGGGAATAAAATAAATAAGATCCTACCTCAGAAACAAAATCGAAGTATCCTGCTCACCCAACTGCTATTCTGGGATGGAATACAAGTAAAAATGTGATTAAAGACTCAGAAAAATAGTCATTTAAAAGACAGTTTCTTGTTAAACAAACAAATATTTTTAAAACACCAGCAGGGTCAGTTTAAGGAGGAAGCAGCTGATTATTGATAGATTTTATATGAGGTTGTAAAGAATCTCAAAGCCAAATGATTTGTCAAGTGAAAATTTTGTGTTCAACTACTAAAACTGGAATTATTTTCTGTTCTTTTGTTCCTGTCTTTTCCAGCTTTTCACCAAGGATTTGAGGAATTTTGGGTTAAAAATTCGTGGAAGTCTTTAGGATTGGAATTTTTTTAAAGATTTCTGCTGCACCCAACCTGTATCAGAGTATGGCCAGCTGTAGTGAGAAAAAAGAAAAAAGTAAACAGCAGAGGACAATGAAACTGCTCCTCCTCAGAGAAACCACTGCTCAGAAACACAGATAGAAGTTGCTGGAAAGTTCTGTGGCACTCCTGAGTTTTATCTTGGAGTGGAGAGCTGAACAAATATTTATTTTCAGACTTAGGAAATAAGGAGTGAGTGAAATGACTCATAATATCCTACACCTGCTAAATAAAACTTGTTTGAAATGGCAGCCCACTGGAGAGCACAGTGTCTCTTGAATCAGTTTGGAGCCTCAGTGTATAAATTCTGTGATCACAGAATACCTTAAAAGGTTTTTTAATTTCTTTAGTGCTTCAGTTCCTATAGATTTTGGACACTCCCAAACATAAGAAAGTTGATGACTTCCTTGTTCTTCTGGACTAATGTGAGAAGCAGGCATAGCTTTATTTTAAGAAAGTGGGGGTGGATGTGCCTCTTTGGTCCACATCCTATCTGAGAAAATACATTTGTTGTTTGGGAACAGACAACTGTAAGATGCCTTGATGGGCTTTGCAAAAGAAGGGAATTTCCTGTTCACTCGTCTCTATCTCTAGCCCTAACTCCCTCTAGAGCAAGCACTTCTCACAAACAGGCTGCAGACTGTAAAACACAATGAAATTCACAAAATCCATTAATAGTCATTAACTGAAAAAGGTCTCTGTAGAGATTCTTGAATGCTTTGCTACTGGGGTAATTTGCATGCTTTTTCTGGATTTTATTCCTTCAGGCTTCTCCACAATATTTCCAAATCACCCATGTCACAGATTTTATCTGGAGAACATAGAGACATCTCCAAAGAGCACAGTCCTCAATTAGAGTACTTTTCTGTTATTTCTTCTTGTTTCAGATAGATAAGGTTGAACAATGTGATTACATACATGGTTAGTAGATATGGTTAGTAACATGAAATGCCTTGTCTGTGGCTGCATCTTGCATTTTGATTTGGTAGAGTAACACAGTGTTGAAATGAACCCCCTGCTTATTCTCATTTCTGGTCCACAAAATTGCTTGGCACATAGGATCTAGGATTCCTTTGAAAGAAATTGCACCAAAAACTCTATTCCAGATTAGCATCAAACATGCCCCAGCTCTCAGTGAGGACATAAGGCTCTGGACCTACGACCCGTCCATCAGAGAGCTTCAAGCCACATGCCTGGGGGTGATCAGATGGCACCCTGCATGAAACCAGATGAATTCAAGCTCTAGATGCAACTTGTGCAAAAGACAGAAGGGAAAAAAGCAGCCTAGACTGCCAAGTGAAGTCAATAGCAATGGTACAGATCACTCTCTTCCCTGGAGATACTTGCTGTGTGTCAGTCTTGCTGACTGACTGATTCCCTCTTTCTCTATGGCATTTGAGAGCCAAAAATAAATTAGGAATTTGTTATAAATAAATTAGCAGTTAGCACTGTTAGTGCTATGCAGGGAGGCCTGTAAAATCTGGGCTAGGAGCCCTGAAAATTACGCTGCTGAAGAGCGAGGCCTGGTCAGCCATGACCTTTGCCCTCACAGAGCACCGGTGTCAACCTTGCTTGGGCTGAGCTCCGGGCAGTTGAGAGGTCAGTGTGGCTTCAGTTCTGATAACTGCCAGAAGCAAAGGTGCCTGACTGTGTCTGTGCCTTCTCATATCCGTCAGTAAACCATGATTTTTCCACTTCTTCCTACCTACCTGCTTTGCAGTCTGAACTATTTGTTAAGGGTAGCTCCAGCTTTGAGGAGTGGGCTGAGTACAAGCAGCTCTTATTTGTTGTTACTTTGTTACTACGTGTTAAGCCTTGGACTTCTCTTGGAAAGGCATTTATTGGTCTGTGTCTTGCACATGCTCCATTCCTCAAATACTTCATGAGGCCAGAGCACTCCTCATGAGCTGAGCACTGATGTTTCAGATCATGAGTGTTTCTCTGACTCTGCAGTAGGAGACTGGGAATTTATTTGCTCTGTTAACTGCTTTTCAATGCTATATGATTTCTCTGTTCTTCATGCATCAGCACTTCTCCTCATTCTGTCGTCCTGTCATTATTCTGAACACAGACAACACTGCGAAGGCACACACTGCACACTGGTGACACATCAGGCCAAGTGGTCACACTGAGCTGGTTTCTGCAGCTGACAGCTAGAGGTAGGATGGCATCATGTTGAGCTGCTTCTGATTTACCACCTAAAGAAACTGATTATAGCTATTCCATATGGGACTGGCATGAGTTTTGAGCCAGACCTCTGGACCTGGAGCAAAAGTCTGGGTGACAACACCAGCAGGCCCTGTCATGGGTGTAGAATCATCCCAGATTGCATAAATCCTTAAAATAGCAAATTTCTGCGAATTGTCTTTCTTCTTCCATTTCTTGTTGGTTTCTCAAGAAAATGACTTAAAAAGACTCACTTTTTAATACAGTCAGAGCATCCAAGTATCTTTCAGGGTAGTCTCATTTTAAGCCTTTTCTCTTTGTTCTCACAAGAATGTAAATATGACTTCAAACCCTCCGGTCTTGTTCTGTTCTCATGAAATGACAATCACCCATGAGTGTTTGGGATGCTAGGGCTGTGATGGGTTGTCTGCTGAAAGCTGGTTCTGTAGGTAAGATGGCAGACCAAAACCTACCCAGACTCTGTCCAAACATCACTGGGCTGCAATACTGTCTATTAAAAACAGACTCCAAGAAAAGGGCAAAAACATAGTTGTATTTTTTTCTGATCTGTTTTAGCTACAATACTTAAATGTAGTGAAATGGTTGTACGGCATGAATAATTATCATAGTCTTACTTGCCTTTCTGCTGTATGAAAGAATTTAGCTCCTTGAAATATATAAGAACAATGTAGTCACAGTCCACTGAAAACAATTATGACAGCAGAAGAACTTGGGATGCCACATAAAATGGCTTTGATTTTTTCTTCCTTTTTTCCTGTCCTTTTAGATTTCCTTTACATGGTTTTGCTGACAGCATTAAGTCACATTTTTCTAGATTACTTTCATTGTGAATTTTGTAAGATTTTTTTAGCCATACTTCAAGGCTGATGATAAGATGAATTACTCAAGGCATCCCATTCTTGTGCAGTTCATATCAACCTCATGATTATATTATTTGACATGGATACATTCTTCGCATATTGATGCAATATTTTTTCTAAATATAAATCAAATAGGAATCAAAATAACAAAACAAGAAAATATACAATGTAAGTACATTGTCAGGCAAAGCAAGCCACAAGGCTTCTACTAACAAGGATTATTGATATATTTTTAAAAATAATCCTCCATTTCCATCTCAATGTGCACTTGATTTGAATGTCATAAATAAACAATCAGTTCCTGATTTTTGCAATGCTAAGCATAAAATTAGAGCACAGATAAATCAGCCCACACAAAAGGCTCTGGCTTTTCATAGAATCCTAGAATCTTAGAATGCCTTGGGTTGGAAGGGTCCTTAAAGACCATCTTGTTCCAACCCTCGTGCCATGGGCAGGGACACCTTCCAGTAGACCAGGTTCCTTAAAGCCACATCTAACCTGATCTTGAAGACTTCCAGGGATGGGGCATCCACAGCTCTGGGCAACCTGTGAGTGTGCCTCACCACCCTCACAGTACAGAATTTTTTCCAAACATCTAATCTAAATTTCTCCACTCTCAAAACAATTTCCCCTTGTCCTATCACTCTCTGTCCATGTAGACATTGCTCTCCCTTTCTTTTATAAGCTCCCTCCAAGTAATGAAAGCTGGCTGAGTCCTTTTGGCTGTCCTTAGATGTGTCTGAGGTGCTATTGATAGGAGAGATCTGCAAGTGTTGCATTCAGACCTGTTTCAGGTCAACTTAAATGGTGCATCTCATTTCCTAAGAGAAGAAAATGTTATTACTAATTGCTTTCTGACTGATAAAAAACTAGCACTAAAGTGTTATTACTAATTGCTTTCTGACTGATAAAAAACCCCTCAGTTCTTGGGTTAGGCTTTTCGTAGAAACTTCTTTACATGCACATGGTTTCTATGGGCTCTGTCTGTCACATACAGGCAGAAAAGCAACTATCAGGAGAAGTTTGTGATTGTTTTTCATCTGTAGACCTTAAGGAAAGAGGAAAATAATATTACAGCATTGGCATATCCAGGTAAATTTGTTACAAAAGAAACTAAAATCCTTAGTTTTGATACTCTGAACTCCATGTTCAGCCACATAATAAGCATGGCCTGGGTTCAGCCAAAAGCCAGCAGAAATTCTCCTTTGGCATAAGTGGAAAGGACTTGCATCTTCACATCAGGAGCCCACTGGTTGTCTCCAGGTATCAGTGACTGGTGGTGCAGTTGTACCTGCAGATACACTGTGGCCTTGGGATGGTTCTGCAGATATGCTTCATAGTGGAGACACAATGTAAAGAGGCAGCATGACAGGTTTCCAGATGGTGCTGCCTCTTCACTGAGCAAGAGACTCCATATGCAAGTTGGCTATACATGACTGTTGGCTTCTTCCAAAAATAAAGCTGGTCATTAATATGATTCCGTTCTTTTTTGTTGATGTTATTAAACTGAGAAATAAATCAAGGGTTTGTGGGTACGTAGGAAGGAAGGCAAATAGAAGAGAAAACAGAAAGAGGCAAACCCAGAAAGAGACAAACCCAGACAGCACATGGCATGAAAGCACTTGCAGAAGTAGGCTGTGTGTCTCTGCAGTGTTTTTATTTATTTTTCTCCCTGGCATAATATGTGGGAAAATATCATAATGTGCTGATACACTGGAGGGACACAGTGGGCTTCTGTTCCTGTTCCTTGAGGGACTTTATTTTATTGAGACTGCCTTTAATTACTGGGATTGAAATTATAATCAAAGAAGGGCTTGAATAGGGATGTTGATACTTCTTGTGTCCACAGAAGTGAGAAAAATACCTCAGGCCAAGGTTGCTTCCCCAGAGATATGTTTGCTCAGTTATCTAACAGATCTTGCAGTTGGCAATGCCTATATTTAATTACAACTTCAGAATCATGGTAATAGGAAACTGTTTATCCTCTGCCCTTAGACTCTTAGGTGTCAGGCTCATCTGCTGCTCTTTTCCAACTCCCTGATGGAACTGCAGTGAATAACAAGCTGGTGCTTCTGGATCCACTGTGCATAAATACTCCTGGAAGCTACCCAGAAAATACCCTCCAGGAAAATTCCAGAGGCACTTTTGATGATTCACTCAGTGCTAGTGAACCACCTAACTGGATGTGAGCACTCACCCTGTCGTAAAGGGCTTAATTTAATAAGCAAAACAGGAGTCTTGACTCCCAGTCCTTTTTATTTTGCTGCTTCTTTCAAAGCCATCTGCTTCTCTGACCTATTTCAGAACATGCAAATTCACAAGCGAGGTGAAATTTCCCATGGACCAGTAGCCTGTGAAATATAATTACTGTGCTAATTTTGAATTCCAAGCGGTCAGCACAGGCTAGGAGTGCTCGCTCAGCAAACATGTTAACACAATTACAATGAATATTAAAAAAAGGCCATGTTGAGATTTGGCAATGACTCTGGAAAATGACAGGTAGCTTTTCTGGGGTCAGAAAACAGACAACAAAATGCCTGATAAATGTTTGGGGATTTTTTTTATGACGCACAGATGCATTCTCAATAGAAACAGTTGAAGGCGAAAGGAAATGATAGTGAGAGCGCATCACATCCAGGCTGCTTTCCCAGCAACGCTCAGAAAATGAGAGGCTGTTATGAAATCTGTGCTCCCTTGCGAGCTCTTTGCTACCTTGGATGACCTCTGTCAAGTTATGCGCTCATTCAGCACTGCAGCCTGTCTATAACAGGGGCTAATGACACTAAGCCTGCTGGATAAATCCGTGTGGGATTTATGACTGTGCAATGCACAGCATTTCAAGGTATATAGTATGCCAATTTGACAGTATCAGTGACAGGGGTAACGCTGTGAAGCTGTTTCAAAAAAATCTTAGAAAAATCCTACTTGTGAGATAAGTCTCCCACTGCTTCACAGTGGAATAGAAGAATGAGATTTAATACTGTATTTTATTGTAAATAATTTTACTGCTTCCAGTAAAGACAGTACATGGCTGATTTCTTTATTCTTTCAGGAATGCCTCTGGGATTCACCTAATATTAAAAAAAAAAAAAAAAAAAAAGGAAAGAAAGAAAAAAAAGTGTTTTGATGATGATAGCAGATGGTATATTATCCAATCTCTGGAGTAAATTGTACTAACACAGCCTTGCCAAATTAACCAGGAATGTCAATTTTGCCCATTAGCACCTCTAACACCAGGGGTGGGTTTCAGGCTGCCGGGCTTTTGCAAAGGGAGCTCAGCTCAATGAAGCAAAGCCCCAAATCTCTTCTGGGGAAGCAACACTGACCTGCTGTGCTGCTTCCCTTGAAAGAGGAGCTACAGGCACTGCTGGTGTGCTCATGGCAGGACCTGAGGGAATCAGAGTGACAAGCATATTGCACATTGTCTCCATTTCTTGGGAGGGCTGATGTACAAGGTGTGCATGGAGTGGGAGGGGGAATATGTTTCCCTGCATCTGAGACTAATTTCTGTCTATTGTGGCATAGACAGAAGAATCTGATGTGCTCAGCAGAAAATATATGGAAGAAATGCCTAATGCAAAGATAAGACAAAATGTACTGAGGGGGTGTGGGGTGGGGGTGTGTGGAATTAAATTTGGCATATATACTTAAATCAAACAGCCCAGTGGTTACAGCACTGGTTCAGATGTAATCTGACTTTGCTCAAATCTGACTGAAAATCCAGTTGCAAAAGGCAGTTTCTCTCTCCCCTTGGCGCTGTCTGTCAGCACAGTAGGGTCTGGGGGCAGAAGAAGATCTAGGGGTGCTGTGAGATGGAAGTGCCAGGCAGCACAGGGCTACTGGCCTGCTGCAGGTACGTGGGAGAGTATAAAAGCTGCCCTGCAGGTTTAGGACAACCATCTGCAGTGCAAATATGTTTTAACAACCAGAGAAAAACATCCTACATCACATGGCTGGCATTGTGTGGGAGCTCCATGAAAAAGGAGAATTCAAATCCAGCTCTCCAGCTCTGAGAATTGCTGCTTTAAGCATAAAGCCAATTTTCTCCTCTCTCCCTGATGCTAGCGTGTTCTCCAAGTCAGAGCCATTTGAGTGAAGCAGGATAGGAAGAAAAATAAACACACCGGAATTAAAAAAAAAAAAAAATATATATGCATAGATGTATGTGAGTACATGCATCTATATGATTTGGATGGCACTCACAAGGGTTTTGCATAAACAAGATCTTTTAGGATTGCAAAACAACATATTTTTCCTTCGTGTCATTCTTAGAATATTTTAGTTGAGGTTTAAAAAAACTTCCATCAGTCTGAAACAGACAGGCAACACAGTAAAATCAATTCTAAGTGATGCAAATTGGCACAGTTATTTGAATAGTGTTATAGGCAGACATAATAATTGTTGCCGCCTGCCTATATTAAAATGTTTCTGCTATACAAAGCCATCCATAAGCTGCAGTTCTCCTTTCTTTTAAATAGTTGTCTGAGCTTGTTTGCTACTTATGGTAAAACAATACTGAACATTTTGCTGTCATGTGGGGTCACAGGACAAACATAATGACAGACAAATGAAAGCGCAGGCAGACAAAACTGAGGGGCCACTGTATAAATGTCTGACATTATATCTGGCTGGAAATGATCCCAAAAGTCAACATATGCAAGTACTTAAATGTGGCTTATATTTTCTCTTTGGTCCAGGGCCCTGACTTCCTTAGCAGCAAACACTCGCAAACACACCATCTGTTGTTGGAGAGTGAGCAGTCTAATGAAGAGGATCAGATTCTTTCCATCTCACTTATTCCTTGGTGCCCTTTCCATTTTCTGGGCAGTTGTCTGCAAATAATACAAAATTTCCTATGATTTCCTTGAGCTGTTGTTCAGACTCTTAGGTCTTTAGACTGGTGATTTGGGATGTAATCAAGGATGTAATTTTATTATTTTTAAATAATTTTCTTTTAAAAGGAAGGAGACCTGATGAAATCACTCAAATATTATTGTCAGAGTAGCTGTACAGTGTTCTAAAACCAGAGGTGTAGCATCGGTGATTGTAGAGATACATCCATGTACCTATGCATATGCAGCCTCTGTAGTCACCTCAACCCAACTTTCACCAATCCATCTGCAAAGGAACGTGATACTGGTATCCCTGTGTGCTTCTGCATTTGGAATATTTCTTCTGAGCTTTGTGACCATGATTTAGGGTGCATCTCCCATACCACATTCCCCACACTGACCCAAAGCACTCATATCTGGTGGGCCTCTTCCAAATGCTCTGCTTTGATTTTGCCTTTCTCTGGCTAAAGGGCTTCATGTCCTTTCCCTGCAGTTTCCCAGTGCTCCTTTCCCACCACAAGCCTGCCAGGAGGGAAAGGAAGACTTCTGCTCTAGGAGATGATGATCCTCACTGAAACTTTACCCAACCAACAGCCACATTAGCAGCCAAACAAGGAGACCATGAGCAACCAGAGAGGCTTAGTTTCCATAAACCCAAGCCAATTATTTTTCTAGTCCCATTGCACAGCTGAAGAAACCTGACAGTCCGGGTGGAGCAGCAGAGGCTGCCATATTCCATCCCTGTCAACTACTCCCTGTGGCAATTTGGTGTTACCCTGCATTTGTGCCAAGGGAAATGCCAGCAGGGGCCACGTCCAGTCAAAGACATAACTGGATCAGTCCTTAATGTTTGAGATAAAGGTCCTCTCATGTCACTGTCACCATGAAAGAAGGCCTCAAATATGCCCCTTTACCCAATCCAGTTGAGTTAACATCAGTTTGGAGGAACTGGGAATCCTGATGGTCATCGCAGTTTGATGGGAATGTGTGGTTTGGTGGGATAAGGGAAACGAATGTCCAAGAATAACTGATATCTCATCCTAATTAATGTCCATGTAAAGAGTCCTACAGTAAAATGAGACATATTACTCACCCCCCTTAGCTGTAGGCAGCTCTGGAGAAAATATTCACTTGTTAGAGAAATAATCACAAGGGAAGAAGCACAATTATGAGCATTTCTCGTTTAACAGAAAGGCCTATCTTTGTAGGAGCGCACAGCATTTTCCAGAGGGTGGAAACTCCAAGGTAGTAATTACCTGATTCTTCAAATTAAAACCAGAGGGAAAGAATGAGTGCCAGGGGGAAAGAACATGTCTTGCTATTTAGCAAAAACAAGAGACATGCCCATGTCTCTGCACAGCTGAGGTCCTGATCCAGATGGCAGTCTCAACTTTGAGCTCCCAAGCTGGAGGTTTATCTGGTTTTACTTCAATGTCCTTATAGATAAAAGCCATGACCAAAGTCTAGAGAGCTCAAATGCTGGTCTTGGGTCTATATTTGCGCCAAACTGATGCACCTTGTAAGAAGATCACCAAGAGGAAATACTGACATCACAAAAAAATGTTATGCAGATGGATAAGAACCAAAAATTCCAGTCTAGACTGGAGTCTACTGCAGGCTAAGTCACTGACAGCAGAGAGAAACAAACGTTTAGGAGGAATAAACAATTAGCAACTCTCGTTTATTGGAGACTATTCAGAAAGCATTGCTGTAAATTCTTTCTCATCTTGGATGAGTTAGCTAGAGATGTGTTTCCTCTCAAATCCTTTGTAGATTTAAGAACATCACTAGGTGCCTATTTGGCTTTTTCTTCAAAAAGATACAGTAGCATCACCAGTTTTGGTCTACACATCTGGAAGGCCAGCTGTCTTTTGCTTCTTTGATATTCAGTTCATCAGAGATCCAAGTATCCACACTGTGCCATCTCATGTTTTAAAAAATGCATCAATGTCCTTTGTGAAAAAGGCAAAAGATCAGAGGAATTTGATCTTTGTAGGAAGAACCAAAATGCAATAGGTGACTGTAGGGATTTGGGGATTTGGCTTGAATTAAGAGTAGGGGAAATGCTGCTATGTAACAAAGAATGTAGCAGCATGTAGGCAGAAGGTGATACAGAGTTGAGGAAGCTGGCATGCTTCTGGAATTTGGATCCAAGAAACAAAGAGTGCAGAAAAGGGCACTCAGAAACATGAGACTGAGCCAGCAGTGATGAGCAGGGAAGTGTTTTGTGGAGAGAGGGTGAACAAGGAGATTACAGGTGAAAAAACAACGGCTGTGGAAGGCAGAATACCATACTGAAGCCAGATCATTATATTTTAAGACATTTTTCATGACAGTATCCTTTCACTAATGTATCCAGCACCATGGAAATTAACCTTTGGATAAATCCATTTTGATAAGGATGCATTGGACGTAGAAAAGGGAGTTTGCAACCATGTGGGGAAATCAGGAAATAGTCCTAAGAGACTGAAATATCACCTTGCATGTGGATAATACTCACTGGTATCATCCAGTAAGGTGGTGGTGAAGCTGCACAATATTTCATACAACAGTGCGGTATCCCTTTCACAAAAAGGCTGTGCAAGTAAAGGCTCCAAGGACAAATATGCCCCAGTGCAATCATAAAGGACTTTAGTTTTTTTAAGAAATCCAGGGAGACAACACTCAGCTAAGGACAAGCCATGAGGGTTTTATCTACACCAAAGCAATGTTGTTTCTATGTGATTGTGACTGGTGTGAGATAATGAAGGGTTTAGCAGCTTGGGGTTGTTAATTTAATATTTGCATAGCCAAGAGTGAGGAAAGAAACATGATATGGTGCAATTTATTATTAAAAACCACAGCAAGGTATTCAGTTTTGGGGGAGTTTCCCTTTTTCTTCTTGTCTCTTGTTCCTTACCCTTGTTAGTTCCTCTTTCCACAGACACATGTTCCCTCCCACCCAAGGACATGATTTTCAGCATGAGCTGTGCTGCTGATTTTAACAGCAGCACAGCTCATGCTGAAACCAGACTGTGCCTGGTTTCTGGTGTTATTCTGCCTCTTTCCGTCACTTCACAGCTCCCTGCCAGAGAGAGAACTGCTGTTCGCCATCCATGGCCATGAGATAATGACCACAAAGGGGCCACAAAGATGCTTAGAGAGCTGGAGCACCTCTCCTATGCAGACAGGCTGAGAGAGCTGGGGTTATTCAGCCTGGAGAAGAGAAGGATCTGTGCTGACCCTAGAGCAGCCTGACAGTGCCTAAAGGGAGCTTACAGGAGAGCTGGAAAGGGACTTTTGACAAAAGAATGCAATGATAAGACAAGGGGGAATGGTTTTAAACTGAAAGAGGGTTGGTTCAGATTAGATACTATGAAGAAATTCTTTACTGCGAGATTGGTGAGGCACTGGGACAGGTTGCCCAGAGAAGTTGTGGATGCCCCATCTCTGGAAGTGTTCAAGGCCAGGTTGGGACTCTAAGTAATCTGGTCAAGTGGAAGGTGTCCCTGCCCATGGCAGGTGGGATTTGAAACAGATGGTTTTTAAGGTCCCTTGCAATGCAAAAATTACATGATTCTATGATCCTATCACCTGGGCTTGCTGGACAGGGCAGTTAATTTTGAGGGAAATTCTTCAGGTAGGAACAGGATTTGAGGGGAAAATGCCAGAACTTGCACATTCAGAAACCTACGCAACATCACGGCATCCATTGTGGCGGCACATTCCTGTCTCTTTTTTCCTTCCAAAATTTTTTCCATACCTTTTATTCCTACCAGTCTTCTTAAAAACAGAATCTAATATTTTTTCTCTCCCTCTCTCTTCTTCTTAAAAATAAAGTCTTTTTCCTCCTATTGTTGCAGAGGTATTTTTCACCCAGGGAGTAGAACAACTGTGGTGGTCATTTACTTCTTCATCCCCAAGGGAGGTTCAAATGCATGTCTACCCCAGGGCTGGAGAGCTTTTCTGAGAAGGTAGTAAAGCACCACTTCCAGTGTGCTAAATATGAAGACCCTGCACCTGCCCTTCAAGAGTATTACAAGGTGTTGTCAGAGGGTTGCTCAGGCAGGGTGCTCTCAGGCCACTCCAGTATTGCTTCACTTCATGGGTCTCGGAGAGGGGAAGGAGGAAGTCAGCTGCTCAAACCACAGCAGAGCTGAAGGCATTTTTAAAAAATTCCAGTTCAAACAGTGACCTAGGCAAACAGTTTTAAGGTCAAACATGGACACGTGGTGTGTCAGTGTACCTTCAGGGCCAGTTTGCTGCTGGGCATGTGCTTTTTGCATTGCTCTTTTGGAACTTCAGCTTCTGAAGCAAGAGTTGGTTTGGTTTTGTAGAGCAAGTCCAATTTTTGGCTGTGTCTCTGTGCCTGGTTTATTTCAGTCATCAATTCTGCTTGAATGAGGGTCCTCTATTGACTATTTATAGTTCTAAACAAGGAAAACAAATACTGTCTCTTCAGATGAGGTGCCAATGTCTCTGTAATTCTCGCAGTTATAGTGCTATGATTGGAATTTGGTGCCAGATGCATGGATTCCTCAGACAAACAGCTTTCTGGCAGGAGAGAGGAAGATCTGGCTCTGGCAAGCCTGTTTATGTAAGAAGTTGCCATGTTACTGGCTCTCATTACCTGCATTGGTTTGATTTGATGAAGGAGAGAAACTAGACACCAACTACTGGATAAAACAGAGCTGGCAAACTGCTTCACACACACAAGCACGTTGTTAATCCCATCGGAACCACTAAGTGATGCTGACTGCAGCTACAGACAAACAGTCTTAATTAGGCACCCCAATGGTGAGAAGAACGATTATTTTATACTGATTTTCTTTTTTCTTGCTGCCAGAGATGGTGCCCTTTGCACTCCTGACAAGGCACAGAAGGAGGTGGGGGATGGTGTGTGTGTCATCCTCACTGGACAGGTTTGGCCAAAGAAAGTCAGACTGTTTCCTGGAGCACAGGTTATGTAAACAGCTGCTGGAAGAAGAAAGGTTGGCTTCAGAGCCTGGATTCCAGAAATCACTGGTGAGAGAACAGAAGAGTCTTCAAGAATAAGGAAGGGTTAGCAAATAGCAGACATGCTAAATCAGGCCACTCAGGAGAGGGTCAAAGTGAAGGCAGAGAAAGGTATCAGCTTTCAAGATCAGATTGATTCCCCCACTCACCCCAGCCTTGAAGCAGCCGAAATGAGTTCTGCCTTTTAGCTGATGAGAAATCAGCAAGTGACTTGTTGTTAATCTCTGGGTGTGGTCTGTTTGCGTGACCTTTTTCTTTCAGAAACTTGGCATACGCATGCATGCTTTGAAAGTTCGCCACTGGCCAGCCCCCGCAAGTCCCCTATCCTGGCAGGAACCAGAGGTGATGCTGAACCGTGCTGACCATCCCTGAGCACCCAGGAGCACCAGCCTCATTCACTCTTTTGGATCCCTTGTGTCCCACTCCCACATGGAGCGAGTTTTCAGAGTTGTCACAATTTGTGTTTTCCTACTACTGCACCAACCAGCGACTCCTTTGGCCGGGGCTCTGAGAGTCCCTCCTCAACATTCCTCCAGGGGCCTCTTGCTAGCTCACACCACCCTTTTTTCAGGAAACTAGAAGACCCAGAAACTGTGACAGCCTTTACCACCCAGTGGTGTTGAAGGTCATGTTAACCATGGGGTTCCAGCTGGTGGTTTACCTTGCAGTCATGTGATGCTCAGGGCTCTTTGCAGACAAGGAGGTTTGGCTGTGGCCTGTCAGGAGAGTTCTCCAGTGAGATTTTCCCTGGGAAATTACTGGCTTAGCAGTGGCTTGCCTACCCCAGCATGCCTCATCTCCTGCCTGGCCTTCTCCTGCCTCTTCTAGCCTGCATCCCACCCAGCCCGTCATGCTGAGGGTCAGTGGTACTCCTGCCAGGCCACCTGTCCCAGGGGAAGCCACAGCCCTGGACCTGGTAGCAAGAGTCCCCACCCAGGCTTCCTCCAGCAAAACTGCATTCAGGCCCTGCCTTGGAAAGTCCACCTTTCTTCTAGCAGTGTATCCCGCTTGTGGGGTTTTTCCCCTCCACAATTTTACTTTTTAAACCCAATTGTCAGTTGCTATTTTCTGTTTTAACAGGCTCCAGCTGGCTGAATCCAAGGGCACAAAGTGATTGAAGCATTTGCCTGGCACTACACCATTCCTTCATTGAAAAGGGTGGCGGTGGTGATTTCAGAAGGATATTTGACCAGGCATTACTGAAGCTAAAATTTGTCAATTCATAATTTTAACACTCCATGGAGTTTGTTGTTCAAAAGAGTACACAGGAAATCTGAGCTGTTATTTTCCCCGTCTTTGATCAAGATGCCAGTGTGCTGATGTGAAGTGAAACAGCGTAGGCTGACAGATGAGAATTTTCCCCCAAGGGCATTCTCCTAGGAAGGCAACAGTGCTGATTTAGCAAGGAAATAAATCTCGACATATATGAATGCTGCTGTGTACATGCTTTTATGGCACTTGGGGAAGAAATCAAAATAATTTTAAAATACAGAAGCCTTCATTGTACAGTTCTTTAGCATTTGAACATTTGTATGTAGCTTGAAATGAGAACTACGCACTGGAGGATGGAGCTGTGCCTTTATAACAGCTCACTATGCTGCCTTTGGAGACCCTCACCGACTGAGCTCTCTGTAAACAAGAGACCTTGGTGCAGCATGGGGAGGATGAAAGCCAGGGAGATACTAGTGGAAGTCTGGGACTTCACAGCCCTGTCTTATTTATTAATAACACTCTATGTAATTACTTTAGCAGAATCTATCTTCTCCAGTTCTCCTACATGAAACCCTGTCCCCACAGGGCTGCTTTTGAATGCCGTGCTACCCTCAGGAGGTGCACATCACTAGCAAGGCTCTGGTTGTTGAATTTACCCAGCAAGTCCTGTTGTCTCTGAAGGTGAGTTTTTCCCAGTTAGGTACTTGTGGCAGAAACTTGAGACTATAGCCCTTTAAAGTGACATTGCACACACCCAATGGGATTACAGCAGCACTGCAATTCTGAAGATAAACGAAAACTGAATTTTGTGTGAGTTTTCTTGCCAAGTTGTCCCAGATTTGGGTAGCAGATATCAATACAGGAGCTGACTTAGGTGTGAGAGGTGCCAAATGAAGCTTTGTGATCAATCTTCCTGCTCCTGAGGCAGTGTAAAGGACACAAACTCCAGTTGTTCCCACTAACTGTGCTGTTGTTTTCTGGTTTGGGATTTTGGGGTTTTCTCCCCCCCGCCATCCGTTACAACATTCAAAGTATCTTACCAGGAAGAACAGCACTTCAGCAAACAAAACTGACTTTTCCTGTAGTATGCCTAAATGCCATGTGGAGTCCAAGATTTCCTATCCTTTTTTAAGCTCTTCACAGCACTCAGGAGCTCACGTGGACCAGACACAGTTACTTCTCGTAATAAAGTGTACTCGACCTACAAACATTGAGCAACACGTCACAGCAGTGTTGGATGGTTAAAGCAAAACTTTCCTAGCAGAGCATGATCAATTGCATTTCAAATAATGCTTCTGGAGAAAGAAGTCTGTGAACAAATCAAAGCTATTCCTCCATTGTTTTACATTCTATTTCTTCCTACATATAAACCAAGTGAGGCTTTTGTGGTGATTTACAACACTCAGAAGACATGAGCTGCTGCTCGATTCTCAGAACAGGTAACAGCATTTCATTAAAAAAACCACGCTGACTGGGGACCCCTCCTAAGTGCCAAGGTCCATCAGCCTTCACTTGTGCTGCACACTCTGCTTTGCCAATACAGAACCAGGTTTCCAGCAGCTTCAGGCAGAACCTACACCAGGCCAGGCTCCTACCTGGACTCAGACCTCACCGCTTGTGCCTGGTGCCCTGCATAGCTTTTCAACACTAAACAGGGTATGTTTGCAGAAGTCACAGGCTTTGCCCAAATTCCACCAATGCAATATAACCTGTGTCAAACCATACCTTGATTAGAGTTCTAACTAGTGGAATTATTTTTATTAGTGAGGTCTAATTACACAGTCAATTTAATTACAAGGACCTAGAATTTGTGCTTGCCTATTTTAGCAGCTTGATCATTTTGCATGCTTTAAATCAGATTCCTGTATTAACATCTATTTATATTAATTTACAATCCATTTCAGCCAGCTGACATAAGATAATGGATTAGATGTTACTAATACAATTGGGTTGTAATCTCGTAAGCAAGAACTACTGTATGCCAGTCCAGAAGCTGGCTACAGTCATCTCTGAGCACATTTGTGCACCCACTCCTTCCTTGTCATGTCAGAGCACAGCCCTGGAAGTGTTCAAGTACCATCTCATCAATGATGTGAAAGGAGAATTTTAAGTTAGCAAGTCTGAATAGCTCCAATCAAAAAATACACCAACACATCTGTAATTAAGAACTTGCTAGACAGGACTGCTGAAACTCCAACTCTCTACTCTCCTTTCTCTCATTCCCCTGGAATATACTGCATAGATGTGAGGCAATTTACTGCAGAAAATGTTCTTCATGAAGTCAGTTCTGAAGGCTAGGTTACAGTTTGAATATGTTTGAATATGTTTTAAAGTTCGCTGCCTGAACAAATGTCAATTTTCTTCCCTGCTTTACATGCACTGGAGCAAACCTCATTACCTCAAATATGACAAAATATTCAAGACTGTAAACAGGAAAATACTTCATTGTATGGTTTCAGTTCAGTAATGCCCCAGATGAATTTCAGTGCAAGATCAGTCTTAGCAATAACACAAAGATTTTTAAAGTCCTTTATTAATCTGAATATAAAAAGACAGAAGCTGCCTACAATATAGGACAAAGCTCTTGCTTCATGAGGAAACAAAATTTTCTTTACAAAGTGAAAAAATAAATACCCTCTTAGAGTAAGGTTTATATGCTAATGTGTCATAAAAAAGTAGAGTTTTAATATTTTGACAAAATGTCTGTGCAAAGAAACAGATGCATAAACACACATTACTGCTACATTAAGGCAATATGAAAAGTATAGTCAGAAAATTTCAGTAAAGTGACAGTGTACTTTTCTAGCTTTGATTAAGCCAGTATTGCACCCAAACACGGTCTCTAGTTCCCTCTGTACCCTGGAGAAGACACTAGGAAACCAGAGCCCAAAATGCCCAAGTAGGGGGGTGGAAATCAAAAAGATTTTATTGGGTAGGCCATTTCCTGCTAAAGATGCTAACTGAAGAAAGCATTTAAAATTATACACAACGCTTAAAGATTAATTGTAAATGTTTAATGGTTTAAAATCTCCAAAAATAAAGCCAACTTGAAGGGCAGCTGACTGCAGCTCCCAAGACCACCAGCCAAAAGTTGGCTGTGAGAAAGTTGGGAGTACCCTGCCCACTGAGAGCTGTGAATGAAGTCCCATAGCAGTGCTTCCACAGAACACTGTCAACCACAAGACTTTTCCTGACCCACCCTCAACACTTGAAGATACAGAGTCTTGTCCTTCCTTTCCAAAGCTAATCTCTCAGAATTGTTTTCTATTTAATAGAATTCTGAGTTAAGCACAGCTGCTTGGTGAAGCCTTGTAACTTCAGTTTACAAACTAATTTTTAAAAGAGTTCCTTCCTCTTTAAAGCAGTTTACTAAAAGCAGAAGCTATGAGCCTTACTAAACTGGTATGTGTAAAAGCTAGTCTTACTATTAAAAAAAAAGGTGCAACTGTACTAAAAAGGATTTAGAACATGTAAAAGAAAAGGCTGCATTGCTTTTGCCGGGTACATCTGTGTGTATACCACATTTCTCCAGGGTAACTGAGCTTTGTGGCAACACTGCCGTGCTACAAACTTATGGATCAATCTTTAAGTAACATGAATCAATTACACTTCTACTCTCAGATGATGTCCCAAACAATTTTGGACATGCTGAACAAATATTTATGTTAAAAAATGCAGTATTTTTTGCTTTTGATAGTGGATAGGTGCCAGAGTGATTGCCTTCTTCACAATCAATGGTTGCATTTCTTATTAGTGCAGTTTAAACAGTACATGATGGGTTTAGAAGTGTGTACGTAGATCATATCACAGTCAGATTGAGAAGACTGGTGTGGGTTGGCAAGTACACATGCTGGACATGCTCTACACGAGATCTGCAGACAGGACACGACTGGAAAGGAAAAACATTGGGAAATTACTTTACTTCATATTGTGAGAGTCTCTGCACTTCCTGCAGACTTCACATATACAATAACAGAGCACTTTTTCCACCATCCCGTATTTAAGACAGGGTATGGTGAGAAGCATGCAGCTCATTCTTAGCCTCACCAGAAACTGCGTTAGCACATCATCCAGACAGAAGGCTCTTTGAAATTACCACAAACAAAATTTTAGAAGTTTTACGAGAATATCATCATGAACATATTAACCCATGTCCATTAAATATACAAAAACCCAAACCATCCACACAACTTGGTAACTCATAACTTAATGGTATTGCATTTACCTGCAACTGGGAAGCACAGGACTTGCAGCAAACTGTGTGGCCACAGGGACAAAAAGTTGAATTTATCTCTTCTTCACAACACACCATACAAAGCATAGACTCCTTTAGCTTCCGCAACTTCTCTTGCAGGGCTTTTGTTTGTTGGCAGCTCAGACCCTCACAGTTGTCACAGTTCATGCTGCTTTCCGAAGACTTAAGGGGGGAACTTGGTGGGGTTTGATCACTTCTTGAAACAAGATCCACAATGCCAGCATTATAAAGAGCTCGTCTTGCATGATCATAAACTTCCTTTGATGTTCTTTTAATGTCAAAGACGTATTTTTTACCAAGATTAATGTTTTCATTCAGAAATAGAGATGCTAGGTGACCCTTTAAGTCTCGACTATACTGCATCATGACAGCACTGGTGACAGTGTCACACCTATAAAGCAACAGGACAAATGCAAACTTGGTTACTTAATACCAATAAACCCATCCATACAGAAAATTGTTCCTGAAGTTGAAGTAACAGCACTGAAATTAAAGCAAATAAAACAGTCTGAGGTAGTATTTAAGCTCTTGAATGATCTTTGCATGGCAACTGTACTTTGAAAAGTGTAAAATGGAAAGTGACAGTTACTTTACATTTTGAAAATGTGGAGTGTCTGGTAAAATGAAGTCAGCTTATGGAAGGGACTTAAGAAATTATGTTAACAAACAGCAAACGCTTGCTTAATCCACAGTTCAGCTTGGCAACACCTCCTTGTATGGCATTTCCAAACACTGCATGAAAGAATTCCAATTAAAGAGTCTTTGGCTCTCCATTTTTATCATAAAGCCAAATAATATTTTTAACCTAAAGTCCACCCAGTAATTTATATACCAGTATTATATTATTCTAAAGGGAACCAGTGTGAGTGCAGTGTAGAGCATTAAGGCATTTGTATTTACCACTGAGCATTTCAGCTATCCTAACCATGCTTGTCACATATTTCAATGATACAGCTGAATCTGCAGAAGCCTATTAAGGCATATCACTTCTCTAGGCAATACAAGGGAGAAAACACAAACACAGAACATAAGGACTACAGCCTCACAGGGCCTAAGGTCCAAGATCTAAGCTTATGGCCAAATGCTGCTGCCAAACTAAGGTTCTGCTTAAATTAAAAACCAGAAATAGCGAAGGATAGCAGAAGTTACAAGCAGAGACACAGATCAAAAAGTACTTGAAACTGGTATGTGGTAGTTAACTTTAAGAAAACACTGCTAAGTGTGTTTGACAGCTACTTCTACTGATCAGTTTTGGACATCACAGGAGGAATGAAAGGGGGTTGAAAAGATGCCCACCAATAAATGAGTATAGCACCCCTACCTCAAAGAACAACAGGATAGAGACAATGGCATGAAGCAAAATCCTGAGCATGTGAACAAGGATAGAGGAACTGTAAGAAGCTTTAAATACATGGGATGGGAAGGTGGCATACAGATAACATAACAACTGAAGGAGCCAAATAAAGGATCTACTACACATTCTGAATGATAAGATCTTCCCCATTGCTCTCGCTCTCCCCTCTTACATAGGAACACAAAATATAGGTATCATTTGTTAAGTATCAAGGGACATAAGTTTATATTTTGAAATGCTGTTATTCATAGTGTAAAAACATTGCTTACTTTTCTTGTTACTCCCACCCCACAAAATGGAAAGCAACAAAAACCTGTTCAGCTTCTGGACTTAAGAAGAAAGGAAAGGCTTCAAAGACAATGGAATTTTGCAGAGTATTTCTAATGTGCAGTCAGACTCCTGGCTGCTTAAACACTTAGCTCAAACACTAATGAGAAGCAGCAGCACACTGCTCTAGTGGCAATACTGACCTGTAAAATGCATGTGTCTCTGTAATTGCTCTGTAGAGTCCACTGGCTGCCCTTGTACTGATCATCTTAAACAAGAGAACCACGCTATTACCAGACTCCTTGGTAACAGTCAGATATACATTCTTCCCAGATTGAGTTGCCATTTGAACAACAGGATAAGCAATCCTATAAATTAAGATTAAAAAAAGAAAGGTTATCTAGTTTTAAAGGATAAGAGCACTTCCCACAAACTACTACAGTGCACTTTTATCAGAATTTACAATGATCTCTGACCACTGTCAACAATGCTGATTGAAGCTGCTGCCTCAAAGATATATATATAAAAATCAAGAGTATTAAGGGCACTTGTTACCTTGATTACAAGCTGGCAGTGTCCTCAGACCCTACATCCCACTAGTCACTTTTAGTAATTCTCAGACCAGTTTTGTATTTATGTGAAAACTAGAGGCATGCTCAGTACTTCTGGAAAATTCATCATGCAAATGGTTCCAGAAAACACATACCTGTTGATTGGACTGAAGTCATCTTTACAGATGGATATGCCTTCAGGTCCAACACCAATAAGGAGTTTTTGCCCTTCACTATCTCTCACTGAGTGCCACTCTACCCCATAGTTCTCCAGTGTTGTAACAATCTGTAGAATCTGATATTCAGCAGATGCTTGACTTAGGCCTTCTAGCTCCTTGTGCTTTGTAATAATGCTGTTGATAAAAAGATTAGGGATAGGTGAGTTAACACAAGTATCTGCTGTTACTGTCAGCAGCTTGTTTTAACATGGGTTTTCAGATGACCTAGTTAAACAGACTATTAAATGCTCCTGACCTGCTTTATCTGTCTATAGATTTCCAGCAACTGTGAACTGGAAATAGTTGAGAATTACCAAAACATCCTAAGAATGTCAAGGAGAAAATACTGTTCATTTGCTTAGAAATGAAAAAGTTACATGTAATCAAGGCTTTCCAACCAACACCACCAGCCCCGACATATTTCCCTGAGCTACCACTAAGTTCATAGTAAAAAAAAAACCTACAGAAAACTATGACACCCTGAATGTTTCCTGATATTCAGGAATTGAGTTATAAAGGTGCTTGAGAATTCAGTTTACTTTTCAGAGTAAGGGGTACTAAGCCAAATAAATTCTTTCACAAGTATAGGTCTAAGATATACTTACAAATTAAATACCCTGCTCCAGGTACTTAAATACCTGTATTTCCCCAAGTACCAGAGTTTTCACAAGGAAAAAAAAACACACAACAACAACAACAAAAAAAACCACCTCATAACTGAGCTTCAAAATTTACTGAAATCAGAACATCAATTCAAGTTGCATTTTGATCTCCAAAGCTATTACTGTTAAATTACTGTTTTACTCTATAGCACCAGCAATTAAATGCATAACAAAATCTTCTGTTGTTTGTCCCCAAAAAGGAGACTAGATCATTGTGCTCTTTTTACCTCTCCAAAATGGTAGTGGTGAGTTCTTTTGCACACAACTCTTCATAATTGTACTTGGCAGTGTTCTGGTTATAATCTCCAAACTTCATCTGTGCCAACAATGCACTAAGTTCAATTGCATGCTCTGAAGAACACTGAAGATTACCAGCAAGAAGATCTTCTTTGATATGCAAGAAAAACATATGCCTGCAACACAATCAGAAACATTTGCTTACACAAATTGTTACATGACATCTGTAATCAAGACATGTAACAAGTAACATCTCAGCTATGTTTGGTAATCAAGAATTTGCAATGAATGTATCAAGCAGATAAAGTCTGGCACAACAGAACTAAAAGGGCCTCCATCTTATTCTTCACTTACTCTTGAACATGCAGCTACAACTGAAGATGTCATCTAAAAGCTCTATTAAAAGAAACGAACATTTAACATCAAGAATATCTCAAGAATAAGAACTGCTTTAACTCCTAAGGCCACTTAGTAATTTCAATTTAGTGAGTAAAATATCAATGTAAGATTTCAATTAATTTCCTACATTTATATTTTTTGTTGCCATTTACAAGTTATTCTGCATTTCACGAAAACAAATTTGGGAAGAGCAGCTCAAAATAGCGTACACACTTCCATCACGCAAAAGGAGAAGCCATACTTTCTCTACATAGTGGAAATGCCTCTGCCACTACAGCCATGGTGCTTTTGTCAGTAACATGATTAACAGGGTAACTTGAAACACCTGAAAATGCATTGTGGAATAAAATACAAAAACAGCTTCTGTATAAGCATTTGTCAGATGAACCTTTGCACTTGAGACCAAGGCAGGTTTGACAGCTTGAAAATTCACAAAGCTGCTCTTAATCATCTGATAGGTCATTCGACAGACAAATCAACATTTTCACCAACATTAACAGCAGCATGTTAATAACCCCTATAGGCTACCTTAATTTCTATAGAATAATCCTTATCTTCCCCTCAGGGGACACAATATAAATTTCTTACCATTTATTTTTAAGACTTAACATACTTATGGAAACTAGATGCACAATCATGTTTCACAGTTATTTGTCACTGAAAAAAAATCTTTCAGTAAATGAAGCCTAGCACCCACAGGGATGTGTCTTAGCTTCCACAGGAATGGGGCATTTACTTTTCTAAAATTAAGTGTAATCTACTTTTAAGAAAAGCTTTATTGAATCTCTCATCACTGAAGCTGAAGATGCTATTAAGTGATGAGTTTTCCTTCCAACGGGAATTTTGGATAATATCTTACATATATTCTGTTGTAGTATTCCATAAGTCCTTTGTATAACAGGGCAAATAAGACTTTTCAGCCCTATGAACAATTACAGAACTTGCAAAAGCTGTATTCTTTATTAGCTGTACTGGTAAATGTTGCAACTAAGAAATTAGTAGTCCAAAAGATGCCTCATATGCACAACTTTTTGAATCAGGAAAAAAGAATTGGTATTAAATTATCCCATAAGCTTTCCTACAATCCAATTCCTTCAGAAAGTCACAGCTCCAACATTTCCCTTTGCAAGCCATTTGTCATGCTAGAGCATCATGCTAGTTGTGATGCAAGTGCTTAATTGCATCACTCTGAAGTCCAAACATCAACCTACATTCTTCAGCAGTTCTAGAGGGGGTCTGGTGGAAGCCAGTGTCCTCACACTGTGCAGGACACAAGGTTAGGTGGCAAGAGGACCAGAACTTCAGAGTTATCTCTACTGTTAGCTGGTTATACTTTGTTTAGACTCTTTTGAGAGAAACTCAAACCTCTGCTCCCATCCCTTTCTCCCACCATGCAGAGTCATAGCTCTTTGGGCTTGGGTCACAGAAAGTCGTATCTGTGGCCTTTTAAAATGCTTCAGTTTTACAGACTCTTATTGGTGTTCAGTCCATCCATAAACCCAAGGTATTTGATAAATTATTAAAACACTAGGGGTAAAATAAGTTCAAATATTAGGCATTTCTTTAAGTCCAATAAACATTTCATAAAATAAACAGCTTCTCATGCACTCTTGATCCTCTGACAATATCAGAACAGGATTTCCAGTCATTTTAACTAAGTACTAATTACAAATACAGTATTTCAAAGAAAGATCAGACAATTTTATTCTCATTAGCTGAAACACATTTACAACTACCACACCTAAATTCTTATATATTCAGGGGTTTTTTGCATATGACAGGACTGATTAAAGAGGGTAAAGTCAAGAGATTTCCCCTTGCTGGGAAGACCTTATTGACATCTCAAGGGGAGCTGAAAACCAAAATATTGCTCTTGCAAATACAGATGAATTACAGAAACAGATACAGCAGATGCATGGCTTGTCACACTCCATCACCACAAAGCCAGTAATGGCATAGGAAGACAAATGAGTTTAAGGCACAATGTGAAATAGCATCACATCAGCTAATGTGCAGTAACTTCCCCTAAATGGCTCATATCACATAAGGGAAAACATCTCACAAATACTCAGCTACTTTGCATTTTTTTGATAAATGGAACAAACAGCACATATAAAGGACAGTTATTGCAAAATAATAGTTATGCAAATTCTTGTCCCAGCTTACACTATGACAAGCTATTTTATTAAGTCAGAGGAAACAGACAAAACCCACCTGTATTTAACAGTCTATCTGCACCTAAATAACCTAAACTGTACCCATAACAGGACAGTGAATGACTTCACACTGATCTGTTAGAACAGCTGCCCTGAACCAAAGTTCAAGTAGCAAATTCTCTGCTGCTGTTTTTTGGGGGTTTTTTTTTGAGTCCTTAAGTGTGTTTGATGAAGGAAAGGCACCTAGAAATTGAAAGACAGTAAGGGTTGCAAACATTTTTTTATGCATCTGAAAAAATGGTTTTTATTAGCCCATCCAGCTGCACTCAGAGTGCACTCCTCCAAAGTTATATTAATATCCATTGTAAAATCACCCCCTTCAAATGTCCAAAACATGACACTAACTAGAATCTGATTATAAATCAAGAATTATTTTTTATTTTTTACACAAAACTAAACAAAGTCTTTTGAACCTTAAAGAAAAAGGCGTAAGAATGTGATTTTATTGCTGAATACAGTCAAGCAAAACTAAAGCATTAGGAGCCTTAAGGCAGTTCCTTATCTAATTCTGCAAATTCTAAAGGATCCAATAGACTATCTGTAGAAAACCTGGTCATATCACAGATTCTATTAGTTACAAGGAAGGATTTATAAGTTTTTGTAAATTAGATTGTCACCTAATCACTTCATACACAATCCACCATCTCTCCTCTCTCTTGGAACCTTTAGATACAATAAAAAAAATTTTAAAGCTTTTCTCACCTCTACATATAGTCTGGTTGTACAGTAAAAGGATGCACATTTTTTCAAGGAATTATTTCAGCACTAGTATTTTACACTTAATGGAATTTTTGCCTAGCAAGTTTTAGAACAATGAACTGTTAAAACTGAAAACTGAACTGTTTAAGTTCCCTAAAGGTTTCATTTCCAACATTGAAGGTAGAATGTCTTAAGTTTGTCCACCATGTAAGAAACAATGCTTTTATTTCTGCATCATTCACACTTCAGCTGCACGATACATTAATATTACCTGTCATAAATGTGAGAAGTAAATCAAGTCAGACAAAAGGTATGTTTCCTATTCCCCACCCCAGCCTCAACATTCTCTTAGCACATTCTGCAGCTTTTTACTACCCTTGCCAAAGCTTCATTTAACTTTTAAATCTTCACAGAAAACAACTCTGAACTTCGCCCATCAATTGTTGTGGCTCCTAGTGATCTTAACACCTGCCAAACACGTTGGGACATTGAACAACTAGTGGCAACTTTAAGGACAAACAAAACTTTCCATTGCAGTTGTAGCCTCAGTTCTCTATGCATGACAGCATCAGTACAAAACACAGCCTCTATAACCCAAAATAACCTTTCCTTCCCCTAGGAACCTCATGCTACCTAGACATCTGTGTATTCAATTATGGAACATTTCCTCTGAGTTTGGTAGCTCAAAACACTACATAGGAATACTGACTAGAGGGCAACACATGAAGTTTGCCAAAACTACACTTTGGCAGTCTCTGCCCAGACAGATTTCTTCCTTTCCAAAAAAAACAAAAGGCAGTTTTACAATTAGAACATGATCACAGACTTTCTTCAAGCACTAGCTACACCGGTGATTTTATATTCATTTTGCCTCCTTATTTTTGGATCCATGTTTTTCATATAATTTAAGATTTATATGCATGTAAAGCACTCAATAAGATCAAATGCAGTGTGATAAATGTATTGCAATTGGACGTAAATAATTTGATACAAAAACTGTAGAAAGAGGATGTTGCAAGGCAATTTCAGCAGAAGATCCATTTCCCAAGAAAGTATAGCTACCAAACCAAAGTCACAGACCCAAATATCAAATCACATCAATTGCCTTTTGCCTCCCTCAGAAGCAATTTATGCAGGCTGGTGATACTGAACACTGCTACCAGAAACAGACATCAGTACTTCACTACAATGGATTTCCAAGAAGGGGAAAATTACCTAGTTAATGTTCATCCAAACGAACTGGCAATAACAACTCCACAAAAAAAAATCCACTAGGAAAAGGGTCGAGTACATGTAATATAAGATTAATTTTTTCTTTTGTAACTCATTGAAGACAATTATGTGCATTAGGAATCAAGGTTCTGCATTACTACTGGTAGTTTCTACTTTTTTTTTCAATCAAGGCAAGGGAAGCAGAGCAAATAAAATTTGGAAATAAAATAATTAATTTCCTGAATAAAAAAAATTTAAGCTCTAAACTTAGCTGTCAGTGGGAGAAGCAACAAAACCCAATCCTCTACCAAAAAAGTATTTGCATATAACTAATGATTCCTAAACTAGAAGTACAGCCAAAAGACCTCATTCTCATGCCAGACTACTGGCAAGAATCTTAGCTTACCTCCCAAGGAACTGCTTGTTCTCTTTGGGGTATGATTCCTTACCACAGGTTAAGACTCTTTCCTACTGTGAAGTAAATTTACTGCTCTGTAGTCTAAAGGAATCAAAATTAAGAGGCATAACTGTTGCCCCAAAAAATAAATTGATAAGGATCTCTAAATCTATAGAATATAATTCTGTTTTTAAAAAAATCAGACATAAGGCCACCCCACGTGAAAAGGAGACAAAATCTTTCAGTTTTTTTATGCACCTCAGTATCTTTTTTCTTATTTGCTCTGAGCAGAGTGGTTAAAAGGTTGCCAACTGCAATTCAACTCTGATTTAGACAAACAGATTCATTAAACTCATCCCAGTGTCTATCACAGCAGACTTTTGTTGCCTTGTAACACGTACCACATCACTGGTGCACAGGCTACCCAATGCTAGAGGATAATAGGATGGTTTTCTCATTTTCTACCTGCTACATGTATCTGACTGCTCAACAGATTTTACCAGGCTGTTCTTAATTTCAACTAAGTTACCAACACAACTAGATAGCTCCGCAAAAAAGTGTACTTTGTAATATCATTCAAATATTAGCAAACATCCCACAACTTTTACCAGCCTCTGAAATAATAATTGCCACTTTCAAGGCTAGCAAAACACAGCATTTTTGAATGCTTCATGATATTGTGTGGCTTGTTAGAACTTGACATTTTAAGTCGTTGTGGCTTACACATGAATATTTGATTTTCAGTCATACTACACAAGACAAATAAGGTTGAATTTAACACCTAATGCCCACTGTTCTCCCAGACGGCACCACTGGCCTCCTGGTGGCTCAGCAAACACTCTCCCTGTTAAAAGGTGGGTGCAAGTTTCAAGACTCCTCTGTTCCACGTTCCACAAAAGCTGTCTGCCCTGGGCAGTGGTGCGACAGCCCAAACCAGAGCTGGGTCCTGAGCTGGCTACTTCCGGTCACTGCCCCGGCTCCGCGCCCCAACACAGCGGGACCCACCCATCCCACACCACTGCAGGGCACCTCTTCCCAGCTCCACCCCAAGCCAAAAAGTCTCCCGAAAGTTCCGATTAGGGAAATATAATCCTTTCCTCTAAGCCTTTCCTAAGCCCCAGCTCCTTACGGCAATTCAACACTTCACAACATCTGATACATGAACCAACCAACAAGTCATTCAGTAAAGAAGTGAAAGGCAGAGTTGCTTTTCTCCCCCCCAGCTGTTGCACGACCTATCAAAGAGACACAGAAAAAAGTGAAAATGAACAACACAAGCCAGAGTTATGATCTCAATCTTGGACCATCACATGTGTCTTTAAGCAAAGAGATAGCAATGCTTTTCAAGCCAATATGATTTTTCATGCTAAAGAAAACATGTAGCTATTCAAGCTCCTCTAAGAAGCAGCACACTGTTCCCATTTCAGACTTGTTTGTAAAACTCTGACAGCAGTAGATTAAATTTGAATGACATTCTTGCACTGAAGCACTTTTATTCCATTGAAAACAATTCTAAACTATGAAATAATGTGGTGCAATTCAGTACCAGGTAGTCAAACAAAAAACCTAGAAGCTGAGATCCAAAGAATAGAAATAAACTGCTTTTAACCCTGTAAAAAAAAAGTGCAGTAGTTTTTCCATGCGATTCTTAGATTCCCAAAGCACGTGGTGAAGGTGGTTTGTTGCCACAGTGGTCAGAGGTACAGTTGTAACCTGCTCTATCTTGTGCTCTGTAGCAAGAAGGCTGCCTTGCATAAAAAGACTAAAATTGGCGGCAATCTTTCACTGGGTTGATTGAAGATAACAGAAGAAGAGGTCGATGATCTGTTGCCAGATCAGCTTTCTCAGCTTGTAGAAACCTGAACATTAAATTGCTACAAACATACACCTGAGTTTAAAGTGACATGCAAGGCAAGGGTCTCTAATGAAGCAGAGTTGCTGGGGTTGACAAAGCTTCCCAAGAATATAGAAAAATCCTGGTAATCCAGTCACAACACTTGCTATTATAATCATGATGAAGCATGTCAACAAAATTCAGAATTACTTGCAGCTTCTCAGATTTCAAAAGCAGTCTCAACATGCATCTAATTTCTATGTAAAAACAGGATCAGAGGCAGCAAGACTGGAAAACTTCCCCAGCATTCTTCACACACAGGAACACAAGGCAACAGCTCTGCCAGAAACACCCCATACATCAAATATGGACATAACTGATGGAAACTAAGGATACTGATCGCTTTCTTCATCACAACTTTGCAGATAAAGATGAAACAGTGTCAGATGTAACTGTGCAGTTAATCCTTGCAATTCTATGATATACCTATTGATTTTTAAGTTTGGTAAGAGGTTTACAAGATTTTCATCTTGATGCTTACACACAAACTGAGTATGAACTCACAGTCACATGTATATGTAAATCCTCAGGCAGACCTTGAGCAGAAAAAAAAGCCAATCTGTTAAAACTCAGTGTCAGCAATCCAGGAGAACAGACATTAACCACAGGCACTGAAATTCTAGGTCTGCCACATGACTAGGTCATGCCCAATGGACTATTGGGCATACACAACTAAAAGGCAGTTATTACAAGACATACAACTGGTATTTGGTTTTAACATACCTCTTCTGATGCCTAAGCCTGGATCAATTTTTAAACTGTTTGTTAAAAATATTGGTTTCAGAACAGTCTTAATTAATACATAAAAGAAAGCCTGCCCCACCTATCTCCTTTTAAATCATCTTTACAGTGGAGAAGTACTTGCTGCTTTGATGTAGGTGTATAAGCTCTGTTACATTTTAGGTACACAAGCCAGCCTTTGAGGCCCTTGGGGCATGCTTCACCAGCTCAACCCCTCTATTAACTTCCACCTCCTGCCAAGTCTTGCACTGACGGTGTTGAAGGCAGGAACACAGACATCTGCAAAAACCTAGTAAAGTTGAACAAGCATTCATCAATGAGAACATAAAAATGCCACTTTTAGGTTTCCTCAGATTTTCACCCTGATTTGTTTTGTGAGTGGTGACACATCCAACACGCTCAGGGTAATCTCTTCTGCCTCATCAGGTGTGAAATTGTGTGGCTCCTTTTGTTCTACATAAATCCACATTATTATTCGGTTTTACACTTATTGAAAATATTTAAATAAGAGGGTAAGTTTATCTAAGGAAAAATACTTCAAGATATGCCACGGATAATAGAATTTACTTCCTAAATGAAGGTATATCAAAAATGGAACTCTGAATGCATTTGTCTAACTGGAGCTATTATCCAGGACAACCATGGTCTACCACCACAGCATTCTGAAAACTTCAACCATATTGATGAGCTACAACCAGTGCTCCACAAACCCCTCTCCCCTACACATTAGATTAAAAAAAAAAAACCAATACATGCATGCATCCTAATTCAAAGCCTTTTTCCTATGAATTAAACACCAAATCAGACTGTCAGCCTCTGACCAAGTTCTTCAGAACTTGCACATTCTGTTCAGAACCACTGTGTTGTATCTATGGTCTTAATTCTGAAAGTACTCAAGGACTCTGAGAGTACCAAGTTCAGGCAAGTAGTGAAAATGGGTTTTGACACTATCATATAGACATCAAATTTCAATTAGCCCCATTCATATTGACTGTACTATCCAAAACTAACAGAAAAAAGTAGTTGGAAGGTCAGTATTAAATACATATGTGCACAGCATTCTTTAAAGCTAACTCAGTTGTAATTCATGTGGTAATCAAACTCAAGGAGTAAAAGCAAGTGTTCCCTACTTATCTTAGAAGACTATTTCTTCTGATTTAATAACAGTATAACAATTTGGTTAAGAGGACTGGCCACAGAAGCAGCGAAACAGCTGTTTCTTTTGTAGCCCCTAAGGGCCTGTAGCTATATGAAAGTTACTGTAACATAATACCAGACAAAAAGGAATTCAGCAAGTTTTTTTGCACTGTGGAAGGAATTGTTTCCTGCCTTTCTGTACTAGTGGTTCAGAATGACCTAGAGTAACACCACAGAACAGAGGTTACTATCGGACACACAAATACCATATAAAAAGTTTGCTGCTGGTAGCTTAGCCTCTTCCAGTTCCAACACTAAGAGCTCACAAAATTACCCACACTCATTACTTACTGGTAGCTACACAAAACTTAATGTTGCCTATCTAATTAAATTTTTCTTAAAAAAAGTAATAATAAACTTCAAAAACACTAGGATTTTAAAACTACATAGAAAAGTCAAGCAAAATTGCCATAAGATAAAAGAAATAAAAACAGTGTGCAATCATTTCCACAAGTTACAGAAATTGTAAACGAAGTATAAAATTAAATGTACTTACAACTATATTTACTTACCTTGTCTGTTCCTGTAAGATAAGATGTGGCTCAACAAAAAACTTGACTCTCAATTTCAATCGATAAGGGGCTAAGCCATCCATCTGCTGAGAGATCCTGTTCCTCAAATTCAGCCATAGATTCTCCCCTTTGCTGCCAGTGAATTGCAGTCCAAAATAATCAACTTCTATAATCCCCAACCTTCTGCAAACCTGAAAGAACAACGTTCTTTACAATCAGGCTACAACATGACAATGAAAAGTAACATCTGAAGTGCTCTTTTCAGACTGCTCACTTAAAGAACACACACAAAAAATCCTGCTGTCAGCACCTTGATACAAAGGCTTAATTATTTGGATTTTAGGTTGCATACAAAACAGCACAGAGAAAAACACTAAGCATGAACTCGGAATTTCTCCACTAGGCAAAAAGCACATGGGCTTTCACAGTCAAATTTCACCCCCAGGACAAGCACTTCACTGGGTCAGCGAATTTCCCCAAGAGGAGCATACCTGCTCTTCAACATCACAGTCAGTCGCACTTTCTGGGCGAGAAGAAGTAAGGAAGTACAGTCACCCACAAGTTTTTTTTAGGTGCTACCAAGCAGACTGGACTGCTGCGTCCGTCTCTCCCCAGCATCCATCCCCACGGCAGCCACCGCAGACACACCGAGGCGGTGGTGACGGAAAGGCGAGAAGGCGCCGGACAGCAGCTCCAGCCCGCTCGGCTCCGGATGCAGTGGGTGCTATATCTCTCACCTCTGGTCCCACTCGTGTCCCCTCCCCGGGAACAATTCCAGCGCAATTCAGCGGCGAGGCCCGGGCCTGTGCTTCCCAAGGCAGAGGGGGCCCGAGAGACCCGAAACGGGGGATGCAGCACCCTCGGCATCCAATATGGAGAAAGGGTTGAGGGAAAAAAAAAAACCCAGGAAAATAAAAATAAAACCCCAAAACCATAG
>VZRN01000714.1:771963-813603 GCA_013397935.1 Dasyornis broadbenti
TGAGCCCCGCACGCGCCGCCCGCCACCGCCCAAGCCCGGACCACGCCAGCTCCCGTCCCGCACGCCTCGCCGCCTGCGCGCCGCCAGCGCCGCTCCTTCCTAATGTACCCTCCGCCGCCCCGCCCCGCCCGGGTCCGCACCTGCGGACCTATCACGAGGCTCCGCTCATGGCTGCGGGCTGCCGCCGCCGCCAATCAGCGCCGCCATGACCGGGCGGGCGTGCGTTGCGCTCGCTCTCTGGCGCCCCCCGCCGAGCGCGCAGGGTCGCGGCCGCGCGCTGGGGCCGGTCCCGGGACCGCCCTCAGAGCCCTTAGAGCCCTCAGAGCCGTCAGAGCCCAACGCCGCACGGCGCCCTCACCCTCCTGCACACGCTGCAGCCCGGAGCTTCTCAGCCCGGAGCTTCTCACCCCGGGATTGTGTCCGCTTCAATCAAAGCGAGGTGTGTTCTTACAAGCGCAGGTCAGCCCAGCCCGCTGGGCAAGGACAGTCTGCGAAACTAACGTGAGAATGGGCAGCTGTGGGCTGTGTGACAACCAAATATTGCATTCGCAGAATCACAGGGTCAGTTAGGTTGGAAAAGACCTTTAAGATCATCAGTCCAAACTATAATGAATCACCACCATGTCAACCAGACCATGGCACTGAGTGCCACGTCTAGTCTTTCCTTAAATACCTTCAGGGACAGTGACTACACCACCTCCCTGGACAGCCCATTCCAATGTCTAATCACCCTTTCTGTGAAGAAATTCTTCCTAATTTCCAAACTAAATTTCCTCTGGTGCAGCTTCAGACTGTGTCCTCTTGTGCTGTTGATCGTTTCCAGGCAGAAGAGGCCAATTCCTACCTGAGGAGGCTACACCCTCCTTTTACATCGTTGTAGAGAATGATAAGGTCTCCCCTGAGCCCTGGCTCATCTCTCAGCTTTCAAACACTCCTTTTTGTCAAAGGCAAGATAAAATTCAAATAGATGTTCTCACTTCTATACTCTCTTTGGCCTCAACTCTCCAGCTTGCAAAACCCTGGAAAAGATAGAAATTTGAAGAAGGACTTGGTCAAGCCCTATCACAGCCTCCATGCACCATCATGCCAAGGGATGGTGGAAATTTTACACTCATTAAACTCTATAGATATGAATCTTGTAGGTGATTCCTGGCCAGGAGAAGAACACCTGCACCAGGCGACCCCTTGGAAGTATTTGTTTGACAAACATAACCAAGATGCATAAAGTAGTTTATGGCTGCTTTAACAATGTAAATTGAAACAGCAGAGAGGACTAAGTACAAAATGCACGCTGTGTGGGTTGCCCGAGAGAAGCGCAGATCAAAGATGTACTGAGCAGTGCAGTGGTGAGGAACAAGTAGGCTGTCAGGGGAAGAGCTATGAGAGGAAATGGGGATCTGAAAAAGTAGTGAAGGATAATAGGAAGAACAAACCACAGCACTAATGCAAGGTCACCACAGGGCTGAATATTAGTTTGTTCCCATGTGTGTGGGTCATTTGCTTCTCTTTCACAGTTTCTGCTATACTTGTCAGGGTTGTCAGTATTTTCAGTTTTTATTAAAGAAATGCTCAGAACAGATGCTTATTCTGCTGGGAACTCTTACACACACAGTATATGGAGCTCTATCCATTTTGTTCATGTGAACTCTAGAAGACCTCTCAGTTCTGAACCAGGCAGAACAGTAGGGGACAAATAAGAGTCAGGACATGAGGTGTCAAACTTGAGTGGTGCAACATTTCACCTGCACGCTTACTAGCTAAGATTTTCATGCCCAGGTCTATAGTGTTTAATTTGAAGAATTTAGAGTCTTAAAGGACCAGACTCATAGAGTGGAGGATAGAAAAAGGGAATCAACATGAAAGAAAGATTAATGAAATTGCAAAATTAATTGCATCTCAACTCTGTGATTTTCTGGTGAAAAAACCCAAACTCTTTGGGAGAGGCTTAATTGTGAGGGTATTAGCCACTAACAAAAAAAATACAAAATATTTTAGTATGAGAATAAAGCCTGCATTCCCCACTACTTCTTTATTTTTTGTTAGAGTCCATGCAGGAAATTAGATTTTAGTTCTGTTTAGTTTTACTTCTATATATTGCGGATTGTCTATGTATTGCGGTGTTGTGTTACTTCTATATATTGTGGTATTTTGTGTGATTTGGATATTTCTGTCATAATCAAAAAAGTTGTAGATGTGTTATGAAGAAGAAACACCGAAACTGCCATAGTGACTCATGTCAGTATTCTAATATCCTTTCCCTGACAGTAGCTCATATCAGATGTTACAGAGGAAGGTGCAAGAAATGTTTATATAATCATGAGAAAATGTGCTTGTATATTTTCTCTAACACTAAACAGTTAAAGCTGGCTTATACCTGATAGATTAGCCTTTACTTTTTCATCCATAGTACTTGTGTAGTAGAAATCAATTCACTTTAAGCTAGGCCTTGTCCAGACAAAGAGAAACTTATCCTTTCTATGTGTATTAATATCCATCCTGTGTTTTCCTTTTATCTGACTTAATGTGAATGCAGGTGTTCTTATTATGTCTGTAAAAGTCCTATCCTGCTTTGAAATCTGCTTAACTGTAAGCCACAAAAATAGCTTGTGGCAGTAAATTGCATAGATTGGTTAAGCCCTGTGTAAAACAAGCATCTCTTTTCGAGGATGTCATCTGGACACCACTGTCACAGAAATACATTTCATTTTGCAGTCTCTCTGTGATATTTTATTCATGCTGTACCGGAGAGAGTAAAGGACCAAGCCCTGCGTTTGCACACAGGAGACAGCTCCTGTGACAAGTGCCCGCCGCAACCCTTTGGGCTCTGTCTGAGAGGAAAAGCTGAAACATCTTACAGTCTTCTGCCTGGTCTCTTTGATGAATTACCAACACTCAGTGAGCTACACTGTCAAACTGCTCATAGCATGGATGTTCACCTTTTGTGTATCATAAAAGAGCAATGTTTATCAACATGTCATCTCAGTGCTCTGTGTCACAAAATGATGTGCGCTGTATGACATAGATCTCTATGGTGGGTCAGCCTTTTGCTACAGTGTCAGTTTGTGCATGAGTAATTCACCCTATATACATTAATATATTTACATTTCTTTGCCTAACACTGCTTGATCATTTTTCCTTGATGTAATCCATCTACAAGGTTAATTCTTTGTCACATCCTGCTTCAAATAGTTAGTTGTAGTGCCTCCTTGTCTGACACTTGAATGAAAATCCTGTGAAAAGTCCCAGTTGCTAGAAGGGAAATAATAATTTCCAGACCTTCAAATTTAGTCCCCAACATGACAATATTGACCATGGTTTCCAAAGAACCCCCCTGCCTCTCATTGTACAGATTTCTATTCTCAAGGCTTCCCAGGTAGTTGCCTCCAACTTATTGCCATGATGCTCCATCTTATGAGGATTTCAGTAGTGTAGCTGTGGTCTCTTTACCCAGATGTTTATGCAAAATCTTCTCTAAGATCCTCAGTTGTTGCTTGTTGCCCATAGTATTGACTCTGATCAAACTCGGGATATTTTACTGCCACAGAAAGCCAGGGTAAAAGGTTCAAAATGCTCAGCTGCTGCCTGTGCTCAGGATGAGGATTCATCAAGTATTTAGGAGTTCCTATCATTTGTCTTTGCTGTTCATTTGTGGCAGTCACATTAAAGGCATGAATGGAAGTACTGCATTACCTCAGCTCTTGGTGCCAAGGGTGTGCTTTGCTGACTGTGAGGGAGACGACCCAGACAAATGAGGAGCTTCTGTAGCCCTGAATAGAACAGGCCTGCCCCTCTCCAGGAAAGCTAAGCACCAACAGACTTCTCATAGTGCTGGTGGTGTGTGGTGCCTTTCGTAATAGCAAGAACGAATGGCTGCATGAGAAAATACTTTTAATTGTAATCCCAGTTTATACAACAATCAGAAGCATTATGAGGATGTAGACTCTGCCTTTCTGTTTCCCTACTCTTATACTTTGTATATGCTCTTTTGTTCTGATTTATTGTTGTCTAATTTTGTTTGGCTTAAATAAGAGATATTAAGTAGGTTTAGATGCATGACTTGTTAGGCTTCTGACAGATTGTTTGGTTAACACCACAACCACCATATGAGAGTCATGAAAGACCCATCTTTGCAAGCCAAAAGGAACACAGTGACAACGGCAGGTAGGAAAGAAGAGTAAGGACTAAGGGGAAAGGAGACCCTCTCTGGTCTCCTCCCAGGGCTGGCCCAGCAGACTCTCAGCCCTGGTGTCCAGGTATGAAATCTATCCCCCTGTGTGATGGGGAGCAGCTCTCCAGGTTACTAAGGACACATGCTAGCTGGAGGTGTGGGACACATAAGATGGTATAGGGCAAGAGCTTTTGAGGATTGCACAGAATTTATCATGGGTATTCAGAGGAGGAACCAAAAGTAGGACAAAGGTGGGGGTTGAGAGATTGGGTCAGTAACAAGTGTGGAACAAGGAAACAGAAGAGTTCACCTGTATGAAGAGTTGTCTGGCCATGCCTTGCTCTGCTCCTGAGCAGCACAGTCTGTCCTCTCCTCAGTAACTCCACCTTCAACTGTTTCTCAGTAAGGGGCTCTTTACTCCCTGTGTGTATGGGGTAGAGGGGGTTGGCTGTGGTGCAGCAGCTGGGGTGAATGTGGGTGTGATTGCTGGCAAAGGTAATGCAGATGAGTCAGTGAGTAGGTAAAGTGGGTTAGGGGTAGGGATGTGCTTGGAGGCCTCTGAGGGCCGCCTCTGGTTGGGGAGTGGCTGCTGGTCTCTGGGGACAGGGCTGTAGGGACCTCGGGAATCCCCAACAGCTCTAGCTGTGTGTGTGTGATGAGGGTCTGTACCTGCAGCAGGAGTGGGGCTGTGGATTTGAGAGCTTGTATGTCCATGTGGCAGTAACTGGTGAGATCAGGATCCAGGAGCAGCTGCTGGACACACCAAGACCTCCTGCTGGACAACTCCACCTTGTAGGTATGTATATATTGCCACTTACAGACCTCTGTTCTCCTCAGCTAGAGCAGAGAGCAGGATGAGGCTGGTGATGCTGTCAGCGTTGGTGCGAGTGGTCTGTGTGTCTGTCCCTGGTCTGTATGGCTAGCAGTGTATATGTTTCTATTTTGTGCTGTATACACGTGCTCTGTGTGGATGTGTCAACTGGGAATACATGTTCAGCCGCATTACTGGTTGGACCTGGGGATGTGGAGTGGAAGCAGTCTTGCCTCTCTCAGGCTGCCGAAATAGGTATTTTCCACTAACACAAATCCTTAGAGAAAAACACTGGAAAGCACATACCACACCACAGCTATTTTAGCCCTGCTTTCCTTTCTTTTTCCTTTCTTTGTTACATTTTCTAACTGCCTCTTTGTATTCTGTATCAAATTGAGTAACCAAGGACCAGGTCAGCACAAATGCAGTTTAGGATGATTTGAAATGGAACGGAGAGGGATCATATGACTGTAGTCAGTCCCTGCTGCTGTCTCCTCCCTGGGTAAAATTGCTTTGTGCATGAGCACAACAGTAGTGTCTGTCTTCCTTCTTGTCACTGTCAAGGCTACTGGTCATGTTGCAAATGCACATCACTCACGTGGATGATGATCTGACTGAAGCATACAGAGAAGCATAAAATTGAGAAGCTATTTTGACAGTGATGGTTGCTTAGGGGAAACACCATAATCCATCCATAAACATACAATTTTTTTTCTACGTACAAAATTCTTTTAGTGTTCTCACATATATCATACCTTTGCCTGAACTTTTTGAATAATATTCCTCTGCTTCTCTCTGTCCACAGTGCTTAATCATTTTCTATGGAAAAAAGAGTGTGTTGGTGATTGAAATGCTTCCCACAGTGCTGATTCTCCTTTACCAAAATAATGAACTCGGAATAAAGTGCTGAGTTTGTCCATGCAGCTAACAGGCCATAAGCTGACTCTTTGACAAAGCATTATTTGGTGGTTATCCCCAGGACTTGTGATAAAACTGGTCTGGGACGTTTTAAGAACATAAGGACTATCCTGCTAGATCAGACCAAGGTTTCACAAACCCCTGAATCCTGTTTCTTAGGAATTTTGTCCAGCAGTAGATGACATGTCTATGTTACAAAGTGCCCAAGGCAAATATGTTGTTATATCAAAGAGTATAAGAAGAAATTCTTATTCATCATAATCCCCTCCCAGCTTCCACTGATTTATAATTCAGGAACACTTTTTTTTGTATTAGATAAATCATTTTGTCTTGAACTGCCTTTCATACTCCAAAACTTTCCCAGTTTGAGACCAGGCTTACTATAGAAATCCTATTTTTGTTGTTGGGACATATATCAGCTGCTCATGAAATCTCTTAATTCAATTTAATAACTAATTATTTTATAATTGCTCTCAGCAAGAATTTCCTCATTCTGCACTTTTTCAGAAGCTCCAAACATAAAATCACCTTTGAATTTGAGCTTATTTTCCGGGTCATTGATTCCATTTCTGAGCATTTTGCTTCCTTTAGTGCTTGTAAAATGGAGTCATCATTGATTATTTTCACGTTGTTAAAATGTTCTCTTGTGGTCTGGAATCAAAGTTTTCACAAATTAAATTCTCACCAACGTTTGTTCCTACTACTGTCACTATAAGCTCATATATTAAAGCTGTTTGCCCTTCCTCACACCACTTTCAGAACTGCCAAGACATTCAGAAAAATGGGTTGGAATTTCAAAAAATTAAAATAGGAAGAAAGACTTGTATAATAACTATTTTGCTATGTGTCAAATAACTGATAACCACAATTTAAAATTTTTTCATGTATCTCAGAAGGTTTTACACTATCATAATAATAGTCAGTTCCACAAAATTGAAAAGAATATAATGATAATTTAAAAATCTTACCAAAGTTATTTTTTATTCTGCTGTATCAGAGCTGTCAAACATTGATTTTATAAATCTTGTAGTATAACCTTTCTGTTTCTAGCTCTGTGCATCAATGAATATAATGCTTGCAATGCATTTTTATTACAAGTAACATCTAACAAAGAGACTTGACAAAATACATATTTATCTTTTTTTATTTCAGTTGATCTGTGCATTTGACCTAACTTTGCCTATACTCGTTTCCACTGTTTCTTTCCTGCAAACCCATCAGCTTTTTGTCTGAAGAAAATTCAAAATATCATCACTGGCAGAAAAATTGAAACAAACCTAACAGTGTCATTAAAACTTAATATGATAATGAAGAATATAAAATAGTAAAATAATGTGAGCTCTCATAATCAACTCTTCTACTTTTAGTCTGGTTTTCTTTCTTTTTAGTTTTTTTTTATTATTATTATTATTTTTAGGTTGATTTTTAATCCATGTACATTTTTCCCCATTTCACAGACCCTGCACATGCTGAGCTGAGATCCATCCTCACTTTTTAAGTATCTGTCTGGGTAATCAAAAACCTGTATGATAGGGCACATATACAAGCAGGGTGAATATTAATGACAAAGATGATTTTAAGTGCAACATTCTTTAAAATTTGGAATTTGTGTCCTTGAAAATACAGTAACTATTCAACAAACTAAACTATAATGATTTCAAACCATTTACAGAAAATGTCCTCTCATTGCCTCTTTTTCTTCTTTTCCTTGTTGCATTTTGTACCATCAGTCTCAGTGTGATATCCTACAGAAACATTAGCTCCACCACACTGGCCTAGCTTAAGCCAATAAAATTATTAATAGCAGTGGTATTTAACTACAAAAAAAATTATACTCTCCTTTTATGATTGGAAAATTTAGGCTTACTGAGAGCATGCAGAGTTCAGATGATGTCACACTTGTTATTTGATTGCAGAAACTGGAATTATGTCAGGTGAATTCCTCCACAATTTTGATTAGACAAAAGGAATGATTTCTTATTCTGCTGTCCTGTTATAATGGTCTGTCCTTTTGATTTTAGAGGTACTTATCAGATTTCATTAATCCATGTGCAGATCAAAAAGTGTCACATTAAGCTTTTAGAAAATAAACTATCCTATGAATCATTCACAAAAAGTCAGAAAGGGAAGTGGCCATTCTATGCCAAGAAATTTAACAGTAGGTATTCCCCGGCTTCTTTGAAATATTAATTCTGAGGAAAAGAAAATAGTATAATTACCATTATCACTTTAGTTTGTATTTTTATTTCACAGAAATGTAAGAATTTTCTTTAACCTAGCAATAATTTTTTTAATGTTTAGTATTTTAAACATATTTTATTATATTATTTTAGTCTAAGTCCTACTATCCCAGTTACAATTTGTATAACTTTAATTCACACTATTCTTTTAAAAAATTAAATACATGATTTGTTTATAGCCTAAAAAGGATAGATAAGAAATACCTGGGCTATCATATATCTGTCTTCTGACACACACAGAGCAATACTGTTTGCTGCTAAATATTGTGTCCCCTGAGGATTATTATTAAAACAGCTTGTTTGAGAGGATAGCATTTGATAGCAATCAACTGATTTACTCCAAAAAATACAGTATCTAGGAATTAATGTCCCAGTATTTAGCAACTGAAAGTCTGAAACAAAGGCACATGAGCACAAAAGCAATCTGATTGCACAATTTTATAAGCATATTTTTCAGGAAGGCATTTTCATGGACTATTATCTTTCAATTGCAAGTATTTGCAGTCAAAACAATTACGTTTTGTTCTAAATGTCAGCCAACAAGATTGCCAACAAAACAGAAGCAAAGCTGGTTGCTCTTAGAAACAACATAACTCACCACTGTTAGTCATTTTTTTCTCTTACAATCTCTTCAAACTAGACTATCTCAGTAGCTTCAGTGCTCTCATTTCATAATTAGAATAGAGCTTAGGGTCTATAGCTCTCATGACCACAGTAAAGAGCTCATAAACTAATTGGGGGGATTAATACTTTCATAATTTTCAAATGTTGCTCATTATTTTTAACAAAAGCAAAAGTCTAATCTGACAACATATCAAAAATTCCTCTTTAGGGCTCAAAGCGTGCATGGAATTTGTTGTGAGCAGAAGAGGAACAGATACCAAGTTGTGGTAATTCCACTTAAGTGGAAATACAATGAGGAAATTAAGATAAGTCAGAGACTTTCAACTCTGCCATAAAATGGGAACAGACCTTTTACAGAGGTGATTATTCCTTTCTTCGAATAAGCTTATCCTTTCCTAAGAAAGGTCAAAGTAAGCAACTGTAGATAGAGTAGGATTGAGATGTTAATGCAGTGTATGTGGGTTCTCTCTCCATATCCTGTTTTAGGGAGAATTTAGGTCACAGTCAATGATTTTGTCACTTGACAGATCCAGTTCTTATCACGTCTACAAATGAGAGAAGATCCAAGTGACAGAGAATTCTGCCACACTGGCAGCACAGAGTGTTTTTCTGTGATGAGGTATAGAGTAGGTAATGGCTTCTTTCAAACGCTGAAGGGAAATTGGCTCACAGGTTAGTTTTTTGCCTGTGTACTTACACCAAAGACAGCACAGTTAATGGGGGGGGGGAGGGGAAGGAAAAAAAAAATGGAGAAAAGGTATCTTGTCATTTAGGTAAAGACAAAATATTCATTCCTGCTAAAGATATATAGACAGGTGTATGTATACTTATATATATGTATATACTTGCATACATACCTTGATTCATACTGTCTGAGTGTGAGAGGTTACTTGTCTTGGATTGTAATTGTTACTCCAAAGGGTGATACCAATTGTTTAATGAACTCAATGAAAACATTGCCAGTTTCAAGAAATGGATGAAGTGTGACAATTGATTTTCTGACACATTTGTCTCACAGTTACATGACACGTTTTTAGCAGGATCAGGAACTTGTTAGACAAGAGCCAAAGCTCATGATACTCACTGTGAATGAATTTGTTCACCTGAATTGGCTCCCCAAACTGACACTTGCTCAGTGTATTCTTGAATCCCAAAGAAAAACAGTAATAATTTTCTCAAAGCTGTGATCTGCTAGGTAGACTGCTTATTGCAAATGTTTTTAATAAACTCATGAAGAAAGGTATTTTATTCACAGAACACCCCTACCTCCACCCCCAAACTTAGCTGTGGTTGCTTTTACAGTAGATAATGAAACTGCTAACAATTGGTAGGAAGAATTTGATAAGTTGTTTGATTAAACTAGTCTAGTAAACAATCCAAACAGAAGTCACAAATGTCATGCATATTTAAGGATACATAGTTGAGTCATGTGAAATGCTCCAATAGCCACATCTGCAGCTGAAGGGCACTGCCATGCTTCTCTGGTACCAGAGGAATCTACTGTGCAGCATGAAAAGAACATCAGCAAAGAGCGAAAAACAGCAAGGGTTTGGAGAGGTGCATTTTGTAGGAGGATAAAGAGGTGGTTTGCCTCGTGCAGTTTGGGAAACTGAGCACTCAGTAGTGAGCTAAGGATCTGGGAAACCAAGGCTGAGCAAAGGAAAGAAAACCAGACATAACAGAAAAATAACATAAACGAGTTTCAGAATAGAAAGAAACACAATGAAAAGGTTGTGTCCTTGTTAATGAAAGAAGATAATTAGAATTTCATTTTCTTTGGTTGTGAAAGAGTGGAGAAAGAAAGGGGATAAAATTGAAAATGTGCAGAAAAGTATATGAAAAGGGTATCTGGAAACTCTTTGGGGAGAGCTCTGTGCATTAAACACAAAACACACAAATGAGTGCAATACTTCATAGAGAACATAAGCTCTTGATTCAGGATAACAAAAACTTAAAAAAAACTTTCCATTATTTCCTTTTTCTCCCCTGCATTTGCCTTCTTTTTAATTTGATTTCATTCTTGATGAGGGAGAATGCCTATCTGTAGAAAGCAAAATATCTTCATAACCTCTGATGCCACAAGTGATAGCATATAAGATTGGTAAGACATTAAGATAAACCCAAGAAAAGTGGCCCAGAACTGTACTTTTAATTTTACAAACAAAAACCAACCAAACAAATTCACAGTGCTCAGAAGGTAGAATGGATATGCAAAAAATGGGTATCCTGTATGAAATTATCTTGAAATTATGGTTGATTTGCAGCTGACCATAGCTGTGAAGGGAACAAAAAGCAAATTGTAGAGTTTTCTATAAAATATATGCTACATAAGTAGAAGTCAGATAAATTATCCCTATTCTCAGAGGTTACTTTGAATGTCTTGCAGCTTGGCAAGAAAAACAATAATTTCCATAGACAATTATTGCATCTGCAGTTTTTGTGGGAAAACTGTATTGCTCTGAAAAAATTACAATGTGTTTTGTTGTAGTCTTTGTGAGTTATGCACAAGTCATTAAAGTCAGAGCCTGTCCTCTGTAAACCCCATCATAATTATGTAGGCCAAGGTTAAAGAGAAAATGTCTGGTTTATGATTCCCCTCACTCTTCTAGTTGTATACAAATTCTTCTAACCAGAAAAAAAGTGTTTAAGAAATGACAATTCTTTGCAATTTTCAAAACTCAGTTGAATATCCACTACACAGCATCTGTTTGCAGACTCACTTGGCTCAAATGCTGTGTTTGCACCTGGTAGCTCTCACAAAAACTGAAAGAAAAGAAAGAACTGTAGCTACAAAGTAGTACATGCACAACTCTAACTTTCAGCACAGGAAATGCCATTTCCTTGTCTCTTCAGAAGGCCTTAGACATACAGAAATTCCATTGTCAAAGAGGATCATCTTTATATTAATTAATATTTTTGACTGAAGAGAAAACTAAACCAAACCAGAAAAAAAGGTAGAGTGATATGCCCATGAAAGAGCACAGGAGCGTATCTCTTGCTTGAGGAAACCTACTTTTCATGTGCCATCAACATGGGCTCTTTCACTTGACTTGCTCTGTATTTTTCACAGAGCTCTAACAACTGCTTTAATGTCAACGTTCATTTAAGGCCAGTATAGAAGCATCTGTCTCTTCCCATAGATTTTTTAAATCCCTAAATGACCTCCAGATAGTTTTTAGGAGTTTTTTTTCCTCCATAGTGTCTTTGGAATCACCAACCCCATGCCTTTTAGTATTGCCTTCCTCTTATTACTGAGGTCTTGCAATTAACTGGCGACTGGAAATATGTTGTCCTGTGCATTAGTCTTAATTACTGTTGTGGGAACTCATTCTCAGCAGGAACTCTGTGAGTCAAAACCTACATTTTGTAAGAACCCAGTTCCTTTTTAAGCTGTTAGCATGTAGGTAACACAGCCCTTGACCTTGTTCTGCTATCCCTTATTAGATGTTCAAAAACGTTGTGGTTTTGTTTTGGTCTGTTGTTTTTTGTTCTGTTTTTTAACATCAGATCACTCCCAGTTTTGTATTCTATTTGCAAATTATATTTTGGTAGGTGGAAGAAAATCATCTGTTTGTGAAGCTGCTTTTGGCTATGGCAGGAAGTCATTAATGGGAGGTTTCAGTGAGTGCTGGCATCCCATAAATAACAACAATTTCCATGAGCATCAAAACTAATGAAGCCTGTGGATTTGTCTTGTGGTTGTATTCCCAGCTGCTTAGTAACCTGCTGCCTCCCACTGAAGCTTTTCCTTTAACTGGAGCATTCATAATGCCCCTCTTCTGGTTTCTCTGGTGTCTAATAAAGGCTGAGTTTGTGCTGTAATCTTTCCTCACTGAAGAAACTGATAGTGTCTCTCTCTTTTGCACAGGTATCCAGTTTTGCAAAGCTTGTATAATAATTTGGTGTCTTTAAGACAACTGCCTCGCTGTCAGGCTTAGCTGGGACTGGTCAACAGTTTCCGAATTACTGGATTAGGAGTCAGCAGGGAGAGTGATACATGAGAGTGATACATATTTACTTAGGAATCCAGGCTCGGTGGTCTGTTTCCTTTTTTGTTTTTTGTGAGTTTTTTTACATCCAGGAACTGAGGCCACAGGCTGCGTGTTGATCCATTCATACATGTCTATCAGTTTTTGCTGGTGACAAATAAGTTTGCAGCCTCTGGGTTTGACGACACAATTGTAAGAGGAGTGTGTTTGCAACCCTCTTGAACTATCCATGGCCATTTCTCATAGGACAGTCTCTATAATTCAGTGTCATAAATTCCCTTAAACTTTCTGTTCCACACACTTCGCAGTACAGGCTGCCTGGCAGAGCACTACTCCCAGATTGCTTGTGCAGGCAAACCAGGATAGCCATGAGTTATATGGTAATTGCTTTTCCAATGACTACTTGCACCCCTTCTCTCTTGGAGAGAATTACCAGTGAAGACCAGTACCTCAGGGAATTTCTATATATATTGTGGCATTTCCTAATTATAACATGTTCATTCCATTGTTATGTATTGATATTTGTGTTTGTTCATCTTTGGCCCGGTAATCTTGTTGCTACCCCAATTTTTATGGGAGCGTTTTCAGATGGTCTCTCTTAGATCAAAGCCAGCATCTCTGCTCTTCTAAACATTCTTACTCTACATCAAAAATAATCCACAACACTTTCTGGTGAGACACCTCATGCCAAGCAAAACAGATGTGGCAGTGTGTGGGGAACATCTTATAAAACAGGTTTTTAAGTGTACACTAATATGCATTCTGTTTTGCCAACTGAACCCTGCAGATACAAAAAGGAGAGAAAAATATTTGACATAATGTAATCTAGAATTTCTTCCTGTACAAACAGCAGAAACAGTAGAACGTTTTTCTTTTTATATATTTCCTTATTTTTGCTATGTGAAACATTACTTCCATGAAGTGTTTAATTTCTTCTTTAAATGTGTAAAATTATTCCCTCTATTTGTCCCATCACTTCCTTAGGAAAAAGTGTTTCATACATTATTTTAGCATATGCTTTAGCATAGGCTTTTGCTGGGGTCACAAACTATGGTCCAGCCATGACCCATTCCTCTCTGCTCTGCAGAGATCTTCTTTTTGCCTTGGGAGATATCCTTAAACTCTTCCTCAGTTGTTCTATTCTCCTGAACTTCAGCTGAGATAGTCCTAATGATCTGAGCAAAAAGTAGAAAAGAGAAGGGTCTGGCATGACATAGCTGTGGCTTTCCAGTACTTAAAGGTACCCTAGGAAAAAGATGGAGAGAGATTATTTACAAAAGCAGATAGTGATTGGACAAGGGAGACTGGCTTTAAAATGAAAGAGGGAAGGTATTAGATTAGATGCTAGAAAAACAAATCATTACTGTGATGGTGGTGAGGCATTGGGACAGGTTGCCCAGAGCAATGCCTAAAATAGGGTAACCTGTAACAGAGGCCAAGACAAGTTAGGAGAACAAAAAGCAGACAAATTTATTCATAGCCTTCAGGGTACATTCAGGGCAAGCAAGGCCCCCCCGTGGGGCCGCACCCTAAAATGCACACCTGGTCACACGCTCTTCACTTTCTTTAAGTCCTGTCATATTATCATATCGGCCACAATTCTCCAATCATACCCTCAGCTGATGATAGTAACCACTCCAGGCCCGCTCCCTCTCCAACCCACTGTTGTTTACATATTTTCGGGCCCCAGGGCAACAAAGTGTCCTTGAATTTCTATTGTTTTGGCTAAAGCTGATGGGAACAGAGGTTTTTAGCATTTTATAAGAAGCACAGAACTACACCAAGTTACAGATACATAAAGAGTAAAAACTAGGCAAAAATTCTCAGGCATCAAGAGAAGCTGGGGATGCCCCATCTCTAGAAATGTTTACGGGTGGGTTGGATGGAGTTCTGAGTAATCTGGTCAAGTTAAAGGTGTTCCTGCTCATGACAGGGGTGTTGGAACTAGATGATCTTTAGGGTCCCTTCCAACCCTAATAATTCAATGATTCTATAATTTTAAATTCAGTAATTGGTACTTTGAAATTAATACTATTGCAAATTAACGTGCCGCATAGAGACAGAGGTACAAGCTTAAACTAGTTTCTTGAACTGCTGGTAATCTTTTCTTCATTGCTCCAGTACTTTTTGAGACACGATACTGCCTTGTACATCTTTGTCTAATTAAAATAGACAAAGTATCCCATTTACTATCAGGTCTTTATCTTCTACTGCAAGTATTGGCTTTTGCTATGGTGGTGATTTTTTTTTTTCAGTACTGAGGGCACTGGTTTTGGTGCTGTTTCGCTGTATGTACACCAGCATGCTCTGCTAGTACCAGCAAATTCTTGCAGAGTGATACAGTTTACTGAAATTCCTCTGTCTTATGTTATGACTAACAAGCCAAGCTCAACTTGTGTTATTTACCACAGCATGTGCTGTTTTTTGCAGGCTTACTTTGACCTCCACATGTCTTTTTGCTTCAAGCTTCTTTTATCACAACCACGTTATCTGAGCATTGTCTATTCTCTACTGCTGCAGTTCTGGACAAAATAATTTGTTGTTATCAAATCCTTGTTGTTTTGTCATAGACTAGTTTTAGCCTGCCTGTTGTACTTGTGCACTTACACACTTTCAGATTTTCATCCTATGCCTCTGTTATAATTTGGTCTTTTATTAGATATTGAATTGCCTCACCAAATTATCAGTTTGTCTCTTCTCCTTTTGATTGCAGACTCTCTTTTTCGAAAGTCTTTCTGTACTCTTTGGTGGCTATTTACATACCTTACTTTGGATAACTAAGCAGGCTTGTGTTCTACACTTTCCTATACAGTCGGTGAAAACAGAGAGGAATTCCTTACTAGGATAACTGCAGCATTTGGACTGGACTTTGAATTACTCTTTAAGGAGCCTCCTTCTTTCAGCCCTTCCCTTTCTCTCCATCTTCATTAATAACATATGAAAACTATCCCTCTAATTTAGTTACCTAATTCATAAGACCAAATTTAGACATCCTGAGAAGTCCTAAATGCTTAATAATGTACTTTTCCTGTTATGTTTCTTTAAAGTTTTATAATTACCTTTTTCTGCTTGAGCCAACTGGAAGCTATTAAAATAGTGCAATACCGCTACCCAAAAAAAGGCTGCCTTCTGACCAATCATCCTGGTTTTGCTGGCATCCACTCATTTAACCTTCCCCAGTTGTCCTTTGCACTGTACCTCTCCTGCAGAGCTATTAATTGCTCCATCCCTTTGCTGAGGTTATTTTCTTCATTTGTACCACTACTCCTGGTATCACATTCTGCAGTTTGAAAATCATTCAGAGCCAAATATCTGACAGAGCGCTGCTTCATTCAGCATCTGACTCTGACTGATCATCCCTGTCTGCCATAAGTCTCTGAATAATCTCAGCATCCACTTGCAGCTGGCTCATGTCCCAGCTTCTTAAAAAACACAGTTGTTCAGAAACAGTGCGTTTTCCAAAACATTGGTATTATAAATCCAAATCTATTCTTCAAAGCAAATCCGAAGAAAGGTCCAGAACATAAAAGTCTTGGCCTTTGAAGCCTGTCCCAACCCCAGCATCCCAGTTTCTGATGGCATTACTCTACATTCAGCCATAACTAATAACCATAATCAAAAAGAAACAATATTGTAGGGTGTACTCTGCAAAACAGATTCCTAAAGCACTTTAGCCAGATGGCTGTGCTAATCCATGAAGACTAATTTACAAAACAAAACAAAAATGTTCCAATGTTAAGAAACAAATTGCAAATAGTGGTACTAAACCAGGATGTGGTTTTATTGGAAGTTATGTAGAGTTCCATTAAATTATTGTCTGTGCTCTAAAAGATGTAGAAATAATGCCTAGTTACTCTAGCTTTAGATGTGCAATTACAATTTTTGAAGGTTTGCATCATTCATTTCATGACCAACACTCAATTATTGAAGAGGGAGTGAGGGATTTTGAGTGTGGAGTTTTGTGCCTACATCTTGCAGACAGTTACTGAAGAAAATAAGGTTTTATTTTAAACACTTTTAGTTAACATTTCAATGAATCTTTTATGCTTTTCAAATTTAAATAACTTGCTAGGAATTTGACATGCAGTACAACCTACAGATTTAAAAGTACCTGATACTGTTGTTCTTTGTTATTAAAATTACTAAAATATTTAGTCATCTTCAGCAGGAATCAGAGCCCTAATGCTTTAGGTGCTTCAACAGATGGGAGATACAGGTTCCACTTTTTGTATTTGTGCAATAGGTATGATTGAGTACTCTCTGATAAGAACTGCTTTCATCATATATTGAAATAGGTTGGCATCAGTCTAAAAACAGGAGGTATTTTAAATGGGTATCTCTAACCTATCAAATCACCCACTTAAAACAGCAACTTGTTCTTGAATCATGGGTACCTACAAACACGTACAACACAATATTGAGTCCATTTGGGAATTCAATGAAGTTTTTAGCAAAGCTTATCACTGTTTCTGCTCCTGGAGAGTAGAGAGTGCTTTACAGTCACTTGAAACAGATTCCAAGTTCTTCAACTACATTGATATAATATGGGTTGTTGCTCTTTGTTATTCAGCAGATTCATCAGGACTTTTTGCTATCATGGCTCTAAGCTCAATATGGACTAAGTCTGGAGGTGAACACACCTCAATGTGAAAGGTCAGAGGGCTGATAACCAGAAAGGAGATCTGAAGGATAAACAAATATTTCATCTTCAGTGGTATTTATAGGCCAAAGCGGTTTTCACCCCTTCACCAAAATGAAGTAAAAAGACTACAACAACCTAGGAAGTTATACATTAGAGGATAATATCCTGAATCTGGCATTCTGCAACTCCATACCTCCAGGTCCAATCAGTAGCAAGGACAGATTGTGCTGATCAGATGCAGGACATCACCAGAAAGACATCCTTGCCAGCCCCTTGTTTTCCATAAGGCATCCTTTGGAAACTTTAATGCTGCTAGCTGGAGGATTTCGTACAGTTATCAGAACAACTGTAATTATCAAAGATCCCTACACGGGTTTTACAGAGGATCATCCTTATACTCTTTCCTTAAATAGCCATGAAAAGTTAACTGGAGTCTCTAATGCATTATAGTTAATGCAAAAAATCACTGCAGAATGAATGAAGTGATATAGAGTCCTCCCCCAAATGAACTAAGAAAAGCTTGATGGGGACAAGAAAAATATTCTCATTGAAGAAATCAATGGCTGGACAACACATATGGATTATGCAGCAAACTGAAGGGAATACGGAGTGAGCAGTAGTAAGTAACCTATTTCACCTCAAAGGATGATAGTTTTTATGGTATCTTGCCAAGATTTTAGACTTCAGACAGTTACTCAACTTGTCTGCAATATGACAACAGTATTGAAAGCTGTGTTTGAGTTTCGGAAAGGTTTTACACCTCTTGAAAGGACTGTTCACAAGCAACAATTTCAACTGCTTCCAGGCATTTCCCTTGCTTATATCATGTACAGAGAAATAAGAAAATTAAATAAGACTTCTTAATAAGACATTCATCTGAATAAATCTGTAATTGTCTTGAACTAAAAATGTTTATGAACTCCTGAATACAATATTTCATCTTCACAAACTGTAAGACACAGAGAGTTTGACAAGCAATTAGGAGTCTCAAGATAGAAATTGCTATGAAAGTCCAAGGTATTCTTGTTATTAATCATTGTGTAGCTCCCCACTACTGTAAATCAACACCAGCACACTGAAGTCATAGGAGTAATTGAAGCAATATTGATTTTTCACAAGCTACAAAGCTGACCCAGAGCATTTCAGTTTTATTCAGGTTTCTTTAAAGAAATACAGTTCTCTTTGTTTTACTTCTCCCCCTTTTTGTAAGTTGAAGAAAGTAAATATGAAAGGTAGATTAATTGTTTAGAGCTGAGCACATGAGAGGATTAAGAGCTTACGTTAAGGACTTTTTTCAGTCTTTCACATATAAAATGTTTCGATTCTTGTTTTGAACTAACTTGTAATTTCAGTTACAACACTGTACTTACAGAGCATTGCTAATGAAATACAGTGCTGTTACTGAGATAAACATCTGAGTGGTAGTACTTTACATGCACTCCAGTGATGAATTTACAATGTAGCAATTTTTCATATAGGAAAAGTTTTCCAGCTTACATTACAAAAATATTTGCATAGTCACAGAATCACAGAATTGTTTGGGTTCAAATGGACCTTAAAGATCATATCGTTCTAGCCCCACTGCTGTTGAAAGAGATACCTTCCACTAGATCAGGCTACTCAGAGCCTCATCCAACCTGGCCTTGAACACTTCCAGGGATGAGGTATCTGCAGCTTCTCTGGGCAACCTGATGCAGTTCCTCACCACTCTCACAGTAAAGAATTTCTTCCTAATAACTAAACCCACCCTATTTCAGTTTATAACAGTTCCACCTCATCTTATCACTACGTTCCCTGACAAAGAGTCCCTCCCAATTTTTTCTGCAGACTCCCTTTAAGTACTGTAAGGCTGCTACATATGAGCTTGGTTTTCATCAGGGTGAAAAATAGATGCAATAGATTAATGAGAGGAGGGAAAGTTCCTACATATACCAAATAAAATACTGTGCTTGCTGAAAGTAAACTTTTGAGTGTTGACTGCTGACATTTTTTATACAGGCTATGTCAGATAATACTGGGATACAAACCACTTACCCCAGTGTTTTGGATTACCTGAATTTAAGGTACTTGTTTTGAGCTATCACATTTCCAAAAGCTAAAAAAGTGCAGCAGGGGAGAGAGGAGAATATCTCCGTAGCAGCCCTAAAGGGGTGAGTGGGGAGCAACACTGTTCATGTCTGTGCTTCCATGCCTGTGCCTGCTGTATAAGATTGGAAGGACACAGACTGTCCTTCAGTAACCACAGTGACTTTTGACCTGTATGTGCTGTGCACCCCTCTCCTCCCATCACATCTCCATTCCCTTCTCCTTTCCTTCCCCTAAAGCACAAGTCCTCACTCTTTTGCCCCAAGTCTGCACACCCCAATCTGTTATTGCAAACCTCCTTTCCTGCCTTGCTCACAAACATGTGCTACAGCCCCTCGCTTCCCACGCCAGCCCACCTCCTTTTTGCTAGGAGCTCCTCCTGCCTTGGAGTTCTCCATTTGTTGCATGTCTTACACCTCTGCCTCCAGTCCAGCTTCCCTGGGGGTCTTCGGCACTTGCCACACCGGTGTAGTCTCCTCCAGCTGTTGCAAGTCAGATGCTGTTCCAGCTGCCCTTCTTCTTGCTGTCCATACTCCCACGGCTACCAGCACACACAGGGCCGCCTGCTGATTTCAGCACCTTACCTACAAATTCTTGCTTATGGCAGCTAGAAAAAATATCCAGGTACAGGCTGCATTTACCAAAAACCCACTTGGATGAGACACTTAAGGAAAGAAAAAGATATGTTCAGAAGAAAAGCCCACAGATGTATCATGGCCCTATTAATTTCTCAAAATTAGCATTGTACTAATACATTATTTATTTGAACATGGTGCTAAATAAATGCAGATTCTGTTATGCAACACATCACATCACAGAGAATACAATGTACCATGGATTCATCACATCTGACATGGAATAACCTCCAGCAATAGGTCAAAATGGAAACACTTTTGATTCTTACTGACAGTCGGACCCAATTACCTCATGGAAAACATCCAGTTTTGAAACAATGGGTCCGATTTTGAAGCCTGTAAAACAATCACTTAGAATCTGTGTGGGGTACTTTGCCAGATCTATATTTACCCAAGCTTTGTCAAACTGCCTCCAAACAGATGTTGTAAATAACTCTTGTCTAGAGTAATATAATTTTATTGCTGGAGTAAATGAACTGAGGAGGAGACAAAGAACACAAGGGCAGAATAGAAAAGGTCAGTGTTACTCTCTCTACAAGGACAATAAAACATGGTAAGGTGGGGGCACCAAAACAGAGGTGGGAGGGGGAAATTGAAAGGAAGGAAGGATAGATATCACAGTACTGTCTTGCAGTAGCGTGTGATTCATAAAGCAACAGTGTGTGAAGAGGAAAAAGGATGATTCACCTGAGAAATTCACACTACTTAGTACTGCAGCATCTCTCATTTCAGGGATCTGAAAGTTTTGACATTTCCATGCCACAACCTTAGTGCTGCCCTTGGTACTGCACAGGCTTTCTCTGCAAGCAGCAAGTCTGAAAAAAAGAGACCTCATGTCTTATCAGCTGCCATGGACATACAGCCAAAAAGTATTATACACACACTCTCACTGTCTTTTTGAAAAAGGAATTGCATTTTTACCCTAATTTCTTTGAAAAAAAACTGAGGCACAGATATCAACGGCCTCTCCTGAACTCAAAATACAAATAAATCAGTGGCTAAGCTTTCATTAAATCCCAGATACATTCTCAGCTGTGTATCCTTCTTGCCCACAAATGACCTGTAAAAATCTCTATCTCCTTAGAGTTCCCCTGAATTAGCCAAAGGGCAGCAGAGACAGCAGCTGCTGTACAGCAGCAGCTGGTTAGGTCTTTCCATTCCGCTCTCCCATCACACCTTTCCTGTAACTAGCTGCCTGTATAGGAACTTTGTACATTTTAAAATGACATTTCAAAATAAATGCCTGCAATTTCTAAGATTCAATCTCTGTGTTGGACTCTCCACTCCGTAACTCAAACATAATGTCTGCTGATACTTCAGCATTTAATAGACACAGGGGTATCAAACCTAGTAAGCAGAGAAAACAGAGCTACAGAAGTAACAGCATCAATTTCCAAGCAGATTGGTCGAATTTAACAAATCATAAAGCATTTCATTTTGGGGTCAGCAAGCTGCTAAGCCTAACATGTGCATGCAGATTCTACTAATTTCTATGCCTGGCTCTTGGAAAGACTGAAAGGGGAAGAGGAAGAGATACAGGATACACGGCAGAGCTGGCTGCACCGCTGATTAACAGGACACAAGAAAGCTTACTCTGCAGTACCGAGTGCTCAGATGCCATCTGTCTCTCCTCAGAAGATCCAAGTTCTGCAGTGCTGGACAAAGAGATGGGAGGGCTCTCGGTAACCCAGCCAGCCCTGGCAATTCTCTGCTGCTCCTGATCTAGAAATAAAAGGATTCACTCATCTCTCATTTACATGCATGTCTGAGGCACGGAAAGGAGGATTTTGCTTAGGATGATTTCCACAGAACTGATCGAATCTAGTGATAGGAGGGGAGCATTGCTTTGCTGGATATTGAGAAGCAATAACTGATACTACATTGCAGCTGATCTGTGACATGCTCAGCATAGCTAAGTGTGCCATCATCTACCCTCAAAGATCAATCACCTCCTGGTGAAGGCTGTCCCAGGTTTACAGTGAATTAAGGACACTATAAAAGTAAATCAGGCAAGGCTGGAAACTCAGAATGCTTTTTCCAATTAAGAACACAAGAAGCAATTAGTTAGGCAAAATGCAGTTGGAATTTGGCCAGTAAAACCAAACCCTGTTTTTATAAGAAGCAGCACAGGATCCTTAAGAGCACAAATCTAATCTAAAAAAGGAGAGGAGATGGAATAACTGCTCTTTTTTTCTTGTCATAGTATGGTTCTTTCATTTTCCTGATTTTTGCTTATAAATTACCTAATTATATTCTCTATTCATAAACATTCTATGATACAGTTGCTTTGGAGGCCTATTCCTACAATCATCATTGCAAATGAACAGAACTATGATTTGAAGGGCTACACATTGAGAATAATTCCCTGATCAGGAAATTAAGCTTATTTTAGTGAACTGAGTACGCATCTCATAATAAACACATATATTCTAATATAAATTTGAAATATCCAAATATGAATTTGGGGAAATGTTTCATTTTTATGTCTGAATCAGCCACTTTTTGCTACTCTCATGATTACAAAAGCCAGAGAGAAGAAAGGTGTCATTTTTGACGAAGATGTGAATTTGTGTTACATTGAACATTTTTTATTTGTTTGCAAAGAAAATTTCTATTGCATAGAGTGTAGGTGAATTTCTAAACAAAACGAGGAACAAAGCATAGTCATAATAAGCAATGTTCCCGGAAGCTTATAGGGCCACAGCTTGTTAAAAAAAACCCCAAACCTATGATAACAAAGCACTGGGAAGGTGGATAAAGATTTGTTGGTAATATGAAAGGTATGAAAGCTGAACAAAGAAACCTGACAGGGTAAGATGATTTTAACTTTTAACTGTACATATAAATATATGTGTGTGTGTGTGAATGTTACTGAGAATGAAAGGAAAATATTTCTTTGGATGGGTTTACAAAGAGAAGAGCTAGAAGTAGCAATTTTCATTTTTCTTTTGTAATCTAGATAGTGTAAAATTATTCTGTCTTCACAACCTCAAGGCAAAGAAGACAGTCTGCTTCTCTAGCTATAAAAAACAATCTGTCAGATTTTTTTAAAGGAAGTCACAACTGATTTTTCATAAAATAAAAAGCAAGAGGATTAGAGCTTTGCGGTGACAATGAAATCTGCTCAAAACTCTTACAGTGAACCTCAGAGCTCCAGTGAGGTCATGCTTGAGGCATTGATCCTGCAATAAATGCTGTTTAGATTCTGTAGATTTGGGGCTTGAACTGTCAAACATGTAGACCTTCTTATTTATCCAGATTTAATTTTTTTCATAAACTCCTATATTTGAATAGAACTAAAGGTTATCAAAATGAAAGCAACCTGCAGCACATAGATCCCAAACCTACAGCATCAACTCTATCCTCGTAGAAAAGTGGTTGCAAGTCAGATGGAAAAATATTTTTCTGAAAATACAGTTCCAAACAAACTGTGTCATGTAGTGTGTCCAATTTACTATTCTGCCGTATTACATGCTACTGTGTCCAACTGGAATTTCTTTGTATACTACCTATTTGCTCTAAGAGCAGATTTTTAACTCTGAGGTAATGCTCAATCATTTTTCTTTTAAAGATTTGAATATTAGCAGTCTCCCTAAAATTTTCAAAAGCCCCAATATTAAACTATTGGACTAATCTGTAAGAAAATCAATGTTGTTCTCTGGGTCTAAGGCCCACTCAGGTGCTTGTGAAAAGAATCTGATGAACTTCTAAACATTAAGCTCAGGTACCTGGGGTAGAGTCAAAAGAAATGAGTCAAGGATCCAGCTTTTCTGCTCAAAACCATTTTGTAAAGGCTGGATCATAGTCTTATTTAGAGCCAACAAGCTCAATTTTTGCAATTAGGGTGCAAGGAAATCTTCCAGTACTGCTCACATTTGGTCATTTGTCAAAACAAACCAGAATCTGTTTCCAAATTAGTGACTATTTAAGATCAGAAATTACATGTCTGTGTTTGTTTCTTTAGTAGTCAGCATGCTGTGGAAGGTGTACAAACAATCAGTCCCAAACCTCCTGAATAGAGGCAGTTCTCTGTGCCAAGTTATTCCAAGTCCAGGGTAGCATTTAATTTACCAGTGTACAGAAATTGCAGTTGTGTTAGGTGCTGGCTAGCACAGCAAAACAACACAGCTCTAGTGCAGATAAAAGATAGCTCTCTCTCAGAGTTACAGAGAGATTTTTAAAGGAACAAGAGGAACAGCAGCCTACAACTACTTGAAGGTCAGTTACAAAGATGATGAGTTAGTAGCTATGGTCAATGTTGGAAAAGGCAACTGCCAGGTCAGTTTGGGTTAGGCATTAGGGAAAATACAGAGAGATGGTGGAGCCTCTGTCCTTGGAGGTGTTAATGCTTTGGCCAGGGAAGGCCATGGCTGGCATTAATTCTGCTTTGCGGGGATTTCCAGAGATGCCTTCAACTGATGTTTCTGTAACGCAATGAAGTCATATAAATTTTCTGTAGGCTCACTTACATGATCTTGTGCTTTTGGAAACTCCTAGTTTACAGGATTTTAACCTTCACATTGTGTGTATGAGGCTGGAGATGGGAGAAGTAGTAACTGATAGGAAAGAATGAATACTCTTTGTGCTTATCCTGCCTGGTGTTTTCCAAGTCCAAGGGAAAATTTAAGTAGGTATTTTTTTACTGACTGAAAAGATGTGACATTCATGTAATCCCCAAAGAGACAACATTCAGCACCTTAAGCTGAATTGTATTTGGATTTTGTACATGCATACAAAATCCTCAAAAATCAAGACAACTGAAATCTAGGGGGCAGAACATGACTACCTAGAACAGACTGTCATTTCGCTCTTCGAATAAAAAAATGTGGTTTTCAGATAGATGCATTACACAGATACTTCTCATTACACTCAGTTTCAACAGTGCATCTATCGCTGTGCAAGTGGGGTAGGTACTGGAGAAATAGATTTTATTGTTTGTAAATGGCATTCACCTTTTGCCTATTTAAATGGAAATTCAAAGTGAGCTTTGCTAGTACCTATATTATATTTAGAGATATATACACTTCTATTAAGGAGGAGTTTCCACCCCCTCATCAAGAAGAGTGTGATAATTCTCAAAGCCCAAGCACGCAACCTGTCTTCAGCTTGAAGTCCTGACTTTGAAAACAAGCATCCATTTTCAGTTACTTGCGGAAGCTTTGGTTTGGGGAAAGGAGGAAGACTGGAGGCTGACTTATTTTTCTTGCAGTCAAGCGGAAGAAGTCTCACTCCATGTTACTGTAATAGAAACACAGGGAAGGAACGAGCCGTGCAGAAATCTGCGGAGTTGCCTGGGGGACAGAGCTGACTTTACAGCAGGCTGCTCACCTCTGAGCACAACAGACTGTAGCAACACCAAAAAGCAAATATCTATGCCAGACTAAGCAGAATAACACACCTATTTACCAAGAAAAACATGTCAAGAGCAATTTTCTTTAGAAAATTCCTTATTACTCGTGGTGGTTTAAAGACCTCCTACACAACTTGAGACAAAAAAGGAAGAGAATACATTGCAATGGAACTAGGAATTCACCTATCACACTACCTAACATTCCACTGGAACTAAAAAGGTATTCACTCATCACATAAAATGAAAGTAGCATTACTTCTGTTTTCATGTCTAGGAAAGGAGGCACTATTTACAGAATCACAGAATATGCTGGGTTGAAAAGAACCCACAAGGATCATTGACTCCAACACTTAACCCTGCACAGCACCATCCCCAAGAGTCACATCATGTGATTCACTCTGGAAAGAACCTTTTTCTAATATCCAGCCTAAACTTTCCCTGACACAACTTCAGGCCATTCCCTCGTGTTTGTCACTGGTCACCATAGAGAAGAGATCAGTGTCTGCCCCTCCTCTCCCCCTTATGAGGAAGGTGTAACTGCAATGAGGTCTCCCCTCAGTCTCCTCCAGGCTGAACAGACCAAGTGACCTCAGCCGCTCCTCATACTGCTTCCCCTCAAGGCCCTTCACCATCCTCATGGCCCTCCTTTGGACACTCTCTTGTAGTTTAATGTCCTTCTTACATTGTGGTGAACAAAACTGCACACAACATTCAAGAAAAATAGTAAAAGATTGAGAAAGCAGCTTGGCAAGGTGTCCTGTCACATATGTCAGATCAGATTCATCATTTATAATTTATAATTTCATGAGGCCATTCAGTTTGTAATTTCCTTTCTTCCCTTTTCTATCACCAAAATGTGATAACAAAGACAGAAATAATGAATCAGAGAGAACCTTTTGCCTCTAGAAATACCCTTCCCTCGAAACTAGAAATTGTATTATTAATTTATACAGTAAAGTAGAATGAATTAATTAGGGAGGCAAATCACAGAAATATATTTTAGCTTCAATTTTTATGCATACACATTTCTATATGTATTACATATTTCATAAACTATGTGCCCACCTGAAGCACATGATGGTACCCACCAGACCTGTGTTCTGGGACAGCCGTGAGTTGTCCCAGCCCTGTAGCTTTGTGGTGCGCCGCAGAAGTGCTACCTACCCTTGTTCTCTCAAAAGGAGACAAGACTACTTTCTTCCTGCAGATGAACCAGAAGCAGCTCAAGCTTCCTTCAGTGTGTCTGCCATATTCATCCAAATAACCTGAGGCATTCCAGCAGACAGACTAGGCTGCATTTTCATGGCATTTTTCAGCCAGTCTAGATGCAGACGGCAGCTGAAATGTGTGATCTCACACTCCCCTGGCACCGGAGGAGATGTTGCTGCTCCCAGCTTTGCACTGGCATTGCATTAATGTGTGACGGAGAGCAAAAAGTAATCTGGCTGTAAACTGTTGAGTTTTTGCTGGAGTTTCCGACCGAGCAGCCGCTTGACCTCATTTGCATGGGAATACATGAATGTGAGCAGGAACACAAGGAGGCCTGGGGAAAGCACCACATTGAGCACAGGCATGGGTAGCAACCATCCCTTTCAGCACCAACTATTATTTAAATGATCTCAATACAACCATGCAATCACTATCACACTTTTTTGTGATACCTCCTCTGTGGGGTTTGCAGTACCAATGCGTGAGTGTCCTTCCTGGCTGGGCACCTCCCAGGGAAAGATGGCAAAAACCAGCAAAGTCGTTTACCTTCCTCCAGGGTCTTAATCTGCAGCATGCAAAGCTCCTGCTTCAACCACAAACTGCAAGTGCTTCTATTGTCTTCAAATATTCAGTATGGGCCAGCCAGAGACAGCACTTTTAAACACTGCTGCTAGCAGGTAGGTTAGACATCTAGTGGAAGAAACCATGCTTGTTTTATTTTAGGATATACTTCCCAGCTTTCCAGCAGGACTTTAATTCTTACAGACCACGTATGTGGTATAGACACAGGACTGTGCTATAAAAGAGCTGGGAACGTGACTCCCTACAAAATGTTACATCTGACTGAAACAGTGTGGGACAGCAATACATTGCAACAACCAAAGGGGCAAAGAAGAGAGGGAAGTCTAATTTTATAGCTCTACAACTTTGTTTCTGCAGGTCCTGAAATACTGTGTGGTGGCAAAATTTTAATACTGATGTCCCATGATGAAATGGGGGTAAATCTATATAAATCAGCCAACGACTTTATAAGGGATGCAAATCTAAGGCTGCATTAGAAAAAAAAAATAATTCTGTACTAATGACAACTTCCAGTTTGCATGCAACAGAATTGTAGAATATGCAATTCAATAGGATATACTTGACAACACAGAAAAAGGCATAATATTCTATCTGTTGTCTGTAGGACAAACACTGCCCATAGATTTGTGTGGCATATGTACGTATGGTTTAGAAGAGAATTTGTACACACATGTGTCTTAATAGATAAACGATCAGTACTCTGGTTTGATACGGCACTTTAAGTGATCCTGTTCTGTTATGTCTTTAACTTTTTGGAAGGGTTAAGTAACACTTCTTTTTTTCTCTTTGTAAAGGCCATGTAGAACTGTGGGGGAAAAGAAGAATGGATTTGAAGTCCACCTTAAAAATTGTGAGCTTTATCATTTTATCACCATTATTCCTACGAGAAGGTTATTGAAGAACTTATTTGCTCTTAGTATAAGGCTTAGTCTTCTATTTTTCAGCCTAAATCAATATACTTTCTAAATGAGACCCAAAAATAAACCTCCGAAGTTGGTTGTTTAGCTGAATTCTCCTTTGTTTCAAATTAAACTAATTTCATTTTGCTATTTACCTTAGCAGAATGACAAACAATTATACAGCAACAGTTTTATTGATCCATTCTCTATAGCCTTTATATATGTGTGCCTTTTTGTATTAGAAGGCACATATCTCACTTGAATTTTCTTGAATAGGACCAAAACCAGGCAGTTGTTTGAACCTCTATCTATAGGTCCTGTTTTCTGAACCTCTTGTTTCTGCTGTTCTCTCTCTCAGCCTCCTCAGAACATGGTGACTTAAGCTGACACACACCTAAGCCAGCACACACCTCCAGCTTCCAGAAGCTGGAGTGGAGCATGATAATTAACTCCATGTATTTTACACGACATTTACATACTATTTCCTGAGTTTGGCATCACACTGCTGGCTCATATTTAACTTGCAACTTCCTATAACAACACCTTGTTTTCTGCCATGCTGTTTCTCTGCCAGGTATTTCCCAACTAGTGTTTCTACATTTCATTTCCTTACCATAGCTCTTTGTGCTTACCTTTCCTGCAGTATTTATGCTGGAGGTGACATCCATACACATATCATCAGTCAGCCTGACTCCTTTATTACAGAAGAAATACATGGTAGCTCTTCTAGGAAACACTGCTTACAGGTACGTTGATGATTATTTAAATCTGCTTGGGGGAAAAAGAAAGAGGCATATGGTGGAAAAACGTTGATCAACAATTATGCAATTAAACGGTAGAGTGGGTCCAGCAGGCCCTCAAAGCTCTGTTGTGCTTGTAGATCACTGTCCAGAAGGGAGTGTACAGGTCTCCTGGACAACATCACCGAAAGAACGCAAACTGCACGGTGGATTTATGACAAGAACAAATGTATGTGTTTGTGCAGCACCCCATGAAACCGATGGATTGCGGCAGAACAGCAGGGCTGTAGGAGTCATTTTTTAGTGAAAAATGTGCAGAGCTGGTTTAAACCTTTCAAAGTACAAAAGGGAACAAGAATTCAAGCTCAGACATGACAGTTACCATATGTCAGGGGTTTTTTTGTGTATTCTTCCTAAAAAAAATATTGGGCATGGGTGGGGGGTTGGGGTGGGGAGAACATCTCATTTAAGCACAGATTGCTCGTATTTGCATTTACGGAGGTGTGTGAAGAACCTTTCCCAGTCCTTTGAACTCAGGTCACCCACAGAACAATTCTGATACTTCAGAAACCATTTGTTTTCTCTGTAGGTTCTACTGCTCACCCCAGAAGGCTGCTAAGCACAAATCATCATCATAGTTCCCCTTCCATCTTCACCACCCTGCCAAACATGGCAAGTGGAATACTCTGTAGACAGTCCAGTTCACACATTGCCAAGTGAACTTCATGAAAATTTTGAAAGCTCATCCCTGCCTGGTATCAGAGCTCCTTCTCAGGAGGTGACACTGCATAAAAGATAGTGCTAATTACGACAACCCCGCCTTTGTCTGCAATTCTGTTGAAGGTGACAGCAGGGATGAATGGTAGGGTATTTTCCCAAGGAAACCTCAGGTACCCCTTTCTGGAGCCAAAACAGTTCTGCATCTGCTTAGCTTGATGCACATCATCACCCTACCTGACACTTTTCACCCACTGTGTATCTGCATATTATCTCAATTTACTTGTACAAATGATCTGAAAATTTAATTTAGAAGAAATACCTAGGGTAGTAAAATAAGGGCCATTAAAGTAACAGCTCTTTTGCATTACTACTACAGGTTTGAGAAATGAAGAGTAAATTATTTTTTAAGGTAATGTAAAAATGAAATGGAAAATGATAATGAAAATTTTGTGTCTCAACTATAGGCACTTTATTAGTTCATCTATCAACAATTATTCAGCACCAATGACAGAAAAAGTGAAATTGTCCCTGCTTATGCATAACTGTTATGTTGTGGAGTTTGTACACTTGAAACCCTGGAACATAGACTGGATATTCAGATTCTTCAGTGGCATGAGTATATGCACACATAGACATACATATAGACGTACATCCTTCAGTATGTACACATATATAATATATAAAGACGCAGACAATGTTGCGCTTGCAACTTTTTTTTGCATTGTAAAGTGTGCATAAAACCAGCAGCTTAAAATGTCATAACAAGTATGTTTTTCACTTAAAAATTCCTATGAAGTTGCCTTGTTCTAAACTATTTCGTTGTTCTTCTGTGAACTTCACTTTCTTCTGATTCTTGAAGTTAGTATTCAGCTTGAAATATGAAGCATTAGGAATGAAATACAAAGCATGGATCTCACGGAGAGCCTGCATGAACTCTGGACTAGTAAGATCACATTCCCTGAATATTCATGTCCTTGGTGGCTGTTTGTGCCTCAGTATCAAATAGCATTCACAAGTACTTGATTTGCTTCTCTCTTTACAGCACATGACAGGTTGAAGACACTTGGTCATTGAAATGTCTCTTTAACTCCTTGCTTCTTGTCAGAGGACCACCAATTAACACCTGAGGGGAAAGATTTATCCTCAAAACTTTGCTTTTCATGATACCAACTCTCAACCCATTCCTCAAGACTTGGCAAAAAAACACATCCCAGGCCAGAGACTCTCAGATATACTTAGGATTTATGTACAATGATAAAATCCATATTCTCATGGTGATTTCTGCTGCTAAGAGCAAGGGCTGGGGAAGCTGAAAGAGTTTGGCTTGTTGATTGTCAGCATGAAATTAGTCTAAAGCTAGAAGTTCCAAATGTAGCAGATTATGAAACTGAGCATCTCCAGACTGCCACTGTCTCTGAACAGAGCATGAAATAAAATACTTGCTGACATCCATTAGGCCACTGTGGTCACAGTCCAGCAGTGTAGTTGTTTAATGATTTTAATGGTATCAAACTGCAATCCAAGGTGGCCTTCAGGATGCCTTGGGAAATGCATAGCCTGAATTCTTCCCACCTACAGGTGTAAGAGTGAGTGTGTGTGTGGAAGATAATCAATATACCTTGCTCCTCTCAAAGTCATCCTGGCATCTCTCCTAAAGCTGATACTTTAAAGGGGAAAATTTATGTTGATTATACCTGAACGAAAACAGCCATTGAAGTATTGGAAACAAAGTTACTGGGGACAAGCAAAACCCAATAAAATCCTTTTGCAAACTACAGAGTTACAAAGGTACATTACTGTATGTCATTATGGATCTCCGAGATGTAAGAAACTGAAGGAAAACCACAAAATCCTCTACCCTGAATGTTATCTTTAAGAATTAACTTCATTTTGTCTCGGTGATCTTAACTCTGTATCTCCAAGAAATGCTGCTAGGTATCTTTGTTCAGCGCTGAGCAGTTTACTTCCCCAGGTTTTGCCATATTCCTTAATGATCACATCTCTTCTTCTTGAATGTTTGCTCATCCTACAAGCACAGGTTATACGAAGGCTTTTTTGTTCCTGTGTGACTCCAAATCAACAGATGCTGAGCTCAAATTGAATCTGTTGAATTACTCTTTGGATTGTCTTGTCAAGCATTATTTAACTGAGGCTGGATAAAATGATTTTGGGTAGGACTCACTGTTAACATGTGTCATATTCCACAATGAAAAAACTTCTTTTGTAGAGGGCCAATATGCAGGGAATATTTAATAAATTGCAGTAGCTATTAAGTCAGGTGACTTTCTTTGACTTTGGTCCTACATCCTGTTTTATGTTCTCCATAAAATCAGTGCTCTTCAGTGCCCTTTCCATACAACAAGAAGGACAAAGCCAGCATCACTCTTACAGCTTAAGACAGGGCATGATACTTTTGGCTGGCAGACTTCCTACAGGTGTAGTAAATACAGAATCTTACAGCCTCTGGTCCAGCCCTCAGACAAGGACCTAAACTCAGTCTCATGATATAGTACTCTGTCCATAACCCAAATCACTGCCCCTGGGATTGTGGTGGATCTCTGCCTTACTACTATGGATAAGGACTGCTCTCTGCAAAACAGAAAATCTTAAGCAAAGTATTCAACCGGAATGATATTAATTACTTGTAAGCAAAATAACTTGGTAACTCTATTGATATGCCAATCTTTCAGAAAGTGGCCTTATCTCATTCTGACTACAGCCTGGCTATCTTATCCCAGAGTCCAAAACAAATTACATGAATGTTTCCTTGTATAATCCGCTGCCTGGCGCGTGTCTTTCACCAGATTTCAAAGTTCAGGGGCATCTCCTGTCTTATCTAGAAGAGTGTCAACATGAAAAACAGGCAAGGCCAACATCTGACATCTGAAAGAACCGTACTTTGAACCCCGCTGTTCGTCACACTTCCAGCTCAGAGGAGCTGCAATGCAAGACAGGGTGATGCACCCAGGGTTCCTCATTTGCACCCACATGAAGACAACAACAGCTTGTGCAGATACCAACCAGCATGGGAGCATGAAAGGGAATTATTTACCTTAAAGCTGCTGTGGTTTTCTAGATTTCATCAATGTAGAGCTCATGGCTCTGTGCCCACTTTCTTGGTCCCTCCAACAGCTTCAGACCTGAATTATGAAAGAATAAGGATCAGATGGATCCCATTGTTTTCACCTTTGCTTGAAAACATGAAGAGGTGTAGAGCACACAGTCAGCAGTACCGGGTTACAGGCTCCTCTCTCACACACAGGACATGCTCATACATCTGTAGGGTCATCCTGGACCCTGATGCCTGATAGATCACTGCTGTCTTTTTCTAGGGGAAATGTAAAACTCCACAGCTGAATACAGGAGTCACTCTGCAAAAGCAAAATAAATTGGGAAAGGAAGAAAACATTGTTTAAAGGGTAAAGGATGGGAACACAGCATTTTTGCAGTTTGATTGATGACTTGTTTTATTTGGCTCTGCATACTGCTGATGTTCTCTCTGTCTAAAATTTATACTGAAAATTCTTTGTCAGTAACTCTTTTGACACTATCAACACCAGTAATAAAGTTTATAAAATCCTAATCTTTCAATCAATATTTCTCAGTCCCCATTATTTCTGCTACCAAGAGGGCAAAGAGCAAGCTTATGAGTACACGTCTTGCAATTTTCTTACTTTTTGGAGCTCGTGAACTTTACCTCTGTTTTTTCCTCTGAGTTGACATGATGGTGAGTCATATGATCCCTGTTTCTGTTTTCTTTTTCCAGCTGTTCCAGGTTTGCTGGAAATGACTCACATGAAAGACCATAAAGAAGTACTTGTGGATTGCTAAGAGGAAATCTGTAAAACATCTCTGTTCCAATTTGCTCTTTTTAAAGGGAATTAATTAATCCTCCTGCCTCACGAATACATTGGGAAAGGGACACATCAGTTTTTCTGTGTGGGTAGATCACCAAACTATGTCAAATCTTACTGAGGTTGTTAGGTATCTATATAATCCTTGCCATCATTTGTACCACAAAGAATGCAGAGAAGAGAATCAGTGATTTTTGAGGCTGTCATGGGAGAAACTGGGACTCAATTGATGTGTAAATTCTCAACACTAGTCCTACAGTAATTGAAACAGTTACAAAGTATCACACTCTTTTAGCTGTTTCTGAATGTGCTATTTCAAGTTTTCAGCCATCATTATTTTTTTCTTTGTATTGGGTACCATGGTCAATTAGACAGCAAATAATATCTTTTTCTTTGTTAAATGAGCTTGCCAGCATGAGGAGAGGCCTCATTTTTTAAAACTAAGATTTGTCCATTTGTCTCTAAAATGTGTTTTTCAGTTCTGGAGGACAGAACCATAATTTGAAAATCCTTTTATATTTTTTAATCTTGTGAGCTGCTGGCATAGCTTATATTTATGGACATCTCACAGTGAATAAACTACACATAACATTTAAACAAAAAAAAAACAATGTTCTGGACAGCATCAGAGCCACAGTGAACAAGTGACAAACCAAAGCAAAAGCAAACATGCAGGGATGAAAATGCATCTGGTATAGTCTGGATGATGAGATAGGAAAAAAAGTCCTTTTTTTTAACATGATAAGGTTTTTGGGTTTGTGATTTTTCACAGTTTTTGGGGGGGTGTTGGGGTTTTTTGGGGTTTTTGGGGTTTTTTGGGGGGATTTTTGGTTTGGGTTTTTTTTTTTTTTTTTTTGCATTTTTTGTCAGTACAGGTCTGATCTTTGGTGGATGAAAAATTACTTGCTAGACCATGCTTCCCCCTTCCAGCTCTCTCCTTTCTCCCCAGGTCTGGGATTTATGACAACTGTCTTTCAAACTTTGCTCTGTTTTGCAGTTATATATAGATCACTTCCTCAAAGTCTTTAATAGTAGCGCCCACAAGAAACAAGCTTTTGAAAAATATTCACTTTATATTTGTTCTTAAATGTATTATACATGAGAACAATGTTCTTCGGTTAAGAACTTTTGTTTCAGTTGCAAATTATATACTTTCAATTAGCATATTGAATTAAGACTGTCCAGCCTCTTGCTTCTCCCTTCTTCCACTTACACAATGCCTGTGGGAAATAATTTCCTTGTGTTCCAAGTGGTACTATCTTAGGCTACAATGACATATTATTTTACTTATAGGAACATACCTCATCTGGAACATGTCCAGACAGAGCTGGATGAGTGAGCAGCTGTTCAATAGACTGCTTTCTTCTTGCTTAGCCTAAAGATCTAAGGTCTCAACATCACCAGCCAAGCCCAAGTAAAAGGACCATTATTAATTTTCCCAGGGGTTATCACTGGCAGTCGTCCCTACAGTATCTTGATGAATCATCGGCATGTTCTGGCCTAATTTAAGATTTTATAGGTCTGATGTTTTGTGACTATTTAACACTACCCAGTCCCATTGATTGCAAATGTAATGCTGTAGCACTTCCAACATGCCCATTTCCCTAAAGAAGGCACTCAGAAAAATCAAGCACACAAATATGCAACTGTCTATGAAAAAGTTGACTTATATTACTTATGTCACAGGAATCTGTTGCACAAGTAAGACTGAGTTACTTGGTATCATATTTGTCTTTTACAGATAATTGAAAAGATTAATAAAATTGAGGTCAGTCAAAGTCTCCATCCATCCATCCATCCATCCATCCATCCATCCATCCATCCATCCATCCATCCATCCATCCATCCATCCATCCATCCATCCATCCATCCATCCATCCATCCATCCATCCATCCATCCATCNCTTAACAACATACAAACCTGCTGGGCAGTTTCAACCCAGTTTCACAGAAGGTCAATGATGTCAAAGACAATCAACACTCTTCAGATTTGACACACTTGGGTAGAGCTAGGGACCTAAAATGGGCTCAGACACAACATGCAGTCATTTGCTTAGGCAAACAGGGAAGTTACAGAAGTAGGGGAAGGAGTTTAAGGAATGAATGGCTGGAAACCATGGGAAAACAGTTTTTACTGGTTCTGTGATTCACAAAAATACTTTTCTATGGACTTTCATACCTTCCAAATTTTTCAGGTTGGGCCCCTCTCTTTTTATTACCCTTCTTTAGTATACAACCCTAATTAACTCCAAGAGAAAGCTTAGGGGAAAAAAGAATAGGCAATTATAACTTTAAAGACTATATGATGGCATATATGTACAAGAACACATTAACACATTTACATCAGCAAGAAAGGTGTGGATAGCAAATTATACCTGTACAAGACTGCCTTAATTCTACCATTTCCTCCCTTATATGTGTTTGATGCTTGAACCTCAGAAACCCTGCTTTTAATAAGGTGTTTTGCAAATCCGAGCTTTACACATGCACAGATGGGAGCTGCAGGACTATGAAAGTGTGCAAAGCATTTCTGACTGCAGCATCATTCCTGCAACTGAGAGTTTGAAATACAGAGTTCTTGACATTGTCTTATTAGTGAATTGCTAAATCTGGTGTATTTGAAATTCACAGTTCAACCATATTATTTGAAAGCAGGAAACAATTACTGAATCTACTTTTAGAAAAGCCTAAATGATAGCAAGATGTGCGAAGTACAACAGCTTTTTCATGTTGATGCAGCTGGGTCCTGAATTTGAGAATTTATTTATTTTATGGATTTCAAATAACACTATTAATGCCTTATATATTGAAAGAATTTAACAGACAAGAGTTTGTTCATTTCAACAGACTGGCTTATGGATACCAAAAGGTAAAAAAGTTTTATTTGTGCAATTTTTTTCCAGTATTCCTTGTTCTTACAGGAAAAATATGATCGTTTTAAACATAAAATTTCTTAATTCAGGAACTGGCTGATGATTGACTGAAGAGAAAAAAACACATAAGTTATCTGTAGTTAATCAGTGTTAAAATATATGAGCCCAGTGAGAATGACAGGTCTGTAAGCAGGAGGGAAACCTCTAAGCTGCACATGCAAATGTACTTGTATGAAAGCAACCGTTAACTGCACAAACATTTGTGTTTGTCTTTCTCTTCATATATGTGTATGCACACCTTGTCATCTACAGCCATTAATTAGGAAAAAAGTCATCCTGAGCAAAGAAGATTTCTAAGGTCCTAGATCAATGTTCAAGACAAACACAGTCCCAGGCTCTCGCAGGCTGCAATGCTCTGGGTTCCCGGGGTCCAGGTCACTGTGACAAATTAGAGATATGCTAATGCAGGTCTGGAAGCCTAAGGTAGAAATTTGCATCTGTGCATGACTAGGGCAGGAATTTAAAAAATACCAAGAGGATGATACAGAGAAAAGAAGAAATAAAATGCTGGTGCAGGAAGCATCCAAGTAGATCAGGTAAAACACCTAGGATATATTGGAGGTGCTTTATTGACTAATTGAGCCAATCTGATGACAGAAGGAACAAAAAACAAGTCATTCAGTGGCAAGAAAATCAGGTGTGTCTCAGAGATTTGCTCTCCCATGATGCTTGCACCCTGGGATTTAGCAAGGAAAGGTTGGTTTGGAAAGCATGGTAAGCATGACAAAGGAAAGGATAATTTGTGAATGGAAGTGATACATTAAGGCATTCACTTGAGCATTTGATGGTTTTAACCCTGTGTGAAAATCCAGATGGGGATTTGAAAGCAAGAGAGGCAGAAGCCAGGTCAGTACTTCATCATTTCTAATGAGGTGGGGTCACAGAACTGGACAGAAACTGACTGCTCCTCCACAGAATCTAACAGCCAAGCAAAATCCACAGGAGTTCCTTATAGTTCATAAATACAGCTAGGCTACAAACCCATGATTTAAAGGGCTTTGAAATCTCTGATTATCCAGGCATTTCCTGTGATAAATTGCCACACAATTTAATTATCTTCCACAGTATCAATTTAGTGTGATCCCTCAGGATGTGCCATTGAACTCTGTCTTCACACTGAGCAAATGGATCTGTTACGTCCTCTTTAGCCCTTTGGACACAGAGAAGAGGCACATTCAGTAGTCACATGCCCCACTGAAGTACCAGACACAAGCAGTCAGCTTCGGCAGCTTGTCCTTGATGCTGGTTTTTTTTTTGCATCTGAGCCAGCTCTGAGCCCTGCGTCCCTTTGAAGAGCAGAAACCAAGAGACAGAGAGCAGAGGGAGACTCCCAGCAGGACACTTGCACTGCCTGCTCTTTGCCTTCTTTCTTGATGCACCTTCTTGTCCCTGCCTGGAAAACAATCTCCAAAGGGAGAACACTTTCACCTCATTGCCTTGTATAACCCACTGGTAGTTGTGGAAAGAAGCTAGGAAAGCATTCAAAGATACTTTCACTTAAGCAAGGCTTCATTCCCACACGTTTCACAGGGACCAGGCTCCTTTTGTTTGATCCCGCAGCGTAGTTGCATTGCCAGTATGCAACAGCCTCCTTAAATTTTGTGATGACAGGAGCTCACAAAATCTTGAGTAAACCCATAAGAATAGCATATGGTAGTACTGAAGATTAAGGCAATGCTAAACAAAAAACTACAAACCCCACACTGCCCCTTAGCTTGCAGCAGATCAAGGGAAAACCATGAGGTGAACACACTCAACAGCAGAATGCCTGGGGATTGTGAATCCAGAACAGTGAAGAAGAAACCTCAAAGTTTTCTGTTGTGGAGATGTTTCTGAAGAAACCCTACCTCTGAGCAGGCCAAACTTCACAATATCTTGGCTCCAGACCCGGTGCTGTGGCTCAGACTTATCTCTGCTTATTGCAGGGTGTTGTTCTGAGAGCAGAATTCTGCTTTTCTGTGGTTCTTGCCATGCTCAAGGTTATCCTTTAATCTTGCAGCGCAGGTTAATTCTGCCTGCCTGGAGAGCAGTGCCCCAGCAGCTCAGCAGGTGCCCTGCATGTATGCTTGCTTCAGATATAGAAGTTGCTCAGACTCTGCTGGATTTTTAAGAAAACCTGATTTTCCTTACAAGGTGAGAAAAGCCAACACTCACTTGCTGGAAAAATCATTATTAACAACCAAGGCCGGCAGGAGCTCAACAAAATAGTTTTCACCTTTCCAAAATTCAAATGCCAGATTCCTGGAAACAACTGAACAACACTCAAGGAAGTGATGCTGAGCAAGCTACCCAGCAGCTCTGGGACTGGAGCAAGCAGATGGATACAAGGAGATGGGTGCATTAGATCTGCAAAGTCAGCACTGTCCTGCCCTCTTGCTTGATTGAATTCCTGTAAGGTAAATTTTTCTCCTTGTACAGTTTAAAAGACAGTGTTATTTCCACTAAATTATTGCTATTTGTATTAATAATATCTTTAAAGACCCTCTCACCCAATCTCTGTCTCACATCTTATGTAGCTTTCAGAAAATTATTTAAGTTTGCTATGTTCCATCAGTATGAAGCACAGCTTGCTCAAGTGTGCAAAGAGTACAGAGAGAAAAATCATTTATGTGAGGGAAGCAGTCAATTACTTCATTGATGTGTGCTGCTTTATAGGCTTTTCACTGCCAATCAGTGTCATGGCTTTTCAACTCCTTTTACAAACCAGTGCACATTATTTCATGCAGTTCAACTGATTTTAGCCTGGCAGCAGTCTGTAAATAAAGCTGTCCCTTGTCAAACAGTTAACTCCTCTCCCTTTGCACATCACCTCTGACTACTGCTGGAGAAACAAGCCACCATCAGTGCTTACTGGCCCAGACAGGCACCAGAAGGCAATCTGACCGTCTCCATTTCATGTCAAAATGCAGCTGGTGAAGAAGCTGGGAGCCATCTCAAAGCAGAACAAGGTTCACAGTATCCTCCTCTGGAGCCTTGAGGCAGGAGGCAAACTCTGATTACTTGGTGCAAAGCTGAGTTTGAAATGTCAGGGCTGCAGAGGGATTGGGTGGTGTGGCTTTAATGTGATGGGTGCTTCTGTTTTGGTTTTTGATTTTTTTTTATTTTTTAAACTAGCTAAGCAAGGAGCAATCTGATGCGGAAACAGCAGCAGTCTCATCACACTGGTACTGATTTTATCTGCACTTCCCTCTGTTGAAGTTATTTTTTGCTAATGGTTTCAGTAAATGTTCCTGTTCAGCTAATAAAGACATAACCATGTGAGTTGTTGAAGACTGTTCCCACTTACAGACGGGGCTCTTGAAGCTCTTAAACACCAGCTCTGTTGCACCAGAGACCTCAGTTTATGCATCCTGACACAGGCTCTGGCAAAGGCTGTGCTGGAAACAGGAGCCTGTTGTGCCCCTCAGAAACAGAAAAAGAAAAATAAAAGCAACATTCAACCAGCATCTTTTCAAGAGGATCTTGCTTCAGTGAAATGGTGCTGGAAACTCCTAAAAGCTTTGCAATGTCCTACCCAGCTGGGAAATGCGCTCAGTGCTCAAGAGACGACTTAGTTTATTCATGTTGTACTGCAACATTCATATTTTTCCAGCTCGGTGACCCTGATATGCAGACATGGGTAAAGACAGAGTTGAGAAGAAAAACATTTGAGATTTTTCCTTCAGGCTTTTAGCTCTAAGACAACATTATTCAGTGATTGGGTTACTGCTCTCCAGACCCAGCTGTCATTTTTGAATCTGTCCTTTTCCAGGTTTCTGATATCAAACAGTTGGTAAAATTCAGCATGCCTCAGTTTCCTCATCTATAAAATGGGGGTGAAACCCACTTTTAAATCTAAGGGCAAAATGTGTTTAAAATGCTGGGGTGTTTACCTACCAATGGCTCTGCTGAAAGACAAACTATGCCCATTTTACAGGCTATTATCTTGTATTTGGACCTGTCCTCTCTTCAAATTCAAAACAGAATGTTATGATTGGGTAAATAGTTATTACTGCACCCACCAGGAAACCTGCTATCAACACTTCTATTTAGCTGCTTGGATCCAAACCATCAAAAGCTTTATCCTGCAGGTCTGCACATGGAGTTATCCAACAATTCAACAGATTTATTTTTTCCCCAAAGTAACTCCACATAGAAGCATGCCCTTAAGGTCCACATCCTTCACTGAAATCAATCAACAATATAGGATCAGGGCCTAGTAAACTACTTTAGACGTGCTTCAGGGATTGATTTGCTCAGCCAAACCGTTATTTAATTTACTATAGAGAAATGTCCTGTCCCATCTCAATTCACACAGCTTCAGAGGGATGTCACAAGAAAATACTGTCCTCCTTGGAAGAAAAATAGAAAAGATAATTCATTTTCTTTCTTTCTAGTTAGAAATCAGTTTCTGCCCCTGACTCAAACTTCCCCCCAACGCTACAGAGACAGTCAATTGAAGCACAGGCTCACCTCTGCAGTGTGAGCAGAGATATCCCTGGAAAGGGAATGAGGAGCTGTTCCTATAATCCAAATACAATCCTGACCTGAAGGGATGAAGTCAGAGGATGTATATTTGCTTAACTCCATCATCTGATTAACATAAATCTTTTTCTCACTGCATTTTATGATTCATAATTGTTGATTTGAGAAAAAAAGTAAAATTGCACCAAGCATGGAAAAAACTAATCAAAATTTTTGTAGAACATAGGAATGGAGAAATGACAGCAGTGCTGCTAAAAGATAAATAATACCACTTAAATGTGCCTTGCAAAGGCAGACGAGCAAACAAACCCCTCTTCCCTACATAAGGTAGCAACACCTTTTTCCTGAAGGGTTTTTCCCTTCAACTTTTGATGGTAAACGGTTCAAATTATTAAGAGAACTGTCTTTACTTCTCCTTATGATGAGCAAAACTTTGTCCTTTTGTTCACAGCAAGACAAAACCATTCCAGCTGGGAATTTCTACATTTATTTAGAGCAATTTTATTCCAAAATTAGAGAAAAGGGATGAAAATTGCAAGCACCAAAAGAGAAGCAGAATGTTTCCACAGTTTGCAGCCTATTTAAGACATGCCTGCTGAGCTTTTTAACTACAGCACCAAATTAAATGCCACTGCATCTGCCTATTTGACCAGTGGTTTAGGGAGAGGTAGGATGGACAAGGATTTTATGAAGTGTAGCAGATATGGAAGAAATGAGAATCCTATGATAATATAACATAACATAACATAACATAACATAACATAATATAATATAATA
>VZRN01000714.1:813680-859053 GCA_013397935.1 Dasyornis broadbenti
ATATAATGTAATATAATATGATATAATGTAATATAATATAATATGATATGATATGATATGATATGATATGATATGATATGATATGATATAATATAAATTGTTATAGAATAATTTAAAAGTGTAATCAGCAGAGGCATTATCTGACTTGGTGAGCAAGGAGAAGTTTTGTGTTCAAGTAAAAGCTAAAATTCAGTATATGCTCATGAGAAAGTCTTTAAGAAAGACAAAGGTAACACCCTAATGAAAAAAGAAAGACATTGTTTCAAAAACTGTGAGTTAGGTGCATTGCTCGGGAGCATCATTTACCTGTGAACAGTCTCACAACATTGCTGAATAGTGTTGCTTCATAATATTTCTTAATTCTGGAAAACTTAAGCAGAAATTAATATGCTTTCCAGGCGAATATTTGCAATTTAAAAATACAATAGATAACTTTTTAAAATCCAGTCTGCGTCTTTATGCCTGTGATCTTTTTGCTGCTTTATCAGAACCAAAATAAATTAGAAAGCCTGCCAAGGCTTAACTTGCTCAGCAGGCTGCAGGCATTAGCATCAGCCTTGTAGGAAAATGCTTGTGCTGGCCTTATCTGGGGAAGGTCAGCTCCCACAGGGACTGGGTGGCAGCAGCTCCAGCACTTATTAAATGCATAAATTTCCAGTACCTAGGACTGCTTCACAAAACGAATGAGTAAATCCCACTTGTAAGAATCCAATGAACACCACAAGCTTATACCTTCAAGGCTTCCTGGCCCTTGTGCTCGGGAGCACAAAGGTCAGTTGGCAAAGCAGGGTTTGGCAGACTACGTCAGAAAGTCTCCTCAATGTTTTCAGGAATGGTTTGAGTCTCTTTCATGATGAAACTTTAATTTCAAGTCCTTAAAAAAAAAATAAAAAAGGCAAACAAAAAACTAAACCACAATACACACCCCAGCAGTAACAGGAAAGATGGTCCAAAAAAGGATAGTGAGAGTATTGGAGCAACAGAGCAAGATGTCTGTGGCATAGCTCAGCTCCGCCTTGCCCTGTGGCATCCAGAACACGTCTGGTTTTATCTGTTATTTTTCCACAGCTTGTCTCTTGGTTTCCTCAGCCATCACAGCCTCATATTTACACAGCTGCCTCTGAAGCTGTAAGTCAGCACAGAGATTGTTGCACAAACAAATGGAACATGTGGATCTTGCCAAATATCACTTACCCCAGTTTTCCTCCTCCTTCTTAAGCAGTTTATGTTTTGGCACTAACAGTCTCCCTGAAAATTAAAAAGAAAATGCTTTATGCTGTGTGTCATGCATAATGCATATCTGTTTTGGCAGAAAAAAAGTTTTGAATAGCTCTAGGATGGGAGAAAATACAAACAAGAGAAGTTTCAGTGTAAGGCAGCAAAATTCAGTGTCACACCAAGACGTGCTGAGGCTGTTGTATATGTTACACCCCACCTGAGCCAGAAAGCCCCTCTCCACACAACCCTCTGGCTTCGACCAGAGAAACACATCCTGCCAGGTCAGGCTTATTTAGTCATAGCGTGCAGTCTGACACTCTGGGGGCCAGACTCAACACTTGCTTTCTCCCTCCTTCAAAACAGTTTGTCCCGGACTAACCTTCAACATCTGGTTCTCTATTCTTTTTTAATCACACCAGTTGCGATAAATGAATTTATGCTGTTGCTTGTCTCTAGAAAATAGGCACTACATGCTGAATAAATGCAGTGCAACAGGGAACATCACACTGAGTATGGGAGACAAATCAGATGAAGATATACATAGATAGATAGATAGATAGATAGATAGATAGATAGATAGATAGATAGATAGATAGATAAAGATATATATACTCTGAAATGAAGTTATCAAAGGTCTCCCAAGCTACAGATGTTGCTATAAATAGACTGATATCCTGCATTAGGAGAAACTTCAGAGAGTCCTGTTTCATGGCATTTCATTCCTTCACTGTTCTAAGTGAAATTACAGATTGGGGAAGAAAGGGTTGTACCAGATGGAATAACAAAAGTTGTGCTACTGAACACAAGAAACAGCCAGATCTCCATGTTGCAGCATCCAACTGTGGACTCCACAGAGGAATTTAGGCTGGGAGAAGCCAGCTGAATGAGGTCAAGCACAGGGCCCAGTCCTCCAATGCATTCAACATTGGCTGTATCTCTGTGGGCACCCATGACATCATGGGATTACCCTCCGGGGGATGCAATTTTCTTCATATCTGATATCCATTTCCCTTAACTTGTGTCTGCGGCCTCTCCTACCACTGTGCACCTACAAGAAAGTCACAGAATAAGCTGAGTTGAAAGCGACCCACAAGGATCGTCGGGTCTGACTTGGTCGCCTCTGTGCCCTCGTGTGAGGCAGGGGTACACAGCAATGAATCCTCCTCAACACCTTCTCTTCCTTATGCTAGGCTTCCTTACCTATTTCTGGGTAAACCTATCCAGCAGCTTCTGGCATTGAAGGAATTCATTCCCTCACTGCTCTGCTCCCCTCCCCAGAACACAAAGAGTGTTGAGACAGACTACTTGCAGAGGTTAAACGTCAAGAAATAGTGCATGTGCAGAAATGAGGGCCATAAAGAAGCAAAACCACCTCTGTATCACCCCTCTTTTTGGCAAATGGCCATGGGCTTTGCCAGTTAAAGCCGTGCCAACCAAGCATAATGACAAATCTGAGCCCATTCAAACAAAATCATTACAGCAGAAAGCAGCCCACCTGCAATCCCACTACCTTTTATTACAGCCTCATTGAACTACACAATCTGCTAAGTTGTAGTCAGGGTCAGTGTGGGGGCAGAAAAAAATTGAAGGAGCAAGTAGCAGTACCGCTGCAGAGTGAGAGATCAGCTCTCCAGCACTTCTCCTGGGATGAGGTATTGAAGGCCCACTGTCCCACTGTGCTCACACCACTGCCATACTGATGGGGATGCTCATAGTCAGGCCTTGCTCAAATCCAGCAGGCTACAGCTGCTGTGCTCCACAGGGAGAATCAGGTGCATCCCACAGCCCTTGCCCATGGTTTGGCACTCCTGCATGCCCTGCCCCTGGAGCAGGAGGGGTGAATGGCTGACCCTGCTCCAGGGAAGCACTCAGATGCTGTTTCAGAGGCACAGGTTGGGATGCTGCCAGCTTCAGCACTTGCCACATGCCTGTCCCCTGAGGCAGTAAGGTCTCTTCCATGAAGGGCAGCACTGGGTTAGGCAGGGATGCCTCAAACCTCAGGCCTTCACCTTCACCTGGTAGAAGTCCACTCTCTGGAAGATATCTGTACAAGGAAATTCATTAGCAGTGAAGATCAATGTGAGTACTATTCTTTGAAGAACTATAGGTTCATGTAAGTCTTCATTAATTTTATTTCACTAATTGAAAAAAATGTTATTTTACTGCAGGATTTTCCTTTGAGGTGCTTTCAGTTTACTACACTGCCAGTATCTGCAGCCAAAATACCACCGTGTATCTCTTTGTAGGTGGTTCCTTTTTCAGCTGAGACTAAACCAGAGACTTCAGCCTTTGAACACTCTTGGAATGGTAAGGAACAGTTGTAGCCAACAGTGGTAGCTTCCTAGAGGCACTGAAAGGATTTAGGAAGACATTTCTTTGCTTTGAATTTAGACCAGGTGGGGATATCTGAATTAGCATTATTTTTAAAGAGCACCATCCTTATCACATCCTTAGGAACTAATTTTTTGGCAATCAGATTCAACTTCAAACCTAAATTTTCTAATGCAGTTCAAGATTTCTGGTATATCCTGGAGTCTCTTTGACTTCTTACTGTTAACTTGTGCCAGAAAGTCCAGTACAATTTGTCCTGTACTGCTGAAGAGTAATTATCCATTCATGCTAACCCATAAGGGGGTCAGACTTTATTAATTTTAATCTGTTTTACACAGACATTAAAGCAAATTAATTTTCAAGTTTAATTAAAACACAGGTTTTAAATATAGATTAACAATATCTAAGAAACCAAAGAGGGTAGCACTGTTCTCATTGAACTTACACCCATGGGACTTCAACAGATGAAGAATCAGACTCTTTCCTTTCTCCTTGAGCTTAATGACCCAGACTCAACAGTGTCTTATATCACTAATATGTGAAGAACTGACATTTGTCATCCCCAAGTATGTTGTTTACAAAATTTACAACTGCATAAAACCTGTAATTTAATCTTTGATTTGAGTGATACTGAGAGTCCTGACAATTGTTACACCTCCACCACAACAGAAACTGAAAATTCTTAAAATACTTGCTCTCCTTCATTTTTGGAAGCAATGGAGCTTTTGGACAAATATAGTAGGAAGAAACAAACAGATCAGAAATTAGAGACTGTTGTCATTGTAAGGAAATCAGGTGATGCTTAGGAATATTTATGCTGGAGAGAAAGAGATGGGCTTTTAAAAACTCTTGATTCTGTGGATTGAAAGAACCATACCTGGACAGAGGTTTCTGCATGAGTCATCTGGTTTGCCAAATCAAGATGTGTTAGTAGTGTATTAAGTGACAGAGCTGAACAAAAGAAAGCTTATGGCTGAGCTATAATAGCACAGGATTTCTGCTGAAAAATCAACTGGGAAACTTATGAACAAAGCATAGAAGTAGTAAGAATACACTGCCTTGACAAGATTTCTTTTATAGTTTTTGACACTACATGTTCTTACCCAAAGCAGATGGTATCCTTGAACAAGGTGGTCAAATTGCTCCAGCAGATATTCTTACCAAGAAATAATATTAATTACATACTATTAAATGAAAGTTTTATAATGCTATTAAAAGTGTTTTAAAGATGGATAAGCAAGAAGCACAATCCTGCAACTGATTGCACATTAGAATTCCAAACCAAAAAATATCCAAATGTAACCTCTACAAGGTCATGTAGTGCTTGAAATTGAGTAGCAGGTAAGGAAGAGTTTTGTTAGCTGCAGTCCAGAGTACTTAGCTTATTTGTAATCTTGAAACTTAAAGCCAGTAGTAGAAATGACAAATCATCAGGGGGAAAAAAAAAGAATCACAAGAACGGAGACATATTATTTCCCAGCAAAACAAAGATATAAAAGCAAATCACGTGTGCAATAAGAAAGCCAAAGCCAACTGTCCTATATGTATCACTTTCCATAGATTTTGCTTTATCCTTTAGTGTCCCACATTTTTTGCTTTTGTCTGCAGAACACACTTCCATTAAAGGAACTTCAGGTGATACTCTATATGAAGGACACTCTAGTGAAATATTCCTTTGACATATTGTACTCCTAGGAGAATCTCTGTTTGCATCGCGTTTTCTGAGCACAGTTAAGCCACTAGATTTCAAGCAATATTTCAATATATCTCAGAGACTGAAAGAAGTGATGTAAGCACATAGGTTAGTCAGGGTGGTCAAGACTGGCCACTGATGACAGGGCATGTCCTGATGTCAGTATTTCCTAAGGAAATGCAGGTAGAGTAAAGACAGAAAGCACACAGCCTTTTTTGTACTCATGACTGACACTGAACATTAAAAAATATGTTGTAGCAATAGCCTCATACTCCAAGAATTTATCCTGGGGGAAAAAAGTAGATTTGTCCATTAAATTCTTGTTTACCAATAAAAACTTCAAACTACTCATCTAAGTAAATGTTTCTTGTAAATAGTGAATGGGAATCTTTTGCAGCATGAATGAAGTAATTTGAACTGTATGCTGCCTTGAACATGGAAGGAGAACTGGAGGCATTTAAAACAAGAATTAAAATGTGTACAGCATTTGTAAGATCTTTTGCCAATTCACAAAGCACCTTTAAAGCAAATAAACAGGAGAAACCTCAGCTTAGGGGTAAAAAAACCCCTGAACAACAAAACATCTAATAGCATTCTTGCCCTGTTATACAAAGGAAATAATATAATTGTTACATTTATCCAAATACTTCTCATTTTAAGTGAGGATGCTTTGTAGTTCCAGGAAGACTTTTTTTTGGAATGCTGATTTTGAAGGCTGGACTAAGTTGTTCCAATGGTAACTGGCAGCACAGCTCACAAAAACTCCATCTAGCGCAATTGAGTGAAAACTGATATTTCATTGATTTACAGCTTTGTTCCATTCTAGCCCACAGCACAAGTGAAGAAGAGAAAAGCCAGCAAGAGATTCAGCTGTCCCAGCTTCATGCTCTAGCATAAAGCAGGCTCTGACAGAGAAAGCTACTCACCTCTTTTGAAAGGTTAGTGCTTCTGGATACCTCTAACAGATGTAACACACACCTCATCACACGTTATCAGTCGTTATTAGACAACATACCCATGACCTTCTTCAAAATTGAAAGGCAGTAAACCCGTTTTGAAGTTGCAGGCTCTTAAGGGGGGCAGGAGCCTTTCTCTTGGCATCAGAAGTCACTGACTTCCAACCTTCACCTTCTTCAGAGGCTGCACTTACCTTAATACCAGGGGAGAACACCACCTGCCCCACTGTTACAGACGGGATTCAGCTCTTCAAGCTGTTGCATTTCTGAGAAGATCCTCTCTACCTCATTTTCCTCTCCTCTGATGCTGTTCTCCTTAACTCCTCCACTTGGCAGCACAGCTCCCGCAGTACACAGGGCCATCTCTCCTGGCCTCAGAGAGAGGCTCCACACATTCCCTGCAGCCTAGGACACCGGCAGGGCTGCATCTACCATTTGCAATTTACTCTGTGTCAAAGCCTCTACCTTAGCATGGACAGCTGCCAGGGAAACCGATCTGTGGTGTTTTAACACCAGGTCTGAGACTTTTGCAGCAGAACAAATTGACCTGAGTCCCTCTTCTTTGTCCCCTTTTGTATAAACTGCTGTATTTGTTAGCTGTGCTCTGGGGGCTGCATTCTTACGCATTTCTTACTTGAGCACCAGCTAAAGGGTGCTTGACCCTCCCTAACTGGGGCAGCTATAGCAAAGGTTCTGGGTACCTGGAACAAAGGCAGCTGATCATGCTCGTTGAAGCTGCTAGAGCAGCTTCCTTACCTTGTCCTTGCCTCGTAGTGGCAAGTACCTCAAATTTCTAAAAGTGTTCCCAAGCACTCCCTGATGATCTTGGATCTTGTCACCAGACGATCAAGAAGCTTCCAAAACTGAACCCAGAGATTGCTGCACAAAAAGCTGCATCTTTATCCATGCTCTTGTGATATCTATCCATTTAATAATATTCTGAATTTAGCCTTCTTTTTAAACCATAAATGGAATGGTGGGTCAGTAACATGGCATGATTTATAAAAGATTAAAATAATTGGGAACCATTTTTTACAGCAGGTCCAGCTTCATCTGTAGCTGCCTCTCACTGCAGACAGGTCTGGGTGTTGCCGAAGATGATGAATTGTCTTTCCCTTCTCCCATTTCAACTTTAAAATTCAGCTTCAGATGCTGAAGATGGAAGATCAAACCTTGATTAGCTATCATGATTTATGGCACCAGTGGATATTTGTGTAAGCCATGCCTCTGTCCAGTTTTTGATCCTATGAAATGCTCGACCTCCACACTGTTTTATGTCAATGAATTTGTGTCTGTTTCCACAGAAAAACATGACATTTCCTAGGACTTATTTAATTTACAACCATTATCATGCAAGAATCTCTTCTCTGCTACTGCAAATGAGAAATCTGGGTGTTATATTGACCTTTTTACTTCATCTAATACAGACCTTAAAATGAAAAGGACACTCCATCCTGCAGCCTCCAACGCAGCCCTGCTTTTGTGGATCAGTATTATGAATCTCATTAAAAGGCAATGCAGACCCTTAGTTATCTCAATTAAGTAGCTCACTTCTGCTGCTTTTCTAACTCAACAAGTATGAAAGGGGCTACTTCTTATTTTACCAACATTAGGCACAAGCAAATATAGTTTATAGTGCAAGAGTCAAACTGGCTGTAAAAATTAATAGGTACTTCTGCTCAAGTTCACTATTCTGTTCCACTCCAGCTGGAATAAAACTCATAAAACTTAAAACACAGTTGAGTGAAGGCTTTCACACCTTCATTACCTGTGTTGTTTCATGATTCATTATGTGCCTATCTCAATCAATCTGATGACCATCAGGACAAGGCCCAAATTATTATTCAAACAGGAAATTTCAGGTCCAACAATTGGTTTCCTGTCTGACATGATTCACATGATGCACAGTTGGGGATTTTTTGTGTTTTGCATCTTTTCCAGTAGAATATCAATATCAAAAAAATCAATCAGTGGCTGATAGTGAATGCTAAAACCCCTGAAATGCTAAAAAGATAGTACCTTTTGAATAGATAACAGGTTTCTGGATGCAGAGGGCAAGGAGACTAAAAGGTCAAAAAAATTGTGAAGTCTGGCAACAAGTTTGTGACTCTGGCAATGCTTCTGGCACTTAATAAACCTACATTGCATTTGTCAATTCCTATTTCAGGCTTCTGTCCTTATTTGCCTACAAGTAGCGAATACATCACATGTTACTTTGCTTAACACCTTCACATCAAGGCACTGTTTAGTGACTGAGGCAGCACTGGGGAAAGAAGCATCAGAAGAGGTTAGCAGATTACATATCACACCAATTTAATGCATTACAGAGCAAATCAATTGTGATGGATACAACTTCAAATAATAGTCTGATTACAGAGGGACAAACCCAAGAAACATCCAGGGAGTTCCACAATGTGGAAACCCATCAGATTAGATCTGAAACTAATCTCAACTAGATAATCATTTTTGTATTCTGGATTTGCACGCACAAAGATAACTGACAAAAATGTATTTCCCCCAAGAGACATAAATTGGTAGCCCTAGGGGCTACCACAGGAGTCAGGGAGAGAAACACTCTCTTCTTTGGTCTACATCAATTTTGCCATTCATTTCCAAAGGGCTTGCACATATCAGGACCAAATTGAGCTTTATAGCTTTTCCTTTCTCAAGAGCACATTTCTGTAATGCCCCATGGATTTTGGCCATTTCAAAGGGTCATGATGAGCTCTTTGCAGGGAGACAATCTAAGTCTTCTATCCTTCACCTTCTTCTGTTTAAGTCTATGAATAGTTCCACTGACTCTTCTGAGATTACATGAATACTGAAAGTCAAGCACATATCAAAGCGTCGGCAGGATTGCTGACTAGGGAGTTAGACACAAAGGGCTGTAGAAACAATATTCCTTAATGAGAGGTTATTTAAAAAACCCACAAATGTTATTAAACTTCAGTTAGTTTGTTACTGATGGGGAAGAACACTGAATTCAGCAGTGTGTATTTTCACTACAATTTTTATTGTTTGGATACATGCTATTATGCATGCATACAGTGATGTTATCTACTCCAATATCTTTCAGATATTTTACTCTGAATGTCATAAGCACATAAAATCAGTTAATTCCTTCCATGTTATGAGTGCAGAATACTGATTGTGGAGCTATCAGTAATATGCATTCAGAGGATACAGTGCACTGACTCTGAAGGATCCACAATTGAATACTGAATAATCCACAAAATATGACAAAATGCAAATAAGGTGACTGACATGATATTGGAATGTTGAATTACTGGAGGAATACAAAGGAGGTATTAGTATTTCGTTCCTCTTGTAGAAAAATTACTTGTGAGACTTTGATTTAACTGATTTCAATTTTTATTAAAACCCCTTTCATTACTCTGACCCACTGCATATGACAGCTGCATGGCAAAATTAACACTAATTTGCAAGTGCAGCTGGCCTCCCTTGACAGTGAGACAGAGCACAAAACATTGTTAAGACAGAAACTGAGGGTGGAGTTACACAAATACTTAATTTTATAGCACATATGTTTCAGAATAATTTATTATAAATATACCCCAGCGACATCAGTGCCAATTTTTCACCCACAGTTCCCTGCTTCTGACTTCCTATGAGCCAGATCTCTGCAGATCAGTTTGGGCCAGGTGTAGCTTACATTACTTTTTTATCTCAGGCAGCTGTTCCCTCCTTGTTTATTCCTTCTGGGTTGCAAACACTGCCCTGCAGAGATGTAGAGTTTAGGGAACTGAAAGACTGGTTTTCCCTTGCTGGAGCAGCTTTGGGAGGGAAAGTTTCTTGCAGGCTCTTGCAGCGGCAAACACCAGCACATCCTGCCCATTTGGCAATAATGAGCATGGCACAGCAGGTCAGGCCCAGACTCGGCTGGATACATGCTTGCTAAGCATGTGTTTATCCAAAAATCTTGCTTGAAGATTTAATTTGATAAAATAGGACTTTGAAAACACTGTTGGAGCTCTTTGATGTTTGCTTGTGCTGTGTGTTAATAAAGTAACAATAACTTAAACAGCAATTTAGATTTTGAAATTTCTAATATATATATATATATGTATATATNACCCTGCACCACCCTGTTCACCAATAAACTATGCTCCCAAGTGCCACATCCACATGCTTTCTGAACTTCTCCAGGCATGGTGATTCCATCACTTCTCTGGGCAGCCTATTCCAATGCCTGACCACCCTTTCTGTGAAGAATTTTTTCTTTACATTCCATCTACACCTCCCTTGGCACAACTTGAGGCCATTTCTTCTGGTCCTGTCACTTGTTACCTGAGAGAAGAGACCGACCCCTACCTGATTACAACCTCCTTTCAGGTAGTTACAAGGTCCCCACTGAGCCTGAGATAGATAGATAGATAGATAGATAGATAGATAGATAGATAGATAGATAGATAGATAGATAGATAGATAGATAGATACATAGATACATAGATACATAGATAGATACATAGATACATAGATACATAGACAGACAGACATATATAAATATAACTTCTAAATTCTAAAATATTTAAGCTCTAATGTATATTTAATGTAGCTTTGGAATGATGTAGTATATTACCTTTCAGCCTGAAAGCTTTAGAAAAGACTTGTTATTTACAAGGGATCTAAAATCCACATGCAAGGAGACAGTAGGGAGATTAGTGCAAAAAAATAAAGTCAGGATTCAAACACCAGCATTGAAGGAGTTTTGCTGATCAGACACTTATTTAGAGGTGTCTACATTAGGTTTTATGCGGCTACTTCCAGAGCTGAGGGATTGGTACTATGCCATGCCTAGGTTATAATTAGGCAGATTTCTAACCCTCTCTCCTTCTTCTCTTCTTCTCCTGTCCTCCCCTCCTCCAGCCTATGACTGTCAGTCTTAGTTTGAGCTGATCTAAGTTTCTAATCTTTCTTCTTGGTCCCTGCTAACAGCCTGCAGCAGTGCCCTCTCTGATCCTCCATATTCTGCCTTTCTCTATAAGCTTTTATTACAAGCAAAATCTCTTCTTACCCCTTTAGGTCTCATGTCACACACATGCCAAGCTGGGGGTCCAAGCCCCACTTCATCAAGGTAGTCCCTGTGGCATCGCCTCTGTCTGCTGGAGTCAAATGAAAGAACAGCTTTTGTCCTTAAAAAGTTGGCGTTCATTGCAGGATATTTCAGCCTTCTCAGTATCTTACAGGCTGTTACACAATGGGACCTGTTCCCACCCACGTGCTTCGTGGCAGCACTTGTCTGCAAGCAACACCCGGCAGCGTGACACCACACTCAAGGCCTGAGCCAATCCATTTCAGAACTGATCTGAGCACCCACCATAGCACTGTGTCTTGACAGGGACACAGACCTTTTCACCACACGAGGAGAACACAGACAGGCAACTCTGAAGCAGTACTGATCCTGTGCTCACAAGCTACTTGATGTTCAAAATATGCTAGATTAAAACCTGCCTCAGTTATCACAGACTTCCATGGGTATTAATTTTAAATAAAAATGGAATTAATGGGGAACTTCAGCTCTCGATAAAATCAAATAGTCCTTCACATTAAACTCTGACTCACACAGAAAGTGGTAATCTCTCTATTATTTGTTTAATAAAATATATTATTTGTCTAGTAAAAGGGAATATTATGATTTATCTATCAGTGGTTTGCTAAACATCTCATTCATTTTGGTTTGCATAGTGAGGCTTTAGGATGAGGGTGCTGGTATTTTTGAATACCTGCCCATCCCCAGGGAAGCAGGAAAAGGTTAAAAATTTATTGCAGGCACTCAATGCACTAATGTCTCACAGACAGAGCTGGCATTGATCCTTTCCCCTCTCCCGCTAAATCTTCCCCAGATGAGAGTAGCTATTTACTTTACATTATGCAAGCAGAGCTCCTTGAAGAGAAATAAAATCTTTCTAACTTGGAACATACTGCTTGGAGCAGAGTTGGATTTCTGTTACACAATGACTGATCATTGCCATCTTAGAAATATCTGGGGCAAAGAATATGTGTCTTCCAGAGCATTAGCTCTAGGTGAGTGGAAAAAGAACTGACAACCTGGAGATGTCTGCAGAAGCACACAAGGCATTTATTTATCTGGCCACAGGCTGAGCTGGAGTAGCAGCAAAAAAAGCATGCTCATTTTTTTTTTAAGTTAGGAAAATATGGTGGAGAGTGTTCACAAGAAGGAGGTTTAATTAATATGAATATAAGGAAAAACTCAGTTTAGAGACAGGAATTTTATTGTGATGGTGAAGATAACTGAGGAGCAATGTCATATCTCCCTTGGTATATCTGATGCTTCTTTTAGTAGAGCACTTATTGAAAAAATTCAATTTGACTCCACTTCAGGATTAGACAAATGTATCTTATGAGCGCATGACACACCTCAGCTCTAACTTGAGAAATACTAGATTAAAATGGTACATGTTATTATCAATACAGCTTTATCAAGATGCTACCAAATCTCATGCACCGTGGTGTCTACATTGAAAAATATGGGGAACTTCCATTTAGTTCCAATTTGGCCCTCAGAGATGTATGTTCTCAGTTCTTGTGAAAACGAATGGAAAAAGTACATGAAATCTGGCTTTAGAGCATAGCCTCTTATGAACTATGATTCTGAAGCACTTCTTGTTGCTTTGATTTACAGCAGTAAATGCTACAGTGGCATCTGAAGTCTCACCTGCACTTAGAAGCCTTTTGAGCTAGGTACCATTCACATTTGTGACTGCAGGTGGTCTCTGTGGAGTCCCAGTTCAATTTGTTGCCCTCTCTGGGCAGCAGGGAGAGAGCCAGAAAGTTGAAAGATGCCCTGTGATATTCTTTGCTTTCATATAAACAACATTCCATTAAGACATAAACGGATTTGAGATAAATTGAAGATGAATTTACATTACAACTACAGACTTCTAAGCAAATTTCTTTTGAAGGGACTTGGCTGGCTATACTCCAGCAGCATCATTTTGCAAGAAGATTGGGTTGAAATGCAAAGTAAGACCAGTGTTGCACAACCTACAAAGACAGCAAATAACATAACAGGAGCTGAAGAAGTGCATCAGCTGGAGCCACTTGCTGTGTGCCCCAGTCCCAAGAGTGGCTCTGTCTCCATGCAACTGCTTATTCCTCTGAGCAGATAATAAAAGCCAGTGACTTGCTGGTAGTACACTGTCATCAGAGTTTTGCACACCAAAGGTCTGAGTTGTTATCAAATACAGAGCTCGTTGTCAGCCTTTTATGCATAAAGCATACGTCCTATTTTATGTGAGTGCTTTAAGGGGAACACATTCACTCTCAGCCACACAAACTGCTGCACTCAATAAATGCACGCACAAGCAGTAAAGCTTCACTTTTGCCCTGAGTACCACAGTGCAGAAAGTAGCTGCGTAAGAAGGCAGATGATAGAATATGGATGGTGTTTGCATGAATCCTGTAACCCACAAGCCTCAGAAAGAAAACCTGGCTGGGAGTGGTGGGCTGGCCGGGATGCCCCAGGACTGTCTGGTTGTGGCTGCAGCCTGGAGTTACCCTCCTGACTAATCACCACTTTGCTTGCACAGGACTTGTTTGAGAAATGTTTCTGCACATAAAGCAGAGCTCTCTCACCTACATTTCTTTCCCCAAGAGAAAAATAATCCTTGCACTAAAAGTTGTGTAACTGAACTTAGCAGTTAATATGCTTACTTGTGTAATACACTTACTTGTGTAACTGAGCACGTTAAAAAGTGGTCTCGAACCATATGAAATTCAGGAGGGTTTCTTTTCTTTCCAGTTCTCCATTTTCCCATGAAAAGGCTCTCTCTCTTTACAGGTAAGTTTCTTTGATATCTTCAAACATTCTTCTCTGTCTCTCACCGATCACCATGTCCCAAACTTTTCACCATTTGTACTACCAGACATGATGGTGAGGTTGGCAACTGACTTGCAGACTGCTTTTAACTTCAATTGCTTTTCAAACCAAGAACAGTTAAAGCACTAGAAAACCCTTGATAAAAGACAGCTCTGCTCTATTTAAGAGAGGATTATCATGGTTCAGTTTAAACTGCTCCCTTAATCAAATTGACATAAGCTTGCTAGATATCTATTTAAGCGTCCATATTATTTTTTCTTTTGTTTAATTAAATCCATTTTGAATTATACTTTCAGGCAAACCTGCACAACTCTTTATGTACACAAGCTCTCAGATGGTGTTACCAACAGCACATTTGGAAATGGTACAGCTCATTAGCTTTGCTGGCTCCCAGACAGTTCAGGACAGTTTGAATTTCCTGCCAACTCAATGGTATTATTTAGTTTGTATTTAAAAGCTCGTGTTTCCTTTTGACCCAGGATGGTCAGCGAGCACAAGCACTGAAGGGCCTGGTCTTTCATCAGCGTCTGCAAGAGCAGAAGAGCCCTGAGACTCTGGATGAGTACAGTGCATTGCCTTTTGCTTCCTTTTACTGCTGTTTTATGGAACAGAAGGAAGAGACAATGTGAGCTTTTGTACAAAAGTGAGGTGACCTTTCCAAGTTACATGTGGGATCTGCTGCTGTTTCTATAGAGACCAAATGCATTAACCTGAGTCAAGTGGGAATGCCTGAGGCTCATTGAAAGGGATATCGTTTCTCAGAGAAGGCTGGAAGATTTAAGTAAAAGGCTTGATTCATATGTTTTACTTTTTAAACAAAGGGAAGCTGCATTTAAACGGCCTCAATTGGATGTCTGAGCAAAGACATACACTTTGTGTCTGATTTCAACTTCCAATTTCCAACTTGCAACAGTCTTACCAAAAAGCTGTCCTAGTTAAGGGTCCCAAATGCTTCTTTGGCCGACTAAGACTGTACAAGAACCAGGCTTAGACTGGTGAAATATGCTTCTTGTTCAATCAAAGAGTCTGCAAAAATACTCTGAGATGCTGCTTAGTTTGTCCATCCTACATCCACAAACCCATAAACTGAAATAAAATCTCCCCTCAAGGCAGGTCCTAAGACCTAATTCATTCTCTTCAGACCTAAATCCATTTTGTTTCAATGCTCAGAACTAGTCCACATAATAAAATATTTTTCACTATGTGTAAGAAAGATTTTTTAAAATTATATATCTTAAGAGATCAATTGCACACCTTTTCTGAGAGCTGACAAGAAAAGAGAATGATAATTTTCTGTACTAACTAATAAAATTATTTTCACTGATTTTAGGTGCTAGGCCTATTTAATTTCCAGGTGGGTGGACATGAATCATGTCACGAGTACTGCTCATTGTCTTCTGTCTAGATATATTCTGTCTGATCATAGGAGGAAATTCAGCTTCTGTCTATGTGCCAGGGAGTTCAGTTTTTTGGTGGAGGAACAAAAGGTAAAGTGAGGATTCTCTCCAAATCCCCATTTCTACCTAGTCCAACTGGTGTATTTGGTAAAACAAGACTTGTTCTGTGGAAAATCATGCCCAAGCCCTCGCCCTTCCAGTGGTTTCCTTTCTGTGTATTCCAGAGTCTGAAAACAATGGGGTTTTTAGTGATTTTTCTCTTTGCATCTCTTAGGCATGCACTCCTATGCCCGTCCCTGGCTTTGGGTGATGGAGAATGCCTGCTAGGCTGTAGAAGTTGAGAAAAATAAAATAACAATCAATATCAGCTCATTAAAAACAAAAACAAAACCCCACATCCAAATAGAAAACTCCACGCAGTTACAAAGTGGCGGAGTTTAAACTTTGATTTAAAGGTTAATCTGACCAACGTTGCAAAGGAGAGAACCATGCAACTTACAAATAGAAATATCTAATTATCAACCATGAAAAAGAAATACTGTGATTAGTTTGAACTTTGTTGAACTTTTGACTACTTAAGGAAAGAATTATTCAAAAAGGCAGCCAGTGCACAAACAGCTCTTCATCTTTTACCTAGCTCAGTTGGCTTTTAGATCAAACAAGCTGGATCAAAGTTTGTTTTCACAAAGTCTCCTTTAGATGCAAGAGTCCCAAAAGTACTTTATAAAATGGCCCTTTGAGAAATATAATATCTATTAAGTAATAAGTTAGGAATGCAAAATTAAGCAGAATAAAGAGCGATGCTGGGTACCAGCAACAAAATAATTGGTTTTGTCATCTCAAATACAAAATTAAATATTTCTAACTGACTTTCATTTTCCATTCTTCTCACTAATCGCATAACACACACCAAATGCTGCCGTAGGGGCCTGAACACTCTATTGATCTTAATAGTTCTGATGGCACCGCTCACTGCTTTGTGTTAGTGTTCCCAGAATGCTTAGTGGTCAATTTTAGGGTGCCCTTTGAACTGTCATCTAATTGTACAACTCAAGGGTGAAGGTCGTGTCCCAAACACAACTCACTGAAAGTATCTTCCTCTTTGCTGGCTTGCTGCTGCTGGGAAATGGGGATCAATACTGCCTGTACCTGGTGCTCTGGTTGGGATAGGTGATGGAGTGAGGAGAGCACTGACAAGGACCAGAACAGCTTTCTAAATTGGAGTTGTTCTGGCGTGGTGCTCCATGAGTACATGTTCTTTGTTTGATAAGGGTTAAGCTTTTTATTAAAGACCTTCATGTGGGTGCTTTTTGTGCCTGCACAATACGATACCTCCAGATAAATAAAAGTGCATTAGTTTTGAACACAATCCTGGTTTATTCAGTACAATAGCACATGCATATGAATAAACTGGAAATATTGACACAGAGTAACGGAAAAGGTTAAGTCAATGTTTGCTCAGTGCTGCAATCCAGAAGTCATTTGAGTGCAGCAAATCCTGAGTTTCCCGAGCAGGAAGTAAACAAACAGGTCAAAGCAATTAACAGATAAGTTAGGTGAGCTCAGAGCATGCACAAACAGGCTGGGCAAAGCACTCGGTTCCAGTCTGCTGCCCAGCCTGAACACATTGGCAACGTCTTGCTGCCTGTGGTTCTGCACTCCTGTTTTCCTCCTTGCAGGGGGCATTAAGTTCATGCTTACTTAGGGAAGTGTGACAGCCGGCGAGGGCATTGAGGCCCTCCCAGGGAGCAAGGAATACAGGGACGTACATTTGTGGGGGTTGAGTTTTATTGAAATAGGGAGCTGCTCCTGTTCACATTGGCAATGAACTTATTGACTTCTACAGGAGCAGGACTGGGAGCTGAAGGAGTCATCAATCTTGTTACACAGTATTGAGCAGAAGTGTAATAGGTGCTCAGTCTGGTCTGTATATTTTTCATTTGCAATAGCTGTGTATCAGGGGATAACACACGTTTATAGGAATTGATCTGACAGCCGGAATCTGTAACTAAGGACAAGTAGCGCAGCCCAGGAAGGTGGGATCAAGCAGGCAGGACAGTAGCAGGTCCTTGAGTTTTCCTGGCTAGCAGCAAGGAGAGCAGTAGCCTAGCCATCTGTCTTACTGCTGGAAATCACACCATTGGCACCACCTCATGCTGGGCAGCAGCGAAGCAGTTAATGGGACTTTTGAAGGAGAGATATGAGCTCCTTGCAAGCCCAGGTAAGTAAGTCAATATTACAAAGCAAACTCCATAAAGAACTTCATGTTCTCTGGCAGAGGACCTTCATTAAGGCAGCAAGCGAAGCAGTACGCTTATTTCCCAGGGGTCAACCACTTTCACCTTAAACTTTCAAAAATGAAATTTATTCCCTGTATTCCAAAAGACATTTTACATAGTAGTGCCCTTTCAGGATTATAAAATCAAAATCTCTGACATTTTCCTGAAATTTCTGTGATGAGAAGGAGGGCATAGGGATCACGTTGTTAGAGCTGAAAGACACTAGAGTGCCCCACAGTGCAAGAGCTCTCTTTTTGAATATCTGAGCCACTCTTGGCTGAGATGGGGTACCTGCTGGAAGAAATCAACATGCCACTGTTGAACTCTCAAAGTACAGATGGTTTCCAGAGAGAAACAGAACTAAAGTCTCAGACTGGAGCTTCTCCAAAGTCTGCATTCAGCTGCCAGGGATTTTCAGGTGAGGCTTATTTCTGTCTGATGTCTTTGTCACGTTTATGTGAATTTACAGCCACCAATGTGAGAACTTCAACAAGCACGTGGCAACTGGAAGAAGGCTTCAGTGAATGAATACAGTTTAGGACTCAAGGCAAAAAAAAGAGAAAAGGTTATCTTGGGGCTCTTTATCCTTGACATGAGAAGATGAAAAGGGAGTTACTTTCGTAACTTCAAAGTACATGAAAGACTGCTGCAAAAGAAGCAGCTTCTTTATTTACTTGTCAGATGGGACATGAAATAATGTTTCCTCATTATAAACTAAAGGAATAATCAGGTCAGGCACTTGTAAAATAAACTTTCTAGCAGCAACACACTGAAGCATAGGAGTAGCTTCCATTGGAAGCTATCGGTATCTTCTTTGCTGGGGGTATTGAAGTCCTAGACCAAGCTAGTGACTCAAATATATATAAATATAGCTGACATTATCTTGTGAGGAGGTGACACCAGCCTTCCTCTTGAAGTCCCTTCTTTTGCTCAGGGTCTGGAAAACTCTACCATGGACCAGACCAGTTCCATGACTTCAGAGGCACTTCAGAGAAGACAGAGGAGGGATGATGTTTACCCTGGCAGAGCAATATGCCCACTAGCAGGCTTTACTTGCACTACAGAGGTAGTGCACTCAAAACCTTGCAGTGTGCTTTTTTCCTCCTCATGCATGATTTCTGTGATGGTAAATAATATTGGAGAGGTTTTTACACAGTTTGTCAACTACTTTCATAGCTGCAAAACATGGCAGCATGAGTCACAACTTGTCTGAGGGTAGAAATTATTTAAATTGAAAATAAATATCCAGGTTGAAGCTCATAGAAGTCAAAGGGAAATTGCAGACTGAAAGAAATATTCAAAATGAATACTAATGTCTCCCCATATAAATTACTCTTCTAGAAAGCAACTTTTCTCATGCTACATATTTAAGAAGCTCAGGTAAATCTTAGAAATACGCCTCACAACACTGAAAGTAATGAACATCATGTACAAAGTTGTGCTGTTTTCCCTGGCTTCAGCTGCATTTGAGATTTCAGGAACAGCTTGTATTACTTCATTCATCAATCTCTTGTCTTATTCTGTTCCCACATTATCTACTTGAAATATAAAAAATGCTCCTGTTTTATTTAACCATTTGTATGTACATCAGACCACCAGGAAAGCAAATGGAGTGAAAGATACGAAGTGCCTATTAGGTATGTGGGATCTATCAAATAGCTCACCTGGAGGTAAAACAAAATATTGGCCATGAAAAGCTTTTCTTTTTGTAGTTCTTCAAGAAATATTTAGATTTAAGATGCTAAATGTGTTAGACATTTCATAAAGATCTCTCTCTGTGCTCAGACTCCTGAACTGACAGGTTAAGATGAAAAGGAGAAATAATTAGAATTAGTAGGAAAAAGGAAACTGCTGGATCAAATTCTTGCAAGAGAAAGGAAGAAGTTGTTCCATTAACTAAAAAAAAAAAAAAAAGAGCAAACACTTTTTGATCATGAAATCAACTCATCCAAAGCAATTTGCACCTGACCAACAGAGGAGCACCTAACTTGAGTCAAGCTAGATAAAAGAAAGCAGTGTAAATTAGCTAGAATACCGTCCCATTCTGACATGGTTAGACCATTTTCAGTGCTTAAGATAAACTATTTTAAGCTACCTCAAACCTTTTCACACAGCACTAGCACAGGCTTCTTGGTTCTGCTCTTTCACTACAGAAAGTTGTGCTGTGGTTGGACAGGAAAGGTAAGTTTATCTGAAAAGCCTTTTTTTTTCTTTTTTTTTCATTCCTCAGAAAAGTGTTTTGTACTTAAAGACCTTTTTCTTTAATTTTATATTTTCTATAGCTTTTTTTTTCTAGGTGGTTTTTACTCCCCATTATATATGTCTAAGCGAAACAATATTTTGAAACTAAAAAGGATGCCTCAAAAAAACTGATTTTAATGAGAGGAGGGGTTTGCTAAACCAATTTGACTTTGGTGGTAATTTGTGCATACAATCTAAATTTTTGGCAGTTAACGTTTAAGTTAATATAACTTTGTTTTGTGCGCATCAGCATTTTCAGTGTATCTAACTAAGAAAGCCCGTTAGTTATCCATATGCATCTGCTTACCTGCAGCATAGAGCAGTCTTAGAATCCAAATGGAATTTGACCATCACATGGTCCTGCTAACAGACTTCAGACCAACAAGTGAGGAAATTACACACTCTTGCCTTGCTCTTTTCCCACTGCACCATGCTCAGGAAATGTCACAAGTGACTTTAGACTGCAAGATATGCATCCACTTAAAAGATTTCCATCCTAATCAGACAAAATGTAATCTCCCTCTGCACTACCAAGGATGTCTTCCATGTCCTACACTATCTAAGAAATATCCAGTTCATCCACTCTCTCAAAGAGGGAAAAAGATAAAGAATTCAAGACCTTGGAAAGTCTTATGACTACTGATAGAGTAGCCAATTTGGATAATATGGTCCATGTGACACAAGCTGACAGTACTTGTACTTCCTAAAGAAGAAACAACTATAGGATTCAGGACAGATGAAGACTGTTGTCTTAGAGCATCTTCAGGCAGCAACCACTGAAAAGTCTACTACCAAATACCTGAATTATCCTTTCTGGAGTAAAAGTATTTATATACTACAGAATCCTCTCCCTAACAGTGTCTTCCAATGTGAAGATTTAGAAGGCAGAAAAGTTTGTTTAATTAATTAGAAAATAGGTATTCTCCCTAGGAGTCACTGTACTTTCACCACCCTTTTTAAAACCATTTTGCCTTCCCCATTTTTAAAGGAAAATTTAATTTAACCCAGACAGCTTTCTATGTCTCAAGATATATGTTTGGACAGAGTGCCCTTTGATGTGCTCTAAAGAGGTGAGATACTCCTCTGAATCTGTCTATTGGGCAAAAATGCAAGTTGCCACATGTGTATAGAGGAAAACAGTTTCAGAATGTAGGGAGGGATTTTCAAAGGTAATTAAAAGTAAAGAGCTCAATATCAAGCACTTCTGGTCATACCACAATTACCCTGGGGACATTTACAGTACCTTGAAAAACAGTAGAGGATAGTGTAAGAAAAATCACCACATCTCAAGGTGAATAAAGTCATCAGTTGTCGCGGTTGCCCGGAGGTTCGGCGCTGGCAGCGCCGGGATGCCGCGACCTTACTAGACAGAGCGTCCCGCGGGGGACAGCCTCTCTAGAGGGGCTGGCAAAAGCCTCCTGGAGCGACAGTGATTTCAGCAAGTGTAGCGACACCTCCGCTACAAGTGATCAGCTCTTTTGTGAAATCACCCAAGGCGAACCCGGGGAGAGAGAGTGAGGCAGCTCGTATGGCAGTTCCACAGAGGTAGTCTTTATTGTCCAGCACCCTGCGAAGGGGAGGCCAGGGACGAGACCAGCCTAAGGTGTTGGGGTTAGGACAGGGGTTTATATGGGGAAGGTAGAGGGTGGGGTGGAAACCGATTAGCCAACAGGGAAGGGGCTATTAGCATGGGAGAAGCAAGGCCTGTCGGAATGACTCCAGTTTCTCACCCTGAGCTTGAAGGTGAGCTGCCTAGCTCTGACTCCTCCAGGGGAGTGCAGGAGGTTGACTTGAAGGCTCACTGCCTTCCACAATCAGTGTTTTAAAAACAACTCTAACTGCTTTTAGGAACTGTGCAAGGCTAAAAGGAGCACATCAAGTTTGGTTAACAGAACACCCAGGTATTCCTTGCAGGTAACTAATGCTTACTGTAATGATCTGCCCCTTCATTCTCATGTTAGCTAGGTTTCAAATGACTGTAAGAAAAGAGCCAAGAGAACATGGCTGAAACAAATCAACGAGCAATACTTGTCACCGAGTGAGGCAGACAGTGCCATGTGAGGGCACAGGCTGCATTAAAATATTTGCCAGGTTTTTAGACAGGCAATTATCGCCTCAGTCTTTTGTAGGCCTCTGATGTATGTCATATTCACACACAAACACGTTCTCTCTCACTTCTGCATTTGCCATTTTAACCACATTTCCCTAATTGAGCTCTTTTGATGGAGATTAGCAGTCTGCTTTCACGTGGCAGCTGCGGCAGTTCACCTGGAAGAGAGGAGGGTCAGCGGGGTCAGAAAAGCAGCCAGACAAGTTAATCATCCCCTGAATATGAAAATGACAGAGCAGGGAAACAGTCTATTCTGTGCAAATAAAGACCTTTTGTGAGAGTAACTGATCGAATTCCATTGTCCACACAGAAAGTGAATAGTAAAGGACTGGCGGGATGGGGGGGGGAGGGGGCAAAAACACATGCTGCACTGCTGACAGCAGTCAGAACTGAGTAATTATGTCTTACCAGAAATAAATACCTCAAAGACAGAGAAATTTGTTACATATGGTTATTCCTGGAGGTGAACACTCAATGTCTTTTTTCACTGACTCTGTAGGAAGCTTTCAGGACTCAGGTTTTAGCAAGTAATGAACTCCTTTTTCCCACCTCCCATCGCCAATTATTTGCACCACAACTTCAATGGCAAACGATTAGCTCAGCAACAGCACCACTGAATTCACCACAAGTGTTTTATGAAGCTCATAGTACTTAAAGGTGTGCCTTTTCATGGCAGCAGGGCTGGAACTAGATGATCTGTAAGGTTTATTTCAACACAAACCATTCTGTGACTCTCTGGGTTAAACAGAGGGAAGAGACAGGACTGCCAAATTGGAGCTCAGACTTTGCTGTCTGTTGGCTGAGGTGTAATGGGGTGCAGTTTAACACAGACCCACTGGATTTTTTTTTTAGTAATACAGTGTTATCTTAGCCATTGCAATGCAAGCTAAACTCCTTGAAGCAGATAATGAAAGGAGGAAACACAGAGTTATGCTCTTGTAAACCCAGCTGATTCCATCTCTGCTGTGTTGCTTGATCTCCAAAGAGTCTTCCAAAGGAAGGCAGAACACCTCAAAAAACTGCATTTTATATGGAAGACTGAAAGGCTTCCCATGAAAGATAAAATTCTATGTGTTTGATCCTCACAATGATGTCATTGTTCTGAAAAGCACAAAAGACAGAAATGTTTAGACATTAGACTGTCAGTCTCTGGGGCAGGGCTGCATTTTCCATGTATATCTATAGTGCCTAGCATAATTAATACCTTCACAAACGAAATAATTCATAACTATTAAGATACTTCTAATATCTTCTGGAACCCCTCACAACATGTGGGCTAACACCAAACGAAGCATTTTTTAATATATAAACCATCAATGTCTGGAGGAATTACTTGTTTCTCTACCAGTAACTCTGAGTGGCTACATAAACATAAAATATAGTTGTATATAACCACTACTAATATACCAAATACATCACTCACCACTGTTTCTGCGCTGCTCAAATATGCGGCTGAAGGAGGCCATTGCGTGAGTCCTTCACACACATCTGCCAGTATCCTTTGAGGGTGAAGCTCAACTATACATGATGGGGTGGATAATACATCTTTTGTCGCTATGTGGGTAAGAACAATAATCGAAACTATTTAGAGGATAATTGGTGTGCTCTATTTTAAAAGGAAATAATCTGGTTTCCAAGGGGACTAACTATGAGACCTAAAGCCTGTAGTTTATCTCAGTGTAGGAATGGGATCATTATGGAGGAAAACAGAGCACCCATCCAGTTCAATTACCACAATTGTATTACGAATGTACAAGAGGAAATTGTATGTATCCCAAAAAGGAAAGTTTCCCACTCTTCCCCTTCCACCCCACTTGGAACCTACCCTGGAAGCATTTGGTCTCCTTCAGACTACAACAGGGCTTTTGTGCTCAGAAAACTTGGAAGGTTTGTTCCTTGCTGATTACTCAGCTACCTCTTAAACCCTTCTTCATCCTGCATAATCAACATGCTGGAGCTTATCAAGCTGTATTCATCCACTTGGTAAACTGCCGTATCTACAACTCCTTACTGGTGCTTTTGCAGTCAACTAAAGAACAATTGGAAAAAAACACTGCTTGGAAGGGGTGAAACATTTGCCAGGTATAAGTCAACTATAATAAAATGTGGTTTCTTCAGGGGAAAAACATTCCTTGGAACTTTCAGCTAAAAATGTTAGAGTGGGGAGAGGGTAGGAACCACGTTACTCATTCCAGAAGCTTTTTTTTGGTATTTGGATATCACTGTGTTGCTCTTATTCTTCTGGCTTGACCAACATCCCCAGATGACTGGGAGGTTACGTAATAGGAACAGCTGGTCAGCATATGAATTCTGAAAACACTGCAGTGAGAAATGAACTCTTTAGGTTCTGCTCATGAGGTTACTCATGCCAGGCTGGGATGTTTTGCCTGACCAAGAGAACTACCTGCTCTGCTGTTGGGCTGGTACTCAATTAAACACTGCAACCATCAGCTCTCTTACAAGAGTTTCTAGCACTTTATGGGGCAGGTCATCTGCTAGTAGAGTTCAATGAAAAGCTCTGTTTTTCTCCTCAACAATATTTTTACCTTCACCCTCCTTGTTAACAGGCTTCGTTTTCTCTTCTTCAGTAATCTGGAGTATTCAGTAACTTGGATCCTGTTTTGGTTATGTGTGTTGCTTGCACATACCTGTGACCAGATCAAATTAGACACCATTAAAAATAAATGCATCTGTACCTATTTTGCTATTCTCTTTCAAATACAGTCGTATATCCAGGCCCACTATGCTGGATTATTGAACTTTGATCAGTATGCTCTGGAAATATTTTGGCAGTACCACTGTGACACCCAAAAAAACATGTTCAGAGGGCAGCACCAATGCATTTTAGGATGCATGTTGAGAATAACATGAAGTGTCAGATGTGTCATATTTGTACTGCTCTCAGGGAGTAAACCAAGTAACTTTTTACACAGGGTTGTGAGGCTATGGCTGTAAGAAGAGAAAAGATATGTTGCAGGGTGTTTGGGACATTCTTTGATTTTAAGTTGTTCAGATCTTCTAAGTAGTGGCCGAGTAGCACAAGTTTGACAGTTGGCTCCTTTTCTTCTGAAAACTATGAGTTTGGTGCAGTCACAATAATCTGTGCCTGCTCTCTGGAAAGGAACAGATGGGCCAATTCATCAGAGTAAGTCCATAAGTCAGTACGGTAGCTGGAAAAGCTCTCTGCAAATCCGGTGCATCACTGCAGCTGGGACTAATATCCTGATGGTCTACTGCCAGTGGTTCTGGTAGGTGATGAAAATGAGCATTGATCAAGAAGGCCACATCTAATTTTGTGTACGCTTCCACCACAGCCACTGAGGCTGGATGGCTGCTACTTTCTGAGACAGCCAAGGGAACCCTTCCTTGCACTACAGTCACAGCAGCGACTTCAGGCTTCAGTTTGAAATGAGCCGGAAAAAGAAAAAATCCCCTGACCCTCCTGTTTCACAGCCCTTTGCAGATGCAGAATACTGTGAAATAGATATGATAAAGATTTTGTTTTATTTTTTGTGGTTTGTAGTCTGAAAAATATGGATTGGAAGCTAATGAACAAGCACAGATTGTTTCCTCTTTTCGATGGGCAAAATACTGGTTGGGTGGCTGGGCCAACTCTATTTACTGCGGTAAATAGAGTTACAGCCAGCTGGCAGTAGGTCACCAGTGATGTTCCCCAGGCCTCAGCTTTGGGGTCGGTCCTGTTTAACATCTTTATTGATGATCTGGATTTAGGGATTGAGTGCACCCTCAGTAAATTTGCAGACAACACTAAGTTAGGTGCAAGTGTTGATCTGCTCAAGGGTAGAAAGGCACTACAGAGAGACCTGGACAGACTTGATAGGGGCTGAGGAAAACTGCAGGAGCTTCAACAAGGTGAAATGCTGGGTCCTGCACTTGGCTCACACAACCCCATGCAATGACACAGGCTGGGGATGAGTGGCTCGAGACCTGTTCAGCAGAAAGTGACTTGGGGGTGCTGGTCGACAGCCAGCTCAATATGATCCAGTGTGTGCCCAGGTGGCCAAGAATGCCAATAGCATCCTGGCCTATATCAGGAATAGTGTGGCCAGCATGACCAGGGCAGTGATTTTCCCCTGTACTTGGCACTGGTGAGGCCACACCTTGAATACTGGTTCAGTTCTTGTGCCCTCACTTTAAAAAGGACATTGAGGTGCTGGAGAGAGTCCAGAGAAGGGCAACAAGGTTTGTGAAAGGACTGCAGAACATGTCTTGTGAGGAATAGCTGAGGAGATAGGTTTGTTTAGTTTCGAGAAAAGGAGGCTCAGGGGGAACTTCATCGCTCTTTACAACCACCTGAAAGGAGGTTGTAGTGCAGTGGAGGTCGGTCCATCCACTATTCCCGCAGTGAGAGGACATGGGGAAATGGCCTTAAACTGAGACATGGGAGATTCAGATTCAGATTATATATTTAAAAAAAAATAAATAAAAAAAATCACTGATAGGATGTATAACAGGTATTGGAATATGTCACCTAGGCGGGTGGTGGGGTCACCATTCCTGGAGGGGTTTAAGAGGCACCTGGATCTGGCGCTGGGTGAAGTGGTTTAGGGGTTACCGTGGTAGTGCTGGGTGGATGGTTGAACTGCATGATCTTAAAGGGCTCTTCCAACCTTGATGATCCTATGATCCTGTGATTCCTTCTTTGCCACCTGGGCCCAGCTCTGTAAGAACATTTAATTCCTCATCCATTACAGACTTTGGCAGGAATTAGGCATTGTGCAGCTGGACCTCACTGTACATTTGTCTGCTACAGAGTTCCTATATAACACTGAGTTTGCTTTGGGAGCATGGGGTTCCAGGAGACCCTGCAAGCTGTCAGAAATGCAGTTCTTCAAAATGCAGATCACAGCCATTCAACAAATCACGGTGCACCATCAGGTGAAAACCACCTCCATGTCTCTGTGCCTTCCATAGAGACACATGATGTGTGACTGAAAGAGAGCAAACCCATTGCAGTACCTGCCTGATACAATGCTTGTTTTCAGTCAGTGCTGTCAGTGTCTCATTTCCAGGGGGAATAAATTCAAATATGAATTAGATTCCCTGGAAAAGAGTTTGCTATTAGAAAGTTTCTAATGCAGTTGTAGCAGACATAAATGGATAGCTGAATTGTTTTATTGCAGGTGTAGCATCGTTTAAGAGAAAACAAAGAGTTCTTAAACCATATAGCTCTTGACAGCCCCACTTAGAAAAGGAAATATCACCATTCAGCCCAACAACAGCTTAGTAAAAGTTGTTTTTTTAAATGGCAACTAGTAAATTCCAGAGGCAAGGTTACAAAGCAGTTTGTTAGCAGCTCAAGTGTGCTCTAGTCACTTCTTGCTGTCTATCTCTCTCACAACAGGAGGCAATTTTAGACTGCAGAGCACAGATGTGTCTAGCAGACACATCCTTCTTCCTGCATCTTAAATAAGTGTCTCAGAGATTGTGAGCCATTAATCTCATAAAAAACAGCTACTCAAATAGGATTAGAAAAAATATAACAACCAAAATCACCTAAGAATTGTCACTAGGTGTAAGAACCAAATGGGTACCTCCTGCTGTGAAAAAACCCTACTGTCAGCCATTGCTGTTACAACTCTGAATCCTAGAAAAAAGGCTGCAGGAATCCATTCATCTAATGCATTTCCAACTTACTGGTCCTTTTGGGACCAAATGCCACTGCCAGGTGCATTCCCTTAAATATTTTATTCAACTACCTCACAACGTGTGTTTGTTACGCTGTCATGGTGCTGACTAATGTAGTAATTTTGAACTTCTGTGATTATTCTTGATTAGTGAGTGAAATGAACACAGCTTCTTCTCCCTCAGCTCCCCATGCTCAGTCTGGTATTCCACAGGCAGATCCTTCCCATCTGCCAAGGCATAAGCAGGGGAATATTTCACCCAGGAGTGAGTGAACTGAGCCTCAGTGCTCCATAGGCAGGGATTTTCTTCCCATCTCTCCAGGTCACTTAAAATGGAGTCCAGAACAAACACTATGAAAGTGTTAGATACTATAGACTACATAAATGCCTACACATTCCAGTAAGAATTTGGTGCCAATTACATGGAACCTCTGAGACTAAGAAAAATTATCAACTCAATCTGATATTTTTGGAGACTGGAGCATGGGTTGGCTTTAGTGAGCCCACTGCACAAGCCTACACACTAAGACATTTGCCAGGGTAGGGGCTTTCAAGTCCTGTCTTCTGTGCCTGGAGGTTCTTTAGAAATTACCCCCTGACTATACTATTTGTGCATCATACATAGGGGGTAGGCATCAGATAAACTTAGAAGAAGCAGTGTTTTCCAATATGACTCCTGAAGAAAACAGTGTTAGTCTTTGACTGAATCTCTGTGCAATGGTTGAAACGAGGGCTTGAACATTCTGAAGGCCAGACTCTGCCACTGACTGACTGTATGATCCTAAAATAGTTGTTCATTTGCTCCATGCCTTTTATTTCTACATGTGGAAAAGCTGATACTTTATCCTAGGTACATACATGGAGCTCACTTACTTGCTGATCATAGTGCACTTTGACATGTGCACACAAAAAACATTTTGAAAGCAGAAGTTGTAAGTGCTGATTGTAACATTTTCAATGTTTTCAATTTCAGGTGAGTTTCCTTTCAAGACTAAAATAAAACACGACTTTAAAAGGATATCTTCCTTGCCTAGCTAGAAATGATATGTGTAAAAGAATAAAAATGCAGAAATGTTTTGTGTTTATTGTTTGACAAAAATTTTAAAATTTGCATTTTTCAACTATCCTACAATTTATGATTGTTATCAGAGCTGGGGAAAAGGTTTTCTCCGCACTCCATTCCTAAGAACACATTGAGCCTTTGCCAATCAGGGAAAGCCATATTTTCTTGAGCACAAATTTATTCTTCCTGCCAAAACAACTTGTGTCCTGTTTTATGACACACAGCAGTTAAATCACATTCTAGACACAGACACGAATCCATCCACGAGGTGAAATGTAGCACTCATAACAAAACCAAGTTAATCTCTTGTGCACATTTGCTCAACACAATTCTGAACCACTTTACATTCTGGAAACCACCTTTTTGGGACAGAAAAAAAAGAGTTATGTTACCAAAATCTATGTTAATCTTCCATGCAGAACTTCTCAGACAGATCTTTTATCAAAACAGCCCTAGCTGGCTTTAATGCTTTACTTACGCTGCATCAAAACTCATATGGTATTTGATATAATTTACTTACTGCTTTCAGAGTAAGCTCTTTCCAACTTGTTTCTTTTAAATGAACGGTTGCTTTAATGCTGTAAATATTCAGCAAACATCAATATTATGGCCAGCACAATGTGGTTCAGTGTAGCAGTGCCAAGTTTTCATTGATTGCTGCTTGTATGCGCCAATTTTAAGACAGGCTTTTAATAAGCTCAAAATATGTTCATGGGATTGGTCTCAAAATGTCTCTAGTGGAATAATCAAGCTTCTAAAAGGCTGAAGAGAAAAACAACAATTTTATTCAAAGAATTCCAGCTCAGACACTCAGTCAAAACAATCCCTGGCTTAGGCTCATTAAGCAGGTCTCAAGCTGAACATCCAGATGACAAAGGCAGCTCGAAGGACTGCTTTGGGCTTCCCCCAGCCCTGGCACCAGGGCCTTTGCAGATATTGCATTGCCACCCCATGGCTGCTCCCAAGTCCCAGTCCCCAAGGCCATCAGGGTGTTTGTTGCTCCCCTGGACTCCACTGCAATCAGGGATCCCAGCCTAAGTACATGAACTCTCATCAGCCACATTTCACAGGCTGAATGCAGTCCAGCCTGCTCACCAGCTCCTGCTACTACCCAACATTTTAACTACAGATGGCATCTTCATCGTAGGCTTTGGGTCTCCAAAAACCTGAGCTACTGCCAAACCCCTGAGCCACTGCCATCAGCTGATATGGAGCTGAAGTGTGCTGGGGCAGGGGAAGGTCACCAGGCACTGGGGTTTGGGGGACACCAGCCTGAAGGACACATGCAGTAGCAGAAGGCAATTGACCAAGGGAAATCTGAAGAGGGGGAGAGGGAGACACAGGTATTAGCAACATCAGAATGAGATACCCAGTCTTGGTGAAAAGCACTAGAGCAGAATAACGTGGCCCTTCAAAGGAGAAGTGGTTTGGGAAAGTAGAATACTGAGCTGAACATGGGTGAGGGCTTTCCACTGTCACTTGATGTCAAACATAAGGAGCTTCTCTGCACTAGCAACCCACTATTTTTATTATCATATTTCAGCAATGCTAGCAGTTCTGCAAATGAGAATTGAATCAAGCCTGGAACTTTCTGGGGAGAAAGAAAAGGACAGAAATAGGACAAAGAAAGGCACAAGAACAAATGGAGGATATTCTTTTCATTTGGGATCTGTGATTCTTAAAGTTTACTAGGACCTTGGAGACAGTGAGGGAATCTTTTAAGCCATTGTGATGATTTGACCACATTAATGGTGTATATACTAAAGAGAAGAATATGAGAAAAAAACACCTTTTGACAAAGTGGAAAGAAAATTTTTAAAAAATCAGTGGTTGTCATTTCACAGACTTACAAGTTGATTTGAAAGACTTTAGCCTAAAACAAAACCCTATAAGTTAGTCCTTCCAGACTTTAAGAAAAGTCAAGAAAAAAATCAGAATTAAGACCTGAACTCACCTAGGGAGATAAGTTACCTTTTCTCCTTACAACATTTTCCACAGAGAACAGAATAAATACAACAACATGTTCTGAAAACTTATCTTGCAAAATGTGAGCTGTTGTCTGAAGTTCAAATGCAGGTGTATTTCCCGGCCTCATCTTCACTATCCAGCATATTTCAAGAGCAATGACTCTCACTGTAGAATCAGTGCTGTGCCTTCTGTTAGGGACTCAGCCATGTTCCCAGGAGAACATTAATTTGACCTGTGGCAGAGAGACATTTCTCAGTACAGTTCAAGCGGGGATAACTCAGATGTAAATGATTTGGAAAAAAATCAGTCTTTCTATATTAAATAGAAAATATGCAAACCTGGAAAAAACCCCTGCTATTTATGCAGCTTTTCTATGACGTGGTTAGGTTAATTTTAGATCCTGGAGGTGGTGCTGTTTTTGCTGTTCTGTATTTTTAAAGACCTGTCACCACACAAACATTGACTCTGTCACGTATCATCCAATTGTGTTATTTCCCCATTGCAGAGTTACGAATGTGAGTTTGGGAGGGATGTGTACCAGTCCATACAGGTTACAGCAGGCCCTGGAAATGAATCCAGGTCTCTGGACTCTCAATCAAGTACTTTGTCATAAGGCTACCTTTCATCTAGGTGAGATTTCTTGCTTTACTTGTATGGAGACACTAGCATCAGGCTTGCACAAAAATAACAGAGTTAGAAGGACTGAAGCAAATGTCAGACCATTTTCCACAGTACTTATCACCCTTTTTGGCACAGGGCAATTAACATGTAAGCTCAAAGTTCTGGAATAAGATCTAGTCTGTTCCATTTTCTTCCTCTCCCAGACTTTAAAAAACAAACTGTGTCCTTCAGCCTTGAATACTCCAGGCTACACTCCCACTTTAAGCACATACACAGGAACAAGCTTCTGCTCACATCAAAATCCTAAAGCTCCTGCTAAAAAAGCGATAACCATTTCTGAGAATGAATCAATCAATTGAATAACCTTCTTCAGAGCTCAAAATACATATAAATTAGTTTTAAATTGCCTGTTAGAGTATTTCTTTTTCTCATGTACTTCTGGCTTTGCCCGAGACTAAAACTCACAATGTCTAATATAATTCAGAGACAGTCTTTTCCTGTCTAAAGCAAACTTGAGTATTTGAATGATTGACAACCTGTACAAAACTGATCATGATTTCCCCACAACATTGACTGCTCAGTGAGCTGTCAGATATTGTGCCGCTGGAGAACAAAAGAAGTAAGTGTGTTATTTTCTGGAATCAAAATATCAATTAGATTCTGTGATAAGTTAATTAATGTATTTAATGAAGAGTGATATTTTCCTTTGATGCGCAGGAAAGATAGTGCCATGAGTAGCAAAAACATTTGCTAAGTTTGCTGCAGAAGGCAATTTCTCTCTCTCCTCTTTTTGAAGTATTTTGCTTAAAGGGGGGATGAAGCTTTTGAACTGAAAAATGTTCACTGAGCTTAATGCCTCCTGCCAGACTGTATGCATCTGCCTCCCTGAATAACATAAAATAGAAGTTAAGCTGGAAAATACAATAGTTCTTGCATGATCTTTGTTTTATTTATTCATCTCAGAGGAAAGGAATGGGCCAAGAGAAGAGATGTGAGGTCATTTTTCACTCTTAAATTGATTTAATTTAAAAAATATATCTGTATTGAGGCTTAACTCCTTCTCCCTCTTTCCCTGGCAACTTTCAGTGCTTCTGTAGTCATTGCAACTGCTTGGATCTCAGAGCCCAGTGATGGCAGGCTATGGTTGAAGTTTAAATATTTCATGATTATAAAGACATTGTTAGGCTTAAATTCTGGCCATGACTGATAAATAATTATTAGCAAACATTTATAATAAATAACTATGACTTACAGTCAAAGTGCAGCCTTGGAAAGTGCTCTGGTCTTCAGCTAATAGGTGTCAAAGGAACTTGATCTAACTTCAGGTATATTAGATTAAGTAGTATTTTAATTTCCGTATTTTCCTCATAATCAACTCAGGATTCTCAGCTGTAGATGACAACCAAAGCCTAGAGTTAGCTTAAATGGACCAATGAAGATAAATTCCCAACTCTCTCTTCTGGAGATCCTCAAGTTCTGATTTAAATTCACATACCTTGATTTAGATGCATCTCTAGAACAGGCTCAGTTCACAAGGACTGTGAAGTAGGTCTTCAACAAGTCTAATTAGTATCCATACCATTAACAAACGACCATTCCCACAACAAGAGGCCATTAGCAGTTCTTTCCAGCTGGCCTTCCATCTTCTCTCTATTGTCTACTTCTTCTGTATGATTAGATGGGAAAGAAAGAAAGAAAGGAGTAGAAGTCAGGAGAATAACCTAGAAACCTTCAGACCTGTGCTCAGTTTGTTATTTTACTGATCCGTGAATTTGTGTTTAAAAAATGGCATAAGTAATTAGTAAACCATCCTTGTACAGACACAAAGGCATCAAATTATATCAGCTGCTTACCAGTTCTATTCTAGCACATAAAAAAATAATTTTGAAAATACTGAAAAATACAGCCCATGCCTAGAGCTGTTTAAATCGTTCAAAACAAATGTGTCATAGTTTAGCTTCCATAATCTTTTCTTTGCCTTCTTTCTCACACACAAAAGGCTAAAGCCATTTTCTTCTGTTTGAAGAATTTTGTCCCCTGAAATGCAGTTCCCTGCAATGCAGTAGGCCTTTAATGAAATAAATAGGATTAGGCCACTGGAGGAATAGTTTATCCTGATTTTTGAAAATCTAAATCCAATATTGTTTGAATGATGCTGGCCCTTCTTTCATCAATCCTAGTCCAAAAGATGTTTTGAACTTTCTGACAAAGTACATTGTATAATAACAGGACAGTGATACAGGTTACAGGAATATGTCTGCTCCTTATAACAGAAAATTTAATCAGACTGACACTCTGTAACGTTTTCCATTGCCACCATATAAATACATGCATTAGAGAAACAATATTTTGTGCTATCCCACTCCAGGAAACTCCAGTCAGGCTAAAACAGCCACTGTATCCAGACTTGAGAGCCATGGGCAGGTCTGTGCAGGCAGCCCACAGTACAACAGACACAGTGTAAAGCTGAGGCATTAGAAGCCTCACGAAACAAACCAGGTCATCCAGGTAACTGCATATTTCTGCCAAGAAAACTGCATCAGAACTGGAGGCTGCTCCCAACTCAGTTATGCCGGTCAAGGTCGCATCTCATCTTTTCCCTACTTATGTAAGTGGATAAAACCTGCCAGAATAGCTCTGCTGGCCTGAGCTGGAGTGATTTGATGTGGGAGCCTGTCAGAACTGCCACTGAAAGGATGAACAAAGACGTAATCTCTGGCAGTCAGCACTGAAATCTGCCTTTGCTATGGCCAAATTCAGTGCTGCCAATTCTTCTTCTCAACTATGCTGGCTCTGCCTTTTGAACTACCTAAATATGAAGCCAAAAATTTCCCTGTGTATCCTGTAAACAATACAGTGAAGAAACATTCACGTAACCATTTCCTTCCTGGTTTCTACTGACCCAAATAATGCCGTAAATGAGGCTTTTGGACACGCTGTGCTCTTTGCCTGATGCCAGGTCTGTGTTGTAATCACCATTCCCAATCCGTATGGGGCAGATTCTGTGCAGCAGGTCAGTGGTTGTTGTGAACATTTATGCTGTTCTCCGAGATATTCCTGAGCTGCCACATAAAATCCTGGCTGCATTTCCCCCTTCTCCAAAGGGGCAGCATTTGAAGAGCCAAAGGATCTGCTCTACCTTTGGCAAAAAACCTTTGGTTGTTCATCAATGTTTTTTTTTATGGTTTCTCTATGGAGAAAAGAATAATCACTGCAATGTAACATAGAGAAGAGATCATGTAGGTCTACAGCAATTGTCTCCAGCACATCACAACACCTAGCCTCCCTGCTGTGCCCTGTATATCATATGGCAGGCATTTTCCCTCTTAAGGATGAGAAATTGCACATCTGTGATGCAGTTCTTCAGGGAATCACTGAGTTTAGTGGGTTAAATGCAGTTCTATTACAGTTAAATTTGGATATAGTTCCAATCTGATGTTGTTGAACTCACTTTTGAGAGGTCTTTAGAGCCAAATAGACAAGAGGCGCACTCAGCAGTCTTTTTGGGGACAGAAGGTGCAGGATGTGTGTGGGATGTGGATTTCTCACTACTCCCATTAGCTATGGCCATGGGGATGCTAGCACATTGCATTTCCCTCCTACCCCAGGAACTCTGTGCATCCCAAGCCAAGCCACCTGAAGTGGATTAACAGTGCCAATCAGTTCACATTGCTCTTATCAGGTCAGACATTAACTGCACTGGTTGAACCCACTCCAGACACTTTTGCCTTTATCCTGCCTCTGTTTTTTGCCCATGCATTTTGAAAATATTTTATACCAAGTCAGATATTCTGCTTAACCAGCTACATACTATACATGTATATTACAGTCCACCACCCTTATAACCCAGTTTCCTGTTTTCTTCCAAGTTCACAGTCTTTGTAACTTCCCAGAGACACATAGCTCTGTCTAATCTCACTGCTCTTTCTGTCCAAGTCTCAGTCCTCACCCTTGGCTCCATTACTTCACAGCACTTTGTCTCCACCTAGCAATTCTCTGTCTTTTCTCATGCCATTTTTACGGTCAAGATCAGCATTTGCTTCTTTACCTAAGCTTTGTTCCTCATCTGATCCAGTGCTGCCTTTTCCTGTGTATGCCCCAAAAAAGATTTTTTGTATTGTGTCTGTCTCACTCTCAACATGAGACTCTCAGGTCACATGGAGCATCTTCCTACATTACTCATAGAACCTCTGATGTTATATAAATGATCCAAATGGGCACTGTATCAGGTAAACTATGTCATACAGCCTGGACTATGGCCAGAGCACAGACGGAGATTTCTATTCACAGCATCAGTCCTCTGCTTGTTCCCCTGTTCTTAGCGTATTCTTTTTCTGAGAGTCCAATTGCTGCATGTTTTCCACTGGGACTCAAAAGACAGAGGCATTTTCATTTTTCTCCCATTTTCTCAATCTTTTGTGCATCAACAAAAAACCATTAGGAAATGCATTGCAATTAGTACTTCCTCAGATGCACTTATCTGTCAAGAGCACTCAGCATAGAGCCAGTCTTCTGCAGGTGGGTAACTTAATGCCTCCTCTTACCACTTTTATTTATCTCAAGTTAATTGCCAGAAGTGGCAAGCTCTCAGCATACTGCATTGAATTAATGATCATACAAATACTTAAGATGAGGGATTCTGTGTTTGTGACAGCTATCAGTAAACCAGAGATAGAGTAGGGATTTCAGAGCCAAAAAAAAGAGCACTTGAAAAAGCTGGTGCAGACAGGATGTAGAAAAAGACCTGACGCTGATACACTTCCATCAGTTGTTTAGACTCCTCAGGTCCATCTTGATGCGATATGGTCCTTGTTTGTAGATGCAGACATTTCTCCCTGCTTTTGTTTTCATCCCTGCTGGGAACAATGGCTTACACTTAAAGTGAAGTACACACCACCAGCACTAGCACATTTTCAGCACTGTAGTCACTGGGGCCTGAGAAAAGGGCTGTGAGGTGCCCACGTGACTGAGCAGAATATGACAGTTTTGTATCACAGTTGTTTTTCAACCTACAGGTTTTTCCAGAGGTTCTGCTCTAGGTTCTAGAGCAGATGGAAACCTTTGCCTTGTCCCAACAGAATGTCTCATTATAGCCATACCACCACTACAAATCACAATGACAGGTGGCTCATCTTCTGCAAGGCACTATGCAAACAAAAGCAATTCCAAGTTCACAGAGCCAACATTCTGAGGCCTTCACCCAGCAGTCACATTGCCCTTGGAGTCAAATGGTTGGCTCTGCCTTGCATAGAGCTATATACTCTTCTACATTAGCAGGATGGAGCCCAGAAGAGCAGATGGTTATTACTGATTAGCCCTCATCAGTAATTTGCTAATTCCTTAGAGAGGCTGGGGGGTGCACATGTAGTGGGGAAGACAGAAGTGCCACAGCAGCGCCACAGTGACGCACCAACCCACCGGGCTCTGCGCAAGAGGAGCCTCGCAGGAGGTGTCACATCGAAGCAGGGACTGCCTTGACTTTCTCAGCAAGCTCTTCCTAACAATGTTGCTGGTGCATACACTGTTGTGAGAAGCCAGCTGGCTGCCATCTGAGAGCAGATGCCAAGTGGCTGTCAGATTGTCATCTTGAGTTTTAGTATTCAACCTATCTTTCTGTGAATTGGCTTTTGGCCTTTTTCCCCCCAGGGAAGAGTTGTGCCTCAGCCAAACCACCTCAGATTTATCTCCTGTAAAAGAAATGAAAGTATGAGTCACTACTACTTCTGGTGAAACAATTTATAAATCATAATTCAAGTGCTTTAAGTTTTCTTCTCCAATTTTTTTTCTTTTTCTTTTTTTTCTTCTTCTTTTTTTTTTTTTTTTTTTTTTAGGTAGTTATGTAACTTTTTCTCTACTGTTCCTAAAAGAAACCCCAGGGAAACCCCAGGGAAACACATAACAGACACATAACAGCCACTTCAGACAGTTTACTTGTTAAATCTGTCCACCATGTAATTAATTAGAAAACTGACAGAAATTCACTTTTTCAGTGTCTGAGCTCCTGATGGTCACATTTTAAGTTTTAATAAAAAGGTTGGTTGCATATGGCCTTCAGTATAGTACTGGTCAGTCCCGGAGAAATGTCAGCAATTTATCCAAAGATGCAAGACAAAAATAAATTAAAACTAACTAAAAAATACTCAAAATTAAACAGCAAAAATCCCTGGAACAATTTTTCCATAAGCAGTGGTCCAAAAGATGCACCTTCAAGTACCCTTAAAGCATTGCTACTTTTATGAGAACTACTTCACTTGTGCTCTTTGGGAATGGAATAATTTTCAGATGTGTCATGGAAGGCAATTTAACTCACTGATCTTGTGGGAAAATAATACCCTTAAGAGTTCTGGAGACTGGAATAGAAAAAAGTCGTTATTGCTATTGAAGCAAGAAAGTATCTGCTGGGAAGATACTTACGTAAGTAGAAAGAGTGTGTTTTCCATCAGCATGACCAGCTGAAAAATATGCAAAGGCCCAACAAAGAAATTGTTCCAAGTAACTTGTGCCATTATACAGGATTTCCATTCTGCATTATCATTTGACCACCTGAAACTAAACATACTTGTGTTAAATCCAGTTAATGCAGAAGCACTACACAGGATGCATATTTGTTGTATTATTTTTAATTCTGCTCAAAAAAGTAAAACACTTGTTTCCTTTCATGTTTGGGTCACTCACACTTAACTTCTGACAATAAAATACTATTTAAGTTTATCCAATGACAGAAAGCATCTGCTTGTTCACTGCCAGACTAAGGAAACTGAAATAAGGAAAGATGTTTCATATACACTCAGTTACAGAAACAGGTTTGAAGCACAAGAATCAGAGCAAAGCAAAATGCACCTTGCAGCACCAAATGGAAAGATAACAAAAATGTTGAAAGGTCTAATACAGAAAGATCACTCTGGTCTGTGCTGCCAGCTCCCATGGAACTAAGTTAATAATGAGGAAGCATTTAATTTTAGATGTTTTCAAGAAGGAGAGGGCTGATGTCCTGACATAGCAGAAAGCCTTGGGACAATGCCAACACTTGACACAGTAATCCTTTCTGTACAGCTTACGTAGTGAGAAATGCTGGTTTGGATGAAGAACTCCTGATGTCATTTTGGTAACAGCAGTAGGAAATTAAAATGCTAAAGCAGAGACAGCAAAGAGGACCAAACCACAACATCCAATGCTGCAGCATCCTATTTTCCTGAATCTTAGTGCCTGGGCTGTGCAGGGTCCTAAAGGAAGCATTGTTCTGTATTTTTTGCATGTCCTGAAGTGCCACATCATAATTTTCTTGAAGAGTCTAATTAAAAGTGCTCTCTTGTTGCAGAGTCAAATTGCAGGAAAATCAGGCACCTTTTCCTTTACTGATGAGCTTCTAGTAAATTTGCATCTCCAAGAATGTGTAATAGCACCAAGAAAGATACTAAAGCACTTTCAGCCATGGTTGGGATTAGAGGCATTGCATAAGTGACAATGGAAAACAGGCATCTAAATTACTGTGCTTCAGGGTATGAAAAGCCACACAGGAGGAAGTGCAAGCAGCAGGGGCGTACTCTTTTCAGTACCCTGCCACTCCTGGTTATCAGAGAACCTGAAAAGAGGATAATAACATATTTGTCACATGATCATTAAAACCAAAGGAACAAACCAAGTATAGATTTCTTTAAAAATATTTGGCTGGTTTTGTGAGCAAAATATTTTGTGTTTTTCCAATTTATTCTTTCTAATCTTTACATGTTGTTTTTCTCCACATTCTCCATCTCATCTTAAAATTACTGCATTTGATGGAAACCTTGTGTCATCTGACCAGGCTCATTGAAATGAACATTTCTCAGGAAAATTTTATTTTTGTGAAAATGTCACATAGAAAAGAGTTTTGAGAAGCACAAATCTTTAAAAAAATTAGACAGGAAGAAAAGATCTATTTTAAAAAGCAATCTTCGAAATGTCATCCATTTTTTAAAATTCAGTTTGGCCTGCAAGGAATTACACAGGACACTTGAATAGAGGACTTTCCCTATGGTTGATCTCCAGAAGTAACAAAAATAATGCAAAAGAACATTGTATCCAAAAGACATTAAGAGCCCTGAGATTGTTTTAGTTCTGGTCTGGCCAGGTTTCTGAAGAACTTGCAAAGAGGGAGAGGGAAAGGATGCTTCTGTCAGTACTGACCACGTGGTCCTCCATGGACTGGACAATGCCTCTGGGACTGTGCCCAGGCTTTTCACCACACCAGTGGCTCTGGGAGCAAGGTCTCTTGGCACACAGCTGGGGTCAGCTCAGGGGCCTCTGCCAGGCACTCTGCACCTCTGCACTTGGGTCACTTTGTCCTTGACATCTTCCCTTGCGTCACTGCCTGCCCTGGATGCTGTGACCACCAACCTATTTGCTTTCCCAGGCCATGACACTTGGTCCTGTTCTCCCCCTGAGCTTCCAAAGGCATGCACCAACATTGCTTCACTTGGAGCAACACTGCAGCCACTTGTGAGTGTGATGACTGTGCTGGCCTGGGCACTGCTGAGAAGAAACCTGGTTCTCCCTGGATCCCCCTGGCTAGAGCCTCTCTGCCCTGGAAGGAATGGGGCAGCACTCTGGCCTCTTTTGCCCCAGGGGTATGTGGCCACGCTGCTGACCTTCCTGCCTCTCTTTACAGCTTCCAGTATGGCAGAACTGGTCAGTCCCAGCACCACCAGCCAGGCAGCGTCATCCCACAGCTCCCTGGCTCCCGAGAAGAGCAGCTAGTCAGGCCAGGCTGGGACAGGAACTCCCCAGTCTGTCTCTGGAATGGAGAGACAGTCGACTAACACTGTGTCAACTGAAGGTCAGCCAGGTCACTGTCTGAACTTCTGGACAGCAGCACAACCAAGCATTTGACTACTCGACACATGAGTTCCACAGATGGGAATTTCAAGCAGTCCTGAAGATTTTCCGTGGGATCTATCTCAAAATCTGTGTGTATTGCTGTGTTTTTTCACATCATGGGTGGAGGATCGGACCATTCAGAAAACCATTCCAGTGGTTTCTGCTGCAAAACCAACCAAACTGGTAAGATGCCAGCATAAACTGTTCCTGCAGATGCAGAAACAGTCACATAGGGCAGTCTTCTCTGTATTGTTTAGACAGATGGTTTTGCACATAGTACAAGGGATGATGGATCCTGCCTGTGCAGGAGTGATATTATAGGAGCATTGGACAGTTGGATATGAGAATTAACAATGCAAATAACACAATTGTGAACACCACACTGTTTTCCCAGCTTTTTTAGAGGCTGGTTTAAAGTGCTTTAAAGTCTGTAAGTTTTAAGGCACACACCCCCTCCCAAAAACTGCTTTGAAGGCTCCAGTTATTTCAGAACCCCTTTTGCCTTCTAGACCAATGGCTCAGTCTGGCTTGGATAATATGTCTACTAGTGCTAGGATGCCCTTCACACTATCATAGTATTTGGAAAACTCTTGCACACCACCAAGCCCTCCTGCCACACCACTTTGTTCTTTTTAAAATGCTTTCTTGGCACTTTGTGTAAGCTGTAGGCCTCCTGGTTTGCAAGCCAGGTTGCCTCTTGTTTTCTGTTCAAGCTGGCAATTTGCCTCTTAGCTGCTTCAAAAAGGAGATTTTTACCTCCTCAATTTCCTAGACATATAATAAAGTCTTTTAACAGAAGTAGTGGAGTAGAAATGTTTACTGTCACAATGCTACTACACACACGTAAGAAATAAAACATTGGGCTAATTCATGCTACTTTTTGTTGAAAGCCACATTCTGTGTCAGTCCTCCTTACCTGGAGCCCTGTAGACCTGGGCAGATCAGGGCACTCTTTTGCCTCCTGTCTTCTCAGTTTGTTGCCAAAAACTTTTTGAAACTTTCTATAAGGTCACTGACCTACAGATGAGAAAACAGGTACACCACCAGCCTACACCCCATGAGTTATAGCTGTGATCTCCCAGAGCCCTGAGTGAAGGCAGCAAATGTTTATCCCCATATATGCTCCAGTCAGGGCTTCCTGCTCTGACACACTTTTGTAAAAAAAGTACTTTCAGTATATGGAAATACAAAGTTTTGTGTCCAACAAAGTATTTGGACTCCTGTCTCCTAATGTAGGGTTTTAGCTCCTTCATAGAGTCCCAGCATCACACCAATGACAGCAGTATTTCATTGAAAACTAAAGACCTAAAAACTTTACTGGATTTGGACTACTGTTCCTGTTGGCTTCTTGTCCCATGACTATAATTTTGAATCAGTTCTAATTTAAATTACTTTTTATTATCTTCATGGTAATCACAAGCTCACAATTAAATGCAGCATGCAGCTTCCAAGAAGGAAGAACAAAATATTTCCCAGTAACAGCTACTTAGGAAGAACAACTTACAAGAACAACCTAAAAATATTCAGAGCATGTAAAAACATAAAACTGTTAAAGTTTGGGCTTTTTTTTAAGTAAAATTCATTGGATGAAGTTGAGCAGTGACAAATAAAAGTCAGACAGTATCAGGAGGGATGTCCTCTCACTCCATTAAACTGCAAAATAACCTCCTGAAGTGACTGGGAGCATCATTAGTCCCATTCATATAAAGCAAGACAAGGCAAAGCAATGAATGGTGCAATGATCTTTCTGGCCATAAAGAACCACAAGCACTTGATGAAATACCCTTGTATTGGCATTTCAGTTGAACTTGTGGAACTGGTATAGTGGTAGTTACTTCACCCATGCCACATATGTCCATTATACTCCCATTCGGAAAGGAGGAGGCTGAGTTACCTGGAGTCAGAGCAGGAGGACCTGTAAATGCAGGTCTTGCTTTACGCAGAACAGCGGAGCAGCCATGAGGGACACTTCCAAGGCTTTTGGCAGACATGAAGTATTTCCTTGTTGCTTAGTAGCTTCAAGGCCCAGGGGCCTCTTTCATGTGTCATAGAGTCCACTTTCCTCACAGGTGGCTGTCAAGCTTCCTGGAAAAGACAGATTCAGCGGATATCAAGCAGAGACACCAGCTGTTAGGTAAGATATTGCATCTGATGCTTCTGAATTGCCAATGGAAAATAAATTTCTATGTTGCTCCAGAGCCCTCTCTAGTCACTTCAGGTAACTGAACTGGTGAGGTTTCCACAGTTCCTCCAGTGAAACTTTTCTACTCCCTACAATCCCTGTAAAGAATTGATCCTAATACTGATCCCAAGTTCTCCTTTGCTCAGATTTACTAACTCAATCCCCAGTTAACGTTCTTGATGTGACACGGTCATAACATTGCTGTTATGTAATTGGAGTAAACAACTGATGCCAAGTGGATAAGGACATCCCATCATCCCACTTATGCCAGGCACCTCCTCAAGTGCTGCACTGTTGTCAGGCCCCTCCCAGAAAGACCATAGGCAAGAACTACGGCAAAGATTTTATAGAATATCTCCCTCATATCACATATAGAATATCACCTCAGCAGCACCTAAGATGCAGATGCATCTAAACACCTGCTCCATGCTCTCAGGTGACAAAGACATATGAGAGAGATACCAGGCAATTAAAATTCAGTTTATGAGCGGGAACACTGGTTCGGCTACATAGATCACTTCAGAAAGAAAGTTATTTTTCAATGGGATAGCAACACTGTATAGTTAAGCAAACCATAAACTCTGGGGTTACCTTGAGAAGATGGATTGCTGAAATCAGTGTTTTTCAACATTAACCTTTTCCTCCTGGAAAGGTCAGTTCATGCCTCTATTTCACTGAACATGGGAGTTTAAGTGCTAGAATTAATGCATCTTAGGAGCAACCATCCCAAGAGGGGGCCCTGTCAAAGCTGTAACAGCATAAAACAAGGGGATTTGTGTGGTTTTTTTTGGTCTGCCACATGCAGCTTTTACAGTCACTAATATAATGCTCTTTTGGAAATCCCATAGTGATAGCACACTTCATTTGTTCTACATTTAGGTTACCACTTCTCAACAACTAATAAGGGGGGCAAAGGGGCTTTGGTTTTTTTTAGCTACAGAAGTAAGCAGAGATATTACGGTACTGCAGAGCAGCTCACACAGCATCTCCCCACCTTAACCTTATAGCAGCATCTTAGATTTGTGAAGATAAATTGATGGAAGATTGGAGGCTTTTATTCCAAGATTTTTGCTGAAGTTTGGAAACATTTCCAACCTTGAATAAGCATTTTTAAATAGAAATGGCCTACTATGCAAATAATCCCTCATTTCCTCATCTAGTAATGATCTTATTTAATGTCATTAGGTTGTTGCTCCTATTAACTGCATCAAAATTCATCAAACATTCTCCAGGTTTGCCAGCAATGACCTATTTGCAAATTGTATTCTACGGCCGTTATGTTCTTGCTCACATTGGAGGTGACTCTTTTAAAATGCAGCCTTAGATGATGATACTGGAAAAACTGTTTACCCTCCCATAAAATATACTTATAAAATACGTAAAGAGTTTGTCGGAGAAATCTTCCCCTGTAAAGTGTAAGTTAACCTTACAGGTGTACCAGTCACTGAAATTACATGTTTCGAGTTTCCAAGCTTTCAATTATCCCACCCCATTGGACATTTATGGCTTCCTAACCCAAGACCTCACTCAGAGACACAAGGCAGCACAAAAAGTGAAAACAGCTTGGGATGTGCAGGCTCAGGAGCACACTGATACCACCACTGTGCCATCCTCCCCTCTGTTGTGTAAAGTGCTTTCACTCTTTTCCCTGAAATATTCTGGATAAATCCATGAGAATTGTTGATACTGAATATATTTTTTTGACTCACTTAAAACGTTAAATCTTTTGAGTTAGAAGAAAATCAAACAAACCTTTCAACAAGCACGATTAACCTTTGCTAGTCTGGGCTAGGGTAACCTTTGAAAAACACGCTTAAGAAAACAGTATACTTCTAGTATGCCACACATCTCCTAGATTCTGTAAGGTCCATGTAAATATCAACTCTTTCTATGAGTATCAGGAGACAGTAAGTGATAAAGAGAGAAGGACATTCCTTTTGATATGACTTCTTTCAGAAAATGCCTTCTCACAAGAGGAAGGCCCAGGCAGATGTAAACAAAAGCCCCAGTTGTTGCAGAACAAGTTTTCACTTGTTCTGAGAAGTTGAAAATCAGAAAACTAAGAAGAAAATAATTTTCCTCTTTCTCGAATCTAGCTTGCATTATCACACAGACATATTCTTAAGTCAAGATATTTTAAGGTCAGAATACTCATTAAGATACAATCAAGGCTCTGTATGAAACTTGGAGGCAAAATTAGACCAAAGTTATTTGGGAGAAATGGAAGAAAAATTTATAAAAAAGACTCAGAATGAGTCAGAGGGCAGAAAGATGATTGACCATGTTTGTTTAAAAATATGCCAACTGTACACAAGATAAAAATGTGTTGTGAAAAAAATTCTATATGCAGCAGCTAGCAACAGTTTAATAATTTTGAGTTCTCACTGGACAGTGAACTAAATAATTCAAGGCACTTTCACAGCTATTTAACTTAATTTATGAGCCTAGATTGCTGATCTTGCATATGGTTCAGGGAAATCTGCACCAGTCCATATCATTATCACCTTCAATTCTAACTCTCTTACAGTTACAGCAGTTTGGGAATGTTCGGTGTGAAAATTAAGTTTTTTACAAATGCAGAGCTGGTGAGATTCTGGCTTTACACTTAATTCTTCACTCTTCAGTCATTGCTGCTTTTGTTTCTAATTATCTCACATTACAGAACAACAAAAGGAATCCAGAAGCAAGTGGAAATCCACCGTGCTGAGTGCTGCACAGAGAGCTAGAGGCAGTCCCTGCCCCAAGCAGCAGGAGAAACAGCAGCAAGCTTCTAAAAGGTAAGAAAATAGCTCCCGTTTAAGAATATTTTTCCGGGCTGGATTGTTGATGGATTATATATTATATCTACTGAGGCTGCCTCATGTTCAATTAATAAGGTTACATTAAAATGAAACCTAGTATCACCACTTTTGGAATAATGCAGAGCAAAATCACGTAGTGGGGGGGGGGGGG